>ML675723.1:685649-1041733 GCA_007922155.1 Mesoclemmys tuberculata | reverse complement strand
CCAAACATAAAAACTAAGCATTAAGGGCCAAAACGAATGGAGATGAGGCTCATCACGTGCCCAGAGAGAGGAGGGAGGAGCAAACGGGGCCTCTCTCTCACACACCCCCAAGTCACAAAACTCTCCATGGAGTGAGGAGTGAAGGGGAATAATTGGAGGGCTGGATCCCCTGCACCATTGCTCCAGAGCTGCAGGCAAGGGTCCTCTGCACACTGCAGACTGAGCAGCAGGGCCCGATGTGAGAGACTGGGGAAAGCCACCAATAGAGCCAGGCTTGTCTGAGGCCAGTGCCCTTTCCACAAGTTCTTGTCACCTCTGTCTAGGAACCTCTCAATGCTGCCACCTTCACCGCCTAAAAACAAACAGCCCCACGGGAGTTGTAGTCGACTGTCTAATTACTCCTCTGTCACGCCAGCGGCTGGCACTCACCTATTACCTTGCCACGCTGCATTTGCTGACTGGCTGGCCTTCAGCCTCCATGCTCAGCAGCCGGCAGCCCACCATGATTTGAGCGCATGGAAAAAATGAAGAGAAAAGCAGAGACTTCTGCTTGAGCAGCAAGACAAACAAGGGACGGGAAAAGACTACAGCTACCAGAAGCCTTTGGGGCCACTCAGCCAACCTTCAGTTGCCAAGGGGCCTGCCTGGTCTCTTCACACTGGCTGTACTTTGATTCAATTCAGTGACTTCTACACAGTCACTGGATGCCTGTGCTGTCCATCACCCTTGCTTATTGCCAGCGATGCTGACTGAAAATGACAGCCATAATCAAAGATCTGGGCTTTGAGGTGATGTTCAAAGAAACTGTCAATTGCTCAAGAAAATAACAGACAGACACACAGAATTGTACTCCAAGTCAGCAGTCCAGGGTGAGCTCCCAGAGCAGCCCTGCATACCAACAGGCAGTAAGGGAGGACACTTCCTTACAAACAAGAACAAAAAAGCAAGACATCCTTTCATTTTAAACTCAAAACAATTAAACATTTTGCAACTACAGGTCTTCATTTGCTACCAGGACTCCTAAGCACAAGGCACACCACATTCCTTCCAAATCTATGAGGAAGGCAAAACTGGAGTTCCCCCACGAGGACCCTTGTCTCCAGGGGAAAATAAAAATGAGGTCTTTGATCAATCTTTTATAAAAATCACCGTGGAAGTCTGCAGCATGCTGGACAAAAAATACTGACTGTCCAGACCCAGACTTACCACTACACGATACAAAAAGGATCTGCCTGTAGGACAGTCCTCTCATTGCAAAACACTCAGGCACTGAAAGAAAGTGGTTGGGAGGCTACTTACCTTTTCCTTGCTCCGGGTCTCAAGAAAGGCCAGAGGTATTTCCCATAGTGATCCTGCGCTTTTTTCCTTTGGGTTTTTCAGTAGTTGTCTGCTTCCTGAAGCTTGTTAGAGGGTAGCTGAGGATCTGGAAGCTGCTGGGGGACAGCCATGCAGTCAGGGCTCATGGTCTTCTTCACCAACAGCCTTCCAGCCAGCTGCAGGGGGCTCTGGGGAGTGGATCATGCTCTTTCCACACGCACTGGAATCTCACCTACATGCACAGCGCACACACATTGCAAACACTCTGCCTCTCGCACACTTTCACTCCTTTAGTTGTTTCACTTTCGCTTGAGAAGAATTCAAACGCAGTTTCTGGTGGGGAAGGTTGTTGGTTGGCTGATTTTTAGCAGCAACTTCCCTCTTGCCCCTGAAGTTACAGGAACCTTTTCCACTATTTTCTTTTCCCCACTCTTGGTGGTTATTATTGTTTAACTGCCTGTTAGATCCCTCCAGCTAAGAGCTGTGTGTTTTTTGAGAGGATGCTGTTATAAAGTGGGCAAAGCTCTGTGTATGGAGTGCTCCTTTCTCTCCCTCTTTCTCTTCCTGAGTCTGAATAATCATTTGGAGAAACAGGATCATTCACTTTGCCTTCATACAAGAAGCCAAGCAGTGCCCTGTCAAAATAAAAGCCCCAGTTTGCCTCTTTCACTGATTAACTGCTTCCTAATCTAGGTCTCCTCCTCTGGCCTCCCAGTGGCCTGACTGAGAGGAACACCTTGCAAAAAAAATGATGGGAAACAACAATTAACCCCCATTGCCCAATGCCTCACCTGCACTTATGGCTCAGGGCAATAATAGCAGGAGAGGTAAAGTTTCTGATGGACATTGCTGAGGAACATTAAAAACAAATGAAGTACTTTTTAAAAATCAAAGAAACTCCAAAAGAGCAAATTTGCCTTAAAAAGATACACTCAGGAGTGGTGCACTTGGTTGTTCCTGGAGTAACAGCTGAGGAACGAGTTTTTTTAGACATAAGGAAAGCTGCCCAAGCAAATGAACAACCCCCACAATGGCAAGCTTAGCAAATCAGTTACATGTCTGCACCTGAGTCTCCTGCTTGGCTGGCACAGCAATTAAAAGCAGCCCGCAGAGAACACCAGCTCCTCCACTCACTTGGGAGTGAATTAAATGCTGATGCTGGAAAGCGAGGTTCCTGGTGGCTGCTGTGGGTCTGACTTGCTCATTGATCTACTAACGATCAGATCATGTGAAAACTCTCCAGAGGATTCTGGTAAAGGGCAGGATCCCTGCTTTGGTTAAGAGACCAACCCCACTACTGACTTTAATGGGCACTGGGGGTGTTCAGCACCTCTCAGGATCAGGTCCTAAATCCTTTATTTGCTTTTGAAGTGTTGGCTATGAAAGCTTAAGTCTTTCCTTTTCTGAGTCTCTTATGACGGTGTGGTCCTCGAAATCCCTATACCGGTCCATCTCCCCACCAGAATTGTTCCCTCCAGGTATGACTTCAAGCAGGGCTTGGCCTAATCCATTTTAAAGCAATAGTTGTGTCCCCTTGGTTGCTCGCTAGTCTTTTCCATATTCAATGTCTTGTCCAGATGGCTCCTGGATGTCACCAAATGCCAGCACTTTTCTCAACAAGGAGGAAATGTTTTTGACTTTGATTTTTCAGAAAAGGAAGGTTCTTAAAGGGCTATACCTCCTGGGTCATCCAGTGCTCAAGCTCTATGATGCTTCTGGCCTGAGACACTCCAAAATCTGTGCTAATGCATGGAAAGGTAGAGTATTGCTTCACGAGCAGGGCTGTAACTATGAAAACAAGATAGTTACATTTCCATGCACAAGCAGCACAATAGAAACTTTCAATCTAAAGCCACTCATTTTAACGTGAGGAAAATGCCAAGAATAAAAGTAGTGTCCAGGAGAGAGAGTAGCATAAGTCATCTCAACAACAGGCACAGCAACTCAGAACAGAATGGCTACTGTCTTCAGAGTCTCGGAGAAGTAGCAGAAATGTAAAGGTGCAGTACCCCTAAAACAAAGGCCTCACAGTTTCAGGCTCCATATACCCAGTCATGAGCTCGCCCAGTATGAGCTAAGCTTTGCCAGACACCCAAGCAGACTAAGGGTGAGCTGAGTACTGTGTGGTTAATAAAAGTGCTGGGTCATCTTTACAATTAAGGAGCTTAGTTTTGCTCGTTTGTGGGTGTGTGTGAAGGAAAGAGAGAGTGGCAAATTACTGGCTATTAGAACCAATGGGATTATGAGCACTTTACCGGAACTAGCAGGTGTGTAAGAAGATGCTGTTGTGAGCACCCACCCACATCCCCTTCTCCCTTCAACATGCAGGAAGATCAGAGAACAATCACAAGTGCAGAGTCCTGCACTTAGGACGGATAAATCCTATGCACGCTACAGACTGGGGACTGACTGGCTAGGCAGCAGTTCAGCAGAAAATGACCTGGGCGTTACAGTGGACAAGAAGCTGGATATGAGTCAGCAGTGTGCCTTTATTGCAAGAAGGCTAACGGCATACTCGGGCTGCATTAGTAGTAAGAGCATTGTCAGCAGACCGAGGGAAGTGATTCTTCCCCTTTTCAGCATTGGTGAAGCCACGTTTGGACTATTGTGTCGTTTTGGGCCTTCTACACAGAAAGGATGTGAACAAATTGGAACGAGTCCAGCAGTAGACAACAAAAATAATTAGGGGGCTGGAGCACAAGACTTATGAGGAGAAGCTGAGGGAACTAGGCCTGTTTAGTCTGCAGAAGCAAAGAATGAGGGGGGATTTGATAGCAGCCTTGAACTATCTGAAAGGGGGTTCCAGGGAGGATGTGGCTAGGCTGTTCTCAGTGATAGTAGTAGACAGAACTAGGAACACTGGTCTCAGGTTGCAGTGGGGGAGGTCTAGGTTGGATACTGGGGGAAAAAATGTCACTAGGAGGTGGTGAAGCACTGAAATGGGTTACCTAGGGAGGTGAAGGAATCTCTAGCCTTAGGAGTTTTTAAGGTGCAGCTTGACAAAGCCCTGGCTGGGATGATTTAGTTGGGGTAGGTCGTGCTTTGAGCAGGGGGTTGGACTAGATGTCCTCTGGAGGTCCTTTCCAACCCTGATCTTCTATAATTTTAACAACATAACAATGGCCATACTGGGTCAGACCAATGGTCCATCCAGCCCAGTGTCCTGTCTTCTGATAGTGGACAATGCCAGATGTTTCCAAGGGAGTGAACAGGACAACGCAATTATTGAGAGATCCATCCCGTGGCATCCAGTCCCCAGCTTCTGGCAGTCAATCCTGTTATCACCTGCTCCTCAGTTTGAAATCATGCATGGTCGCATTGGGAGTTCGCAGCCTATAAGGGAAGAGCAGAGCCTAGATGCTCACCATGGTCATGTACCCTTGCAAGTGGCTACTCAGGCATGTGGCTATGCATGAACTGTGTGTGACTATGGTTACTCAGGAGTTGTTTACATGCATGCTGTGGTCCATGCTTAGCCAATACCAATATCACCAAAGGTTAGTTTCTATTTTGCACGTACATATGCGGGAGTGGAGTGTACCTGTGTGTACCCAAACTACACCCGTGTCACAGCTTCAATGCTTTAGTCTCTGAGCATCTCTGCACCACCAGTGCCTGGCTTCAATATCATTTAATTCATCTCAACAAATTCCAAACTGATACCCTGCTAAGTGGCAAGAAGAGGCTTCTCAGCCCAAACTCCAGACCCCTCTGATCCTTCCTCATTCCAAACTGTCTGGGCTCCATCTCTGAATAAAACACTAAACCACATATTCGATCCAAATCCCTCCCCACTTGTACCTCTCTCCAGGACCTCAGTCTGCCAGTCCCAACTCCCATGAGGAACCCAGGCATTCCATCTTCTCCTTCCCCTGGGCTGTAAGTCTATCAGCACTGCCCACAACTGCTGCCAAAACTGGTCATTGAGTCTTCACCTCTTCTCACTTGACAGCTCCCAACCCCCAGTCTGACTATTTCAAGCCTCCACTCTTCACACATCAGGCAGCATCTCCCATCTTGTACCGAGAAAAGGAGGCACACAGCCACCTTTCCATTGAAATATCCCAGCTTCCTGTCCCTCACAGAAACCAATATAAAATCCCCCTTCTCATCGCCAGGTCCCGCCATGGGGGTGGCCCCCCTCTTCCGCTCATCTAACAGGATCTAGTGGAGTGACAAGGTGGGTGAGGTAATATCTTTTACTGGACCAACTTCTGTTGGTGAGAGAGACAAGCTTCCGAACCAATAAAAGATACTACCTCACCCTGTGTCTCTCTAATATCCTGGGACCCACATGTTTATAACTACATTGCATACAGAATCTAGTTGAATTATTTTAGGGTGCTGCCACCCCAAGGTATAAACACTGCATCCTTTCCCATCTTCTTGATCAGTTCAGGAACAACTCTGCAGGGCTGTCAAGCTGGGACCGCTTGAACAAAGAAAAGTTCAAAAAAGCGTAAGCGAGATTTTCAAACATCTAATTGAAATTTGCAGCATGCCCATCCCCACCATGGCACAAAAGGAGTCTCCCTGCAGGGCTGAACCTGGGAGAGGAAACTGGTGGGCCAGGAGCTAAAGGCACAGAGGAATGGAGGGGGCAGAGGGATCAGACACAGTTGGGCATATGCTCAGATGAAAATATTTCACATGCACAATTTGCTTCAGCTGGGTGGCAGGAATAGAGACTTCCAAGCAGCGGATGCCATGCACCTCAGGAAATGTATCCCAAGTGGGAGCCTGCTGCTGGTAAAGGCATGACGAATATAGCTGAGAGAGGACACAGCTGGCTGCCTGGGTTCTGCATGTCCCTGCTCCACCTCCTGCAAGCAGAAGGGAGCTGTACAATACACACACATTAGGCTATTAAGCCAGTCCAGCCACTTTCGGTTGATGCCAGCAGCATCCTAACCAGGATGTGTCACCTTCCTGTCTGCAGCACACTAACTGTTCAGGGGTGGGTTAGGGAGAGTGGAGATGGCGGGAGAGAGTGACCACTTGCCAGATTCTTAAAGCATTGCAGAGCTAAAGGGGATCCAGGGACAAACAATCAATCTCAGCCGATGGGAAGCAGCAGCCCTAATTGGAAACGAAAATACACCTTTCCCTCCTGCTCTATGTGCATACACATCACTGGCCACGGCCAGCGAGAGAGAGAGAGAGAGAGAGAGAGAGAGAGAGAGAGAGAGAGAGAGACTCTTTCTGTTATTAACCCTCCCATGGCCAGTGGGGAAGAATGACACAGCAAGAAAGCAAATGTGGCCTCTTGCAAGCAAAGATCCAGGAGTCAGGTCTAGCCTTGCAGCTGTCGTGTCAAGGTCTATGATCTTTCAGATCTCACAGGGTAAGCAGAGCTGGCCTAGGTCAAACAGTGTTTGACAGACCTCAAAGGAATACCCAGAAGCTGCAGGGAGCAGTGCCAGAACTCCGGAACAGATATTGTTCTTTGTTTTCAGTCAGTATAGAGCCAATGTGAAAGGACGGTTCTAGGGGGCACTGTATTTCAGGGAGCTCACTTGGGGACACTCTCCCCACAAAGTCATTGCTGTGTTCCAGGGAGGTATGCAGCAAACTCAGCAAGGCATGCTCTTCCCCCAAGTTAGCACTCACCCCAGCATCCAGCCTGATGCTAGAGAGTGCCATGTTGTGGGAGGTGCCACCTTTTGAAAAGACAAAAAAGTGCAGCGTGCCACTGCTTCCTTTGCAAGATTCCTCAGCAACCCTCCCTCCTCCAGCTGAGAGCAAGCAATGTTAGCAGCTTGAGAAGGAGAGGGAGCGCTCCCTCTGAAATCCCCAGCAGGAAGTAGCAATGAATGGTGGCCTGAGGACACTCTAAAGTCTCAGAAACCAGAAAGCAAATACAATGACCCTCCAGACTTTTTTTTCAGATCTTAAATCTTGTGATTTTTCTTTTTTTTTGCAGCCTTACATGATATTTGGAGGCTTGGAGTGGGCCATACAAAGGACATGATTGTTTTCTGATCTGGCAGGAGGTGGTAGCCTCAGGGATTTCATGTGTGCAAAGCGCTTTGAGCTAGACTTACCTGTCTGTGTTCCCTGGCCTGTACTGGCACAGAACTAAGACTCCGCTGACTCACAACTGCAGCTGTAGGTACCTGGTTCTAGGGTCTGTGCGTGTGCACCACTGCCCCCTTGTGGAGTGTGCCTAACCTGCTGCTTCACAACAGCTCTCTCTGCTTGGCTAAAGAGGTACTATCAGGCGTTGGAATGTCATTGCCTCTCCTTGGGGGAACGCCTTTCCCTGCCTGAAGTGTCTGTCAGTCACACAGATAACCTCAGGTCCTATGTGTCACAGGTTAGTGAATCTGCTAAGGAGAGAGTGGAAACAAGGGCAACGTTGCCTACCCAGTAGGCTTTGCACCCAGCTTGGAATCTGAGGATGGGATAGCTGCTTCTAACAGTAATGATGCTTTTCCTTGTCTTCAGCGCCGGCCATGTGAAAATCTCAGTGCATTTTTTTGTTAGTAATGAAGCCTACCATGAAGTACCTGCCAGTATTAAGCTTATTTTGCAGACTGAGAAACTGAGGCACAGGGAGGGAAAGTGAGTTACAGACAGAGCTGGGGAAAGAACCCAGGAGTCTTGGCTGCCCAGCTCTCACCACTAGACTCCCACTCTCTTCCTACAGCTATGGCATGGTTTTTTATTTGGCCTATAAAATAAAAAACTAAGACAGAGAATCCATGTAAATGAGCATGTGTATGGACAGGGAGATGGCACTGTTAACATTCATACTGTACTCTAATAAGTGAACAAACCACAGCCCAGGATCCCCAGACAGGAGCAGAAAATTATGTAATTCATTTGACAAATCACATTTATCGAGGCCAAGTTGTTCCTTTGGTTGTTTGCATTTTGGGTACAGAGCAAACTGGGGCGGCATGAATAAATTCAGTCTGCATGAGATCCAAATGTAGAATTTACCAAAGCAAACTTCAGATATTGCTGCCATAAGACACTCCAGAGAGGGATGAGAAACACACTCACTCCTCCCAAACCCAAAGAGATGGGATCAGAATTCTCTTTTGAAGGTATTTCCCCATGGCACTGAGATGAGACCAGCGAACAGGCTGGAGTAGAGAAAGGGACTACCTGGCCACAGTGCCAAATTAACACAAACACATCTCTATTTACCCCTGTAAAATAGCAACACTGGCTCTTCCTTGGTAGAAGATCTCAACATGCATCACATAGACACCCAAGTACCCTCCTTCTTTCAGACAGGAAAACTGTGGCACAGATAGGTGAAGCCCAAGCTCCCACAACGAATGAGTGGGAGGGCCAGGTCTTCTCACCCCTCACTCTCTGCTCTCACCCCCAGACCACACTGCTCTCACTATTGTCTCAGAACCCAGGCAAGTCTCAACCATGCTCAGCATTTGTCTGTGAAATTCCTAGATGTGGGAGCCTCACAAAAGTCCCTACTCTGGATGGGGCATGCCCTGGGCCAGCACCCCATGTTTCAGATGCTTCTCTGAAGGAGCTCTGAGCACCTGCCTTGGGGTCCTGGGCACGGGTCAGACCCAAATGTTTTCAAAGCTTGGAGGGTAGCCATTCTCACTCTGTCTACAGCAGGTTGCCTAGCCTTACTCTCACATCATGGCCCCATGTGACCAGCAGCTGGTGAGCTAATGCAATGCTTTGCCCTGGCTGGACAGCTGCTTGAGTGTTTACAGCAGAGGAGGCACTTTCTGGATCTGAAATGCCCTCACACTTGGGATTCTGGTCTGCACTCCCAGTCTGCATGGGGCTACGGATTTTCATGGCTTCACCCTTCCTTCTCTCCCCATAGCAATGTAAAGTCACTAATATAGCCAATGCTTCATGCGTGCACACCACCATGGCACACAGAGAGTTAAAAAAGCACCTAACTGCTGCCGTGGGTATGGTGGCACCCAACACTCTCTGTGGCAGGGATTTAGGTGCTAGCAGTGCCTTTCTCCAGCTGCATCTGATCAAGATGGAGCATATCAAGCCTCCTGTTTGCCAGACCTTCCATCCACCTCTTCTTCGTCCTCTTTTCTTTCTCCTTAGCCTCCTGGGCTCCCTACATCAAAGCCCCTCATGTCTCTCCCAGGCTGCGTGCATAAAAGCGATAGAGTGAGACTGGGAAAGGTCAGCAGGAGGACCAGGCACTGCTGGCTCGGTGCTGAGCCTCTGTCTTTAATTAACATCTGAGGGGCAAGCCACCCTCCCCGCACTTGACTCTTACTCCCCATCTCCCGTTCCCCTCCCGTCATTATGTCCAAACCAGGAAAGGCAGGGAGGAGAGGAGATGGGGGAAGCAGAGTCCCTGGAGCTCCTCACAACCTCCCTATGCCAAAAACAACAAAATACCAGCAGCTGATTCCAGGAGCTGCCTGGTACATCAGCATGTTAATGAGTCCAAGGCTGAACAGCCCAGACCGGCTCCTACTTGCCTCTGCCGTGCATGGAGCTTTCCTGACTTTCGTCCATTTGGGTTTTTTCCTTTTGTCATTTTTTTTTAGTGAATTCAGCATCATCAAAAGGTGCTGCCCTCTCTTCATCATCCACACAGGCAATGGCAGGGCAGGCTCCTCCACACTGCCCCAACAATGTGCCTCCCCACTGCCCTAGTTCAACGGTTCTCAACCTGTGGTGCGCGGACTACTACAGGGGACCACAGAAAAGAAAAATAACAACATACTCACCAAGGAAATGTACAATTTCAAATAAAACTATTAGCATGTGGTGGTCCGTGAAAAGTTTGGAGGCTGACAAGGGGATCTGCACACTTGAGAAGGCTGGGAACCTCTCTGCCCTAGATGGACCCCTCCAGGGACTTGAAGATTTCATGCTCCATGGGGCCCTCTGCTGGCAGGAACTAGATAGTTAAATCATGCTCACCCATGCCCTGGAAACCCACAAGCGATCTGACCTACTAAACCCCACCCGGACAGGCCAATGACCAGCAGTCAGCAGGTAACAACTGTCACTCGCTGCTGCCTGGAGGTGGATTGGAACCAGCAACCAAGAGGCTCCGTACCCCACTCCGGTCTCTGTCTCCTGAGTCTGAAATTGTATTTCACCACAGGTTTCTGTATTACCCACCCTCTGGCTCCTGTTATTTCCCTTGCAGAGAAAGGGCCCCATTACAGCATGTGTGCTGGCATGAGGAGCAAGATAAAAGAAGAGGAGGCAAGCACTCTGCTGGACAAGTGAATGTTAGGGGGTCCCTGACCCAGTGCTCCAAACAGCAACTCCTTTCCTTTCTACTGGGAAGGAGGAAATGTTGCCTTCCTTACTGTGAGCCTGCGAGCACCGGTGTCCTGTTGTGAGTCCCACTCTCCTATTCTGCCGCCAAATTTCAACCTGCGGGGAGATTTCTCGGCGGAGGGTAGGAGAGTAGAGTATGTTCTAGGTGTTTAGGTTTAGGTTTTAGGTGTTATGGTATGCGTGGCCCCCTTGAACTTAATTTAATTTAAATGTGGCCCGCCATACGAAGTGAGTTTGACACCTCTGCTCTAACCCATCAGCTTGTGCAGCTCTTGCGTCCTACCCTTTTCTGTTGACTGGCAGGTGGTAAGCAAATGTCCTAAAGAAACTCCATGAGCCAATCTGCAAAGGAGACAGGCAGTGGGATAGACCAGATTCTGTTCCAGATGTATTGGTACAAAGGGGTAAATTGTTTTAGCATGAACTACACTGCATTCATTGTAAGATGCCATCTTCCTATTACCTAGATGTGCCTGAGAATAGCTTTAAAAACTGACGTGCTGTTGCAACTAACGTTCTAGCCCCATATCTGTGCTTTATGGGTTATTCCAGAGACAGACGTGCTACACACGTCTTTAAGAACAGAAGACTGGCTTCCATGCCAGGAAAATGGAGGTATTCAGCCCTCAGTTCTTTGGAATCTCTTTTCTACATTTGATAAGTTAGAGATAGGCCCAGCGTACAAAAATCAGATACAGATTTGGGACGTCCCCAAACGCAGGGTTGTTTCAACCCAGCTTTGTTGCAGGCCAGTTTATACCTTGGAATTTTGTTAAGAAAACCAGGCAGGTACCTTGTTATTTGCTATACAGTAACCAAGCTGAAGAACTCAGACTAAGCCCCTTGGGAAGCCCTGGGCAGGAACAGAAAGGTTGCAGACACCTGGAATGGTGCTGGAGGGGGCCAGAACCATGTAACAGGCTCCATCCTGATTCCATAGGGTGGATAGAGGTTGGGATAAATGGGACCTGGATCCCAGTAAGTCTTGAGTTGGGGTTTGTAAAACCTAGACCAGATACCAAGTTTGCTCATCTCTGATGAGCCTCTTTCCCCCTCCTCCACCAGCCGCAGCCCCATGCAGTGATGGGGGTATGTCTACACTGCAATTAAAAACCTGTGACTGGCCCATGCCAGCTGACTTGGGCTAAGAGTTTGTTTAATTGCAGTGTAGACATTTGGGCTCAGGTTAGAGTCTGGATTTTAGGACTCTGAGAAGTGAAAGGGTCTCAAACATCTACACTGCAACTCAATAGTCCCTTAGCTGGAGTCCCACAAGCCCAAGTCAGCTGGCATGGGCAAGCTGTGGACTTTTAATTGCAGTGTAGACGTACAAAGGGAGACCCATTTGGGCAAAGCCCACCATTACATTTATGAATTAGGACCAATTAACCATACTAGAATGAATTCCATGACTCACAGTTAGCTGGAGCCATGTCGCAGTGAAGTGTTTCTTCAGCATGCCTCTCATCCCAGCACCACCCAGCAGAGCCACTGGAGACCAGCTAGTAGATGACGTGCAGCAAGGGTAAGTCCCTGCCTCATGCTGCAGCCCCTGCAGATACGCGTTGTGAAACGTGCCCATTCTGACTTGGCACTGCTCTGCACTCACTTGCACGGCGCACATGAGGACACGGTACAGGGCAGCACCCCTCCAGGCTCTGAGGAAACTTGCTCCACAGACTACATTAGGGTCAGGTCCTTTTCTCTGAAGTGAGGATGGCAACTGTGACGGTCCAGCCCAGAGTGGCTTTGTGTGTTCAAGTGCTGGTCCCCCATGCTCCCATACATGCAGCACACATGGCTCCAGCCTCTAGCACGCTCTGCTACAGCTGGGGCTGTACTCAGCCACATCCTCACTAGGAACTGCTGCATAGCAGGCACAGGCCAGAGAGGAAGAAGGGGTGAAGGCTGCACAGATGCTGGGAAGGCAGATGATGCCATTGCAGCCAGCAAGCTGTTTTGCCTGCCAACCACTCTCCACGCTCCCCTCAGGCCCTGTCAGCATCCCATGCTCCCCAGCCCTTCCAGCCAGCTCTTTGGGGTCTCAGTCTCATTTCTGTTTGGTTTATATGGCAGCAAAAGCTGCTGTGTCAAAAAATACAAAACAAAAAACTCCACCCAACAACATGGGCCGCAGACAAAGGCAGGTCTGCGCCCAGGCGGGCTAGGGATGAATAGGTTCCCTCATTACAAGCTTATTAGGGTCTGAGCGGCCAGGCAGCCACCAGCAGACAATTGTGAGACAGCGGTATTGCCTATCCCATCTCTGCAGCTGCCTGGTCAGCATGTGCTCATTGGCTGGACAGTTCTGGAAAAGCCCATGGGAGTCTCCTTTTGGCTTCTATAGCTTCTTTCATGGCTGGACCTCAGACTGCTTTGCAAACCCTAACTTATTAACCATCACAGCCCCATTGGAACAGGATCATTGCCCCACTGCACTGAGGGGAAACTGAGGCACAGCAAGGTATCCTGGCGAAGGCCACCCAGTGACTGAGTGTAAAAGCTAGGAATGGAGCTTGGGAATTCCAGACTGTTGCTCAACATTCACCTCCCAGAGCTGGGCATAGATCTCAGGAGACCTGACTCCCAGCCCCCTGTTCTAATCGCCAAGCCTGGGTTCTTGAAAGTTTCATGTATATTGCAGTACTGAAGGCACAGGTCAGGGCCTGGTTTGGGGTGGCAGAGAGGAGAGTCCTATCCAGCCAAGCAGTTCTCCCCCACCCGCAAAGCAACAAACAGTGCAGTACAGCTACTGCACCACTTTCCGGCAGAGATCTAGGGCTGTCACAATTCCAAAAGCACAAAAGACAAAAGGCTGCCGTGATTCTGGATGCTTGTGTCGCCTCAGTATCCCTGCAATGTCAAATGCATCCTGCATGCCTGTGCAGTCCCAGTGCTGCCACAGTCCTACCTGCACTGCCCCAGCACTCTCATTCCCAGGCCCACTGCATCCCAGATCCACCATGGTGTCTGCAAAGCCCTGGCTCTGCTGTGATCCTGGACATACCCTGGTCTGGAAGATCAGCCTAGCTTCTAGTGGACTGGCCAAAGGGAGGCTCCTTGCCAGACCTAAGGACAAGGCCCTTGCTGCATGCTTTGACTGTGGTAACATGCAGGTTGCATGGAGCAATGCACGCCTGTGCTGGGACAGCCAAATGCTGGAAGGAGGGAGCTAGTTTGGAAATCATGCCATCAGTTGCCTCTTGCTCTGATCCTACTGTCAAAGAGGGGTGGGGACTAGTGGTAAAAGTTCCTATTCTATTGGTCCCAGGGCTCATAGACTCATAGACTCATAGGTCAGAAGGGACCAATATGATCATCTAGTCTGACCTCCCGCACAAGGCAGGCCACAAAACCCTACCCATACACATCGATAACAACCCCGAACCCATGACTGAGTTATTGAAATCCTCAAAAGTGAGATTTGAAGACCTCAAGCTGCAGGGAATCCACCAGCAAGCGACTCATGCCCCATGCTGCAGAGGAAGGCGAAAAACCTCCGTGGCCCCTGCCAATCCGCCCCGGAGGAAAATTCCTTCCCGACCCCAAATATGGCGATCAGCTAAACCCTGAGCATGTGGGCAAGACTCACCAGCCAGCACCCAAAAAAGATTTCTCTGCAGTAACTCAGTTCCCATCCCATCCAGCATTCCCACAGACCATTGAGCAGACTTATCTGCGGATAATCCAAAATCAATTGCTCAAATTAAACTATCCCATCATAAGTAGTAAGTTTGTTGCACAGGGCCCCATAGACACCTGCTTTCCAATGGACTCGTGTCACGCTGGTGATGTCCATTGTAGTGTCCAGCTGGCAGCTGCATGATATGCGCAAACCAGTCAACCTGGCGTCTTGGGATCCGTGCCAGAAGAGAGCTGGTGTAGCCCTCCAGCCAGCTGAGGGTGGGAGTTGGCTCTCCTATCCTAGAGACAAGGTGGGTGAGATCATATGTTATTGGACCAGCTTCTGTTGGTGAAAGAGACAAGCATTCAAGGCACACAGAGCGACCTGAAGCAAAGCTCTATGTAGCTTGAAAGCTGGTCTCTTTCACCAACAGAAGCTGGCCTAGTAACACATATTACTTCATCCACTTGTCTTTCTAATATTCTGGGACAAAAACAACTACACCAGCTCCCATTCTAGGCAGGCAGCAAATGCCCCATGGAGCCATCAGGAGCCAGAGGGGAAAAAACCCCAGCCTGAGGAGTAAGAGCTGGAGCCTAGTGCAGCAAGGGAAGCTGCTGGAGCAGCCCCCAGCAGAACTAACATCTTGGTCTGCTGTCAGCACAGGCAGCCACGCAGTGCAGAAAGGGCGGCAGGAACCAAAGGGTTAAACCATTTAGCAAGGCCATCAGTGTGATAAATGTCGCAATCAGCAGAGACGGCCCTCCCACCGCCACCTAGGGCTCAGGCTGGCTGGGGAGCAGGGAAGGTGGCAGTGGAAGAGGTGGGTTGGGAGGACTCTTATCCTGATACGGTTCCTTCCTCCCAAGTGCGGGTTTGGAAAAACTGAGCAGGCAGGGCTGGCTCTGAAATTGCAGTGCCTCAGTGACACAAAGCCTCTGATATAAAGAAGAGTTAGGGGCTGGTGTGGGCCAGGGACAGGCAGACGTGGATCCAGCCTTGCTTACACCCGTGCGCCCTGCTAGCTTCAGTGGATGCTACAGGCACTGGGGTGAGGGATATGCACATTTGGGGGCAGATAACAGACAGACTTTGGGGTGTGGGGAAGAAAGAGAAAGACACCATTCCACCCCCCAGGAGTGAGATTTTCCTGTGACATTCCTGGCCGGCTGCGCAGGCGCGAGCAGGCCCTGCACAGGCTTCAGGGAATTTCAGGTTAGCACACACTGATAGGCGCTTCGCTCTGCTGCTGGCTGGCTGCTATTGCATTCCTGAGCTCCCCCTCCCGCTCAAGCACCCAGCTCTGCTCCTGCAAGCAGCCTGTCTGAACCTCTGCAGCTCCTCTGACAACAAACCCGATAGGGAGCGTGCCTCAAACACTCACACACGGTGTGTAGGTATATACATGCCCTCACATGCAACTGCACACAGTACATGGACACTACCTACAGACATGTACCACTGCACACAAAGTATAATACACGCGTTGCATGGCTGAAGACATGCCTCCTGTGTACTGAGACATACATGCCTACTACACACACTCTATTGCACTTCTGTTGTGCCTTTTATCTGAGGATCACAAAGTGTTTTAGCAAGAATAATTAACCCATGAGAGGACAGTTGGTTCCATTATCCCCGCTGTACTGAGGGGGACACCAATGGTCAGGTTATGGCATTTGCCCAAGGTTACAGAGAGAGGCAGAGCTGGTAACTGCACCCAGAAGGCTTGACTTCAAATGCCCTTCCTCCATTACACACACTCTCAGTCCCTGTCTCTTCACCTCTAGTGAAGTTCTGAGGCTTGGACATTGCAGACAATTGCCTCCCTGCTCACACTCTCTCTCAGGCATTGCTAGGCCACCCATGACTGATGGTCTGAGTGCTGCTTGTGCCCACGGCCCAAGGGACTTATCTGGCCCCAGTTCCGAGATAGTCATTTACACTCAACTATATACAATATCTTAACAACGTGGCCCCAGTAACCAGCTGCGAGAAGGTCTTGGCCCTGCATACGACTAGCCAGGCAGGGACTCTGAGACGAACAAGGAATACAGCACTTCCCTGACACTAAAGGGGGTCCCAGCCAGGGACTCCTGCCCAAATGGTGCCAGTTCCCCTGCATGATCTGGGGAAGGCTTGTCTGACGAGTGGTTAGAGTAGAGATTTGGACATTGCCGATTCTGGACTCTATTCCCAGTTCTGCCACTATGGCTTTAGGTCAGGCCCTCTCTCACTCTGTACCTGAGCTTCCCCATCTGTACACTAGGGATAACCAGACTTTCTTGCCTCAGAAGATTGTTGAGCAGCCAAATTCATTAACATCAAAGAAGCACTTGGAGACATTTGGAGCTAGCAAAGGACCATGCCCCATGCACTCAGCTTTCACCTTTTCTTTGGCTCTGCCCTGTTCAAACTCAGCATCTTTGCATCTGTGAAGCCTTTAGGGAAAGACTGAGAAGCAACATTAGGAGCACTTGGCTGGAGAGGCAGGGGGTGGATTTGAACAGACAGCACAGTCCTTCACACAATGGCCCACTGACCTACGTCCTCAGCCCTGGGGCTCACATCTTTGATGGAAAAGATTAATTGTCCTCAGCATCCTCCCTGCACCAGTCTCCTCTCGCTCCTACTGCCTCAGCTTCCACTCTCCTCAACTGGACTCTCCTGTTCTTTCACCCTCAGCTTACTCTTCTCTCTCTCACTCATCTTCTGTTAAGTTCAGGTTTTTCCCATTCTCTCTCCATTTCCCCTGTTCCTTTCACCCCCTCCCATGCTTGCTTCATTTGCTTCTGCTCCCTCGCATACTTCTGTTCTGCCCTCTCTCCACAGAGATCCACTGGGACATTAGGTACATTGCTGTGTTTCAGCCCCAGGGTTCTCTGCTCGCAGTGGGAGGAAGCAGCTGATCTCTCTCCTACAGCACTTTGTCATGTTGGCACAAACAATTTGGAGAACTCCTCCCTGCAAGAACTCCCACTGACCTTGGATCTATATGCAGTGGGCTTGCAGGATCGCCCACTATTGAACTCTTGGAACCTCTTGTGACTGCAGAGCTGGCCTTGAAGCCTCCAAAGTTCTGGCTCACCCAGATAATTTCTGGTATTTCCTGCTTCTTCCCAGGCCAGGGTTCCCCCAAAAGAGGTCCTCACACAGAAGTTTTAAGCTTTGACTTCTAGGCCCAGCCCACAAAAACCCAAGCAGCATCTATGAGTTAGCAAAACTTTCCCAAACCTTGCAACAGATTCTGTTGAGGCAAGTGCGGAGCGGAGGGAGGCGTATTCCTATGTTTTTGGCCAAAATGCCCTCGCTATCCTGCAGGGTGCTGCCTGGTTGGCTTCCTGCCAAAGGTATTTGGGGCCATTTACTTTACTAGGAGTTACAGTTCTGAGGGTGGATTTGGCCCAGGAGTTGATGATGGGATGATTGTCACGTGGGGAGAATGGAGCCCTTGGCTGTGCCTTCCCAGCTTGACTTCTTTGCAGGAGCTGAGACTCCACAAGCCACCATTCAGCTGCTCTGGGAGAAGCGTCTGGAGCCCCCTGCAGAAATTAGGGTCTGATGGGAACAAGTGCCACACAAGGCAGCTGCAAGGTTGTACACGAGAAAAGGGGGTGCCAGCTGATGGCCTACAGTGGACTAGCAGTGATGTCACCTGCCAAGGCTTCTGGTCACATCTCTAGCTCCCTGGCTGCAGGGAAGGCAAAGGTCAGAGATGGAATGGTGGGTGAATGGTTTGTAGTACAAATTCCCCCATGGTGGTCAAAGCAGGGGTCATGCCATGTTGGATACCCCGTTCTGCCAGAAGAGCTCATCTGGACATTCCCATATTGCAGGCTAAGGGAATGGGATGCAGGTCAGAGAATCGAGGTGGAGATGCTGGAATCGTTTTATCAGGGAAATTAACCCTGCCACAAAGCCACTCCTAATCCTGTTAAAGACAGGCCTGGATCCTCATTGCTGAAAACAAGGAGCAGACCCTGTATAAAACACCTCCTCACCCTGCACCAGCCTGTGGACAGACTCACACCTGCAGCCAAGCTCAGAGTTGGGGGAGCTGTCCCTTAATTCCCCACCCCTAGGACAGGCACCATCTTTCCATCCATGCCAAGTTTTCATCAGCGTCCTTAATGAATTGTTTTAATTAGCTAAGGAAAGCAATGCAAAGCACTTTCCCCTACCCTGTATCTCCCTAAAGGCTGAGCATTTCTGCCCTTCTGCCAGCTCCTAGCAGCTTGGGAAGGAGGGCACCAGGTCTGGGAATTAAGGGCTTTGATTTTTGTCCTATTTTGTTTTGAGAACTTCTGTAGCTAAAATATGCAAATTAGAGTCAGTCTCAGAGACACACATGGATCCAGGTCTGACCTCAGTTGCCCAGACTCATCTTTTTGCAAGGAGACAACCTTTGGGGCACACAAAATCTTCTCTGGATCCAAGCTCTGCAGCTCAATCATGTTTCCAGTGTAAACACAAGCTCAGGTGCTACGCTAAGGCTGGAGGCAATTACTGGGTGGGAGGTGGCTGCTCTGATCCCCAGTTGGGGACGTTATCTCCGTTCCCAACTGTTTCCTTTGGCACAGCACACATTGGGCACTACCCTCTTTGGTGAGTGGAGATGAGCAAGTTCTCTCTATTGCTCCATTGTTTTCTTTCAGCTCCCAGAATCCTGCATCCTGGTCATTTACCTGTCTAATTTCCATCGAGCCCTGGAGACAGACGCCCTTCTGCTTCTGCAGAGAAGGGACAGCATGGCTTCCCCCACTATTATGCCTCAGCTTTGCCTGGGAGGCAGAATTTAGGTGTGAGAAGGGAGTGCTAGCACCACAGCCTTTCAGGTCTTGGTCTCTCCCCATACCAGATGGAGATTAGTATCAGTGGCTTTTGTGAAGTGCGCATCGGTTCCCTGAGAACCGAAATGAGACACACCAAAGTAATCTCATCCAGGATGCATCTGCACAGCCACCAGATGGGTCCCTGCCAGTCTGGATTCAGACCGGCAGCCGTAAAGGGAGAGGACCCTAAGTCATTCCTAGGCAGAGGAAGAGATAGAGGATACAGACTCCACAGCAAGCCCCTGCCCATCATCAAAGCTCATGCAGCAAACTTGGAGGCATTCCTGTCCTTGGTACAAACAGCCTGGGGGCTCACAATCCATCCCTACAAAAACAAAATTCAGGATGTATTTACCCATGCTGGAGCTGCCACAAGGCCTGCTGACAGCATCTCTGGAAAGCAGCGGCTCATGTGGGATGGAAGGAATCCACAGAGGAATCCAAGAATAGAATATTTCACCTAATGGGGCAAAGACCTTGCCTTGGGGCAAAGGGGCAGCTCTTGGGACACTGACCACCCAGAACCCCATTTCTCAACTGGAGCCTGCAGAACAAAGCAGGAGAATATCGCCTAGGAGTCCCTGCCTCCGCCCCATAACCCCCGTGAGACTCATCATCAGCCTGCACTTTCTCCTAATGATAATGGTATTGAATACAACTGGCTGCTCAATGGGGGCGTCAGCCATCTGCCTTGCTCCCAGAGCCAGAGGACCCCATGGCCTCCCTGATTCCCCCCTCCTCTCCTTCCTTCCCCCCAGTTCCCCAGAGTCCCCACACTGGCCAAGAGCTCCCCCTCCTCGCAATAAACACACAGCCCCATCTCTAAGACTTGAAATTAAGTTATGAAAGAAAAGAAAAGGATTTCTCCTGGAAGCCAATGAAATGCAACTGAGAACATAGTTCCCATGGTAACAGCAGGATCCAGAGGAAGAAAAGGGGAATGTAAATCGGATTATCAAGGGGACAAATGGGGAGGGATGAGCCACCTGCACCCAGCAGCCATACCAGCCCGCTTATACAATGGCCCACCTGTGCTGCAAAATCCCACCACAGAACCACCCCCTGCCCGTCCCTGGTGCCTGCCAGCCAGAGCCCAGAATCCTTTACACAAATCAATTCATTTAGCCCTACATCTCCCAGTGAGTCAAATATCACTGTACAGAGGGGAAACTGAGGCACAGAGAGGGGTTGGGACTTGTCCAGGATCACACAGGGAATCTTTGGTGGAGCCAGGAATAGAACCCTAGGAGTCCTGACTCCTAGTCCAATGCTTAGGACATAAAACTATCCTTCCTCTCTTTGACTGGAGTGATTGCTATTTAATTAGGGCAATATGTAATCCTTGCTGCCTGGCATTATTCACCATAATCCAGAGGGAGGTTTGAAAACATCTTGAATTTAAAAAAATCCCAGGGAAGTAGCAAAATACTAGAGCTAGAATTCACACTTTCCCACCCAAGTGAGGAGCGTCCAAACCCTACTATATTAGAACCAGGACTCACACTTTGCAGCCCAAATGCAGCCCAGTGTAAGCAAGCAGAGCTCCCCTCGAAGCCAACAGGAGATGGATCCATTTACACACTAGCTGAATTTGGAAATGCTAGTTCTTAGGAAGAAACAGGTAACAGTCATGGGGCATTCAAATACCAGAAATATAGATAGCTGGGGTGGGTTAGGCCATTATCATTAACATGCCTCTTCAATGTTGCATGGAAGGGGGTGCGGTACCTCGGGATTGTCATACAGAGGTAGTGGCCTTGGTCTTCAAGAAAGGAGAGCAGAGGTTGTGTTCCAAGTACAGGGGGAAATCAAACTCCTCTGCCTCCCTGGCAAAGCCTATGCCAGGGTGTTGGAGAAGAGGCTATGCCCATTAGTTGAACCTCTGATTTAGGAGCAACAATGCAGTTTCCATCCCGGATGCAGAACAATGGACTGGCTCTTTGCTCTCTCACAGATACTTGAGCAGTCATGGTCTCCCTTTGTTTTGTAGACCTGGAGAAGGCTTATGACCGCATTCCCCAAGATGTCCTGTGGGAAGTGATCTGGGAGTCGGTGTCACTGCTGCACACTCTCTGGTCCCTCTATTCCTGGAGTGAAAGTTGTGTTGCATTCTTGACATTATGTCAAGTTTGTTCAAGGTGGTCACTGGACTCTGTCAAATGTGCATCCTGTCTGGTCTCCTGTACGTGATCTTCATGGACAGGATATCAAGATGCAGCCGAGTTGGGGAGTGTATCTGGTATGGGGACTCGGAAGTGGCATCTCTGCTGTTTGCAGATGATGTTGTTCTTGCTTCTTCAGACTGTGATCTCCAATGCACACTTGAACACTTTGCAGCCAAGTGTGAAGCAGCTGGGATGAGAATCAGCCCCTCCAAATCGGAGGTCATCGTTCTTTCCTGGAAGAAAGTGGATTGTTTTCTCCAGTGAAGGGGAAGCAGCTGCCTTTAGTGGAAGAGTTTAAGTATCAAGGGGTCTTGTTCATGAGTGATGGTAAGATTGACCGGCAGATTGGTGCAGCGGTGGCGGCAGTGATGCGGGCATTGTACTGATCTGTGGTGATGAAGCGGAAGCTAAGTTTTCGAATGAAGCTCACAGTTACAAGACAGTGTACATCCCCATCCTAACCCACGGTCATGAACTTTGATTAATGATCGAAAAGATGAGATCATGGGTACAAGTGGTCAAAATGAGTTTTCTCCGCAGGGTGGCTGGGTTGACTCTCCAAGATAGGGGGAGGAGCTCGGCTATTTGGGAAAGTCTCAGAGTAATGCCGCTTCTCCTCCAGATCTAGAGGAGCCAGCTGAAGTGGTTTGGGCACCTGATAAGGATGCTCCCTGGTAGGCTTCTTTTGAAATTCTACTGGGCACATCCCACTGAGAGGAGGCCCTGAGACTGACCCAGGACATGCTGGAGGGATTATATCTCCTAGCTGGCCTGGGAATGCCTGAGAATCCCCCAGTAGGAGCTGGAACCTGTTAAGGAAGAAAGGGAGGTCTGGTCCTCCCTACCCTCCATGCTGCTGCTGTAACCCTCACCAGGAAAAGCAGCATAAATGAAAAGAAGAAAAAGAAGAAGATAGTTGGGTTTGTGATGACTGGGAGAGCAGCACAGAATTGCCTGCCAGGTATAAAAATTGTGGACCTCTTCAGACATCTAAACAGACTTATGTGCAGTGCTGCAGAGGAGCTGGTACCCATGTGACAGAGGAAAAAATAGGACAGAGGTCCTGGAGGCCACATTTAGGCTGTTAGAATAGAGATTAATATCTAGGACCTCCATGGTAGCATTCTCTGAAATGCTTCCAGTTTCATGCACAGAGCCAGTAAGACAGGCAAAACTGCAGGGTCTTAACACATGGATGAGATGATGATGTTTGGAGGAGAAATTTAGGTTTATTAGGAACTAGGGAACTTTTTGGGAAAGAAGAGCATATGCAGGAAGGATGGGCTTCACCTAAACCAAAATGGAACCAGATTGCTGGCATATACAATTTAAAAGGTCATAAAAGGAGTTTTTAAACTAAGGGCTGGGGGAAAGCTGACAGGTGCTGAAGAAGCAACTAGTCCTGGAATCCACAAGGGAAGAGGCAAGTCTTGATTTAGTCCTAAGTGAAGCACATGATCTGGACCAATAGGTGAATGTAAACTAACCACTCGGCAATAGCAACCATAACATAATTAAATTTAACATCCTTGTAGGGGAAATTTACCAAAACCCCCCACCATAGTAGCGTTTAACTTAAAAAAGGGGAACTACTAAAAATGAGGAAATCAGTTAAATGGAAATTAAAAGAAACAGTCACTAGAGTAAACAGGCTGCAAACTGCATGGAAATGTTTTTAAAACACCACAAAATAGAGGCGCAAACTAGATGCATATCCCAAATAAAAAAAACAATATGAGGATTTTAAAAAACCAACAGTGTAAAAGAGGCAGTTAGAGACAAAAAGACATCTTTTAAAAATTGGAAGTCTAATCCTATGGAGGAAAATGGAAAGGAACATAAACCCTGGCAAATGAAGTATAAAAGAATAATAACTCAGGCCAAACGTGAATGAAGAGAAACTAGCAAAAGACACAAAAGCTAACAGCAAAAATACTTTAAGTACATCAGAAGCAGGAAGCCTGCCAAACGATCAGTGGGACCACTGGATCCAGATGCTAAAGGAGCACTCAAGAAAGACAAGACCATTGCATAGAAGCTAAATGAATTCTTTGCAAGGTCTTCACTGAAGAGACTGTGAGGGAGATTGCCACATCCAAGCCATTCTTCTTAGGTGACAAATCTGAGGAACTGTCCCAGATTGAGGTGTCAGACAGAGGAGGCTGGGGAACAAACTGATAAATTAAATAGCAATAACTCACCAGGACAAGATAGTTTCATCCAAAATTTCTGATAGTTCTGCAATTTCATATTTGAGTTAACAACTGTGGTTGTAGCCTTCCAGTGGGGTAGCCATGTTAGTCTGGATACAGCAAAAACAATGAGAGTCCTGTAGCATTTGTTAGTCTTTAAAGTGCTACAGGTTTGTAACCTATTGCTTATATCAGTCTCTGTATCTGATGATTGGAGAATAGCTAATGTGATGTGGATTTTTAAAAAAGGCTCCAGAGGCAATCCTGGCAATTATAGGCCAGTAAGCCTAACTTCAGTATCAGGCAAATTGGATGAAACTACAGAAAACAACAGAATTATCAGACAACTAGAGGAACACAATATGTTGGGAAAGAGTCTAGACAGCTTTTGTAAAAGGAAATCATGCCTCACCAATCTATTAGAATTATTTGCGGGTGTCAACGAACACATGGACAAGGAAGATTCAATCAATACAGTGTACTTGGACTTTCAGAAAGCCTTTGACAAGGTCCATTACCAAAGGCTCTTAAGCAATGTAAGCTGTCTTTGGATAAGAGGGAAGGTCCCCTCATTGATCATGAACTGGTTAAAAGACAGGAAACAAAAAAAATCTAACAGAATGTTAGGAACCATTAGGAAAAGGATAGATAATGAGAGAAAATAGCATAATGCCACCATATAAATCATAATATGCCCACACCTTGAATACTGCATGCAGTTCTGGGTCTCTCCATCAAAAAACAAACAAACAAACAAACAAACAAAATTAGAACTGGAAAAAATTCAAAGAAAGGTAACAAAAATTATAAAAGATATGAAATAGCTTCCATATGAGGAAAGATTAAAAAGACTGGGACTGTTCGTCTTGGAAAAGAGACAACTGATGGGGGGATATGAGAGAGGTGTATAAAATCATGACTGGTGTGGAGAAGGTGAATAAGTGTTATTTACCCTTTCACATCACACAAGAACAAGGGGAGACGCAATGAAATTAATAGGCAGCAGGTTTAAAATACAAAAAGGAAGTACTTCTTCACACAACACAAAGTCAACCTGTAGAACTCAGTGCCATGGGATGTTGTGAAGTCCAAAAGTATAAATGGGTTCAAAATTTAATTAGCTAGAAGTTCATGGAGGATTGGTCCATCAGTGGCTATTAGCCATGATGGTCAGGGATGCAACTCCACGTTCTGGGTGACCTTAAGCCTCTGACTGCCAGAAGCTAGGAGTAGATGACAGGATGGATCATTGGATAAACTGCTCTGCTCTGTTCACGCCCTCTGAAGCATCTGGCACCAAAGCATCGAAAGAGAATACTGTGCTAAATGGACCATTCATCTGATCCTGTATGGCCATTCTTGTGACCCAGTGCCTCTGAGTGCAGCGGGCTGCACGACCCAGGGCACTAGCGTGGAGAGATGTATTCCTAGTCTCAGTGCAACCAGATCTGCACTCCAGCAGGATTAAGTTGGGAGTCACCCTCCCAGCCTAAGAAAGTGCTGCATAATCTGTACCCTTCCCCAGATCTTATTCACCATTCAGACTGCCTGGTGCACTCTGGATTTTATCTTGATGCTCCCTGATCTGCAAAGGGTTAAGTCTCCCAATCATCTCCTGGGTCTTTCTCACTGCTTCTTTTTTGGTCTCTCTCTTTTATTTCCTCAAAGACACAGAAATCAGCTGCCTGTATCTGGTTTGACCTTACAGCAGAGCCTGCAGCGGCTTTCACTGCAGCAGACGCTGTGCTTCTGTCTCTGTGTTTATGTGAGTGTGAGTGTTGTGGAGAGGGGGGCGGTATGCACATAAGGACAGGGGGAGGGGAGGAACATGTAGATTTGCTTTGCTAGAGCCCATTCGAAACAGTCATGAATGTTTTATGACAGGGAGAGTGATGCTTTAGTGAGGCCAAGCAGACACAGAATGGATCTGTGTGCATCAGGAATACACAGGGACGGGGGTTTCCCCCTTCCCACAGTAGACCCGAAACCAGGCTCCTTGAGCCTATTGAAGACCCCTGAAAACACCAATACAGGGGTGAACAGAGCTACACACACCTGCACCCGCTCTACAGCTCCTGTGCTAGGAGGATCCACAGGTGCCTAGAACTACTCCTGCCAAATTCTACCAGTACTTTACCCTGCAGCTTGTGTGACCTTTCACAGCAAACAAAAACAGGGTGCAGTATGGTCCTATATAGCTGAGGGGCCTCTGCCAGCAAATGTAATTGGCCCCAAGATAGGACATGAAACCAGAAACAAATGTCACTCTCCAAGTGCAGTCTTCTGATTCCATTACAGAACAGGGGACAAGAGGGTGTGTCCAACATGGCCACAGCAATACCAGCGAATGATCTTTTCTGTAGAGACTGAGGATGTCAGGATTCAAACTAATGTAGGATTAGGTGCTCCAGGTTGAGTGCTAACCCAGGGGCCAAATCAGGCTATGTCAGGCCAGATAGCACCAAAATCACATCAGATTGGATCTAAAATAGTACAAAGCCATGAGAACCAAACTGGATCCAGAAAATTTGTCCCTTATGGTAATGGATCTGACCTGGGCCCAAACTGTGCAGGCAGGCTCAGTGCCAGATTAAGCCCATTCTCTCAAATTCAAAAGGGAGTTGGAACTGAGGTTCCTGTTTGGGCCTTTTTTATTTTTCATACACTTTTCCCATCCAGGAGTCAGCATAGAACAGCATAGGGGCCATTGGTATCCACGCAGGGAGCTGGGGTGGCTAAAGTGCAGCACAATGGGCATGTGGGAGGGTACATGGACACAAGGTCCCAAGTCTCTTTTTCTCCTTTAGTTCTTCAAAATATGAAGGATGCAGGAGCAACTTGCCCAATGGACAATGAGAAACACATAGGTGTGCCTGTAGGGGCAGGTGTGAATGTGTAGCACACTGGTATTTCCTAATGTAGAGCTCTGACCCTCCAGCAATCTTTCACAGAGGAGCTGGAACAGCCCTTGTTATCATGGAGCAAGCTGCAGAGATAATCCTGCCCCTCCACATCCCCTCTACAAACACTGGATTTAGAATATGTGGCTGATCTGCATGTCAAGCAGAGACCCACCAGAGGAGGGGGTGGAGGGCAGGCAAGCATCCCACAGTTCCAGCCTTTGTGGTCATTGCCAAGTATGTGTGCGGACAGTGCGGCAGTCTGAGGGACCTCCTCTTCCCCCTGCAGCTGAGAGCCAGTTCTACAAGTGAGGAAACAAAAGTGCCGAGAGATGGGAAATTCGGGGACCTGTTCTTTTATGCTCACCCAGAAGAGAGCACTGTGGGGTAACGGGAAGGCGGAAAGAAAAACCCTTATGAGCAGTATGCTTCATGGCAGGATGCAATGGCTGGACTGGAGCAAAGGCTCCTTGCACTCTTAAATCAGTACTGCTACTATGCACTGTCAATAGCTGTCGTGCTCCCCCTCAGAGGCAGCTGCATTTCAGCAGCAGATGAGCTGGTCCCTGTGCTCTCTATATAATTTGCCCAGTTAATAAGGTGCTTTGAGTTCCATGTGGGTGAAAGGCATTTTACAAATTTAAAATCACTCTGCAATTTAGAGGGCCACATACATCTCTTTTGGCAATTCCCATGTTTGTTACTCATGCAGCACTGCAGCTGGTGTGAGCAATTGGGATAAGGGCACACCGAGAGACCACAGCACAACTGGAACAATCTCTCTGTGGCCAAGCTAAACTGGGCTTATGTGGGGAATGACAAAGCACCCACTGCAGTGGGAGAGAAGAATTCTGCACTGCACCATTGACCCAAAAGGGCAATACGCTGTTCGTGACGGTCCTTCTAAACAGCAGTGCAGTGTTAGTAGGGACAGGGAAGGTCGGTGACTATCCATCAACTTCACTGCCTATGGGGCTGGTCCTAACACCAGAAAATCCAGCCCTTCAGCAATAAGGTTGATGAGAGGAATGATCAGGACTTCATCAAAGGGAACCCACAGAGGACCAGGATCCTTGATGTTAGTTGAGGTACAGCTACTACTCATAGATGTTGAGTAGAAAGCATGTGCTGCTGCCAATATACCCATATGCAGCTTTTCCACATGAGGCTGGATCATTAAGTATTGACAGTGCATCTGTTAAGACTGGCTCTAGGAACCAAGCATTCTTGACAGAAGAGACAGAAATACACTATGCTTGCCCTTTGCTACCCCAGCCATCCAGCTCTCAGTGCCATTAGAAAAAGTCACATAGCTTTAAAGAAGTAACCCAGAAAGCATACAGAAAGTCCAATGGTGGCTGTGATTAAAGTACTCTCTCTCCTGTAAGGAAGGTGCAACGTGATGATGAACACATAAGGTTTCTGAGTACCAAACGGGATGGCTCAGCTTGAATCTATAGCTCAATGGGATATAAAGTGCCCCAAAGGCTTATTTCTGTTCTCCCCACTGGAAGGAAAACTCTTAGTTTTAGCTGCTGTGGGGGATGAAGGTGCCTCATGATTTTTCAAGCACCTTTCCTGCAATTCCTTTCACTTCCAACCAACTTCGCAGCTGGAAGAGGCTTATGTTAATGCCCTGTATGCTCAGATCACAAGTCTAGGGCTAGTCCTAATGAAATGTTTGCCTCTGTTTTCAATGACAGCAAGACCCAGCTCCTAGCAAACATTCTGAGTCTGCTTTTTTAGATAGATATTCCATTTCCAGAGCAGGATGGATTCGCCCCAGCAGACACCAGTGGGAGCATTGTACACTGCAAGCACACAGGAGGGGGAGAGGATGTTCCTCCACGGCTACTAGAGTGATTCTGCTTTGGAATAAGAATGCAGAGACCAATGCAAACTACTCATTCGACTTCTTTTAATTAGTGACCATCTGCTTTTGAGCAGCACTGTCAAACAGAGAGAGAGAGAGAATTTGGCAATGCTCCATTGACTGCTGCTCTCCTAACATTGCAAAAAGACTTTTTAAAGCACCAATATGCCAAAAAGAAAAATAAGGGAGAAAAACAGAGACAGTGCAGTCTATTGGACACAGCCTGCCACAGGAGCCAGGAAGTCCTGGGTTCCATTCCCAATTCTGAGAGACCTTGGGTAAGTCACTTCCCTCTGGGAAATGGGGAGGATGACGCTCACCCAGCTCATGAGGTGTTAGGAGATGTGGTTAATATTTGGACAGTCTTTTGTCTGCTGAGAGTAACCATCCCTTCATTTCTATGGTTAAAGAAGGAGTGAATGGGTGTAGTTAGACATGTTCTCACCTGAGCACTGCTCCCTACATCCATGACATGAGGGGCTGAGAAGCTGTCAGCTGTCACAAGCTAAGCATTTTGGCTTTAGTTAGTAATTGGATGGGGGTTCACATGGGTGCTATAAAAATTTATGCTGGCAATTTGATTGCTAACAAGTCTGCCACTGAATCAGTGGTGTATGAGGTATTCTGAAGGCCCACCGCATATCTTTCAGATAAGACTAGAACTAAGGTCCTGGCCACTACAAATCCCATGATATTTTTGCAGGAGTCAGGATGTTAACCCTAGCATCTTGGCCAAATTCCAACTCAAGTAATTACATTCTGCCTCTGTAAATTACCCCTTCAGTTCCTGTGTGCAAGCAGTTGCTGTGCACCATCCCCGAGTTAGCTGTATTTAAGGGGTGGGTGAAAATAAGTGCTCTGTAAGTGAAGCTTGTTGAGCTCTTTGGGCCCTTGGATGAAAAGAACTATTACATGCTTTCACACATTTCTGCAGTAATGTCTGTCACGCAAGTGCTCCCTTCCTATAAGGTGCCAAAGCTTTATTAACACCAGGGAAATAGTTCCAATAGTTTCCGTGCAGGTTAACACTGGCCCAACACCTCCAGCAATGGCAACATGAGGAGCCCTGTTGGCGCTTTGCACGAGCTCTCCCTGCACTCAGAAACCCAATGGAGCAATGGGGAGATTTCTGCACTGCTTCCCTCATGTGGGAGGGCTGCCTAATGGCCCTGTCCCGCTCACCTGGCCTGAGGAAGCACCGGCGTCAGGCACATTCTGCTGGCACCGTCCCCACTGCTTTCTCTCATGGACTCAGCTTTGCTAGTGGTAAATCTTGGTGACAAGAATGGGAGCTGCAGTACCTCTATCTGAAAGCTGTGCAGCCTCGTTAGTGTTCAACACACAGCACAAGCAACTTTCTATATTACCCACTTCACGAGTTGGGCCCTCCTGTGCCAGGCACATGTACACAAGCACACACCCCTTGGGGCAGCTTGTCCTACTTTACCAACTCTGCCTGTGTACACTCCCACAGGGCTGACCCTCCTCCCTCGGATACTCACTGCACCCAATTTTCCTGCACACACACACACAGAGGTGTGTCATCACCACTAATTACAGTCATGTTTGTAAAACACTTTGATCATAAAACTGTATTTTAAATGAAAATGGTTCAGGTTGATTGAGGTGCACCTATAGAGCTCTGTGTGTGAGAGCCCAGGGACTAGATAACAAGAGAAGGGTTACAGGCCAGGACTGAAGGGCATCAACAGAATTGCATGGGACATGCTTTAACTTCCCCTGCCTCCCTTCCCAACTCCAACCACAGGTAATTAACTGACCTTCCCAAAATGGCCCCAATCCAGTGCCCAGAGACATGTGAAGGTAACACCATTCCCCAACATAGACTCTGAAGTGTTTCCCTCTCCTTAGGAGAGACCTCGGTCCTGCACACAGAGAGGAATCTAACCTAAACCTATTAATCCTTCCCTTCCCCTGCCCCTACCCCTGCCATTTATCAGTCTGTCAGAGCAGCAGAGCCTTTAATCTCATTGCCTCCTGACCTCTGAGAAAAACTTAAGTGTTAAATTCCTTATTAAAGGCAGCTGCAGTCACTGGGGGCCTGAACCTGATTAAGCAATTTCACACATTTCCAAAAGATGAAGATAAGTAGGATTTCAGGTGCCCTGAACAGCAATGAGCTATGACAGCAGCTACCCTGCCCATTACCTGTCTTCTGAAGATTGCAGCTAGACAAGATCTCCCCTGAATGGATACAATGAGCTGAGGGGAGTTCAGAAGTTTTAGCCAATGTTTTTTAAAGGGTACGATGCTACCAGCCTAAAGCCATGGAGAATTAAACCCTTTAGCCACAGGACAGGGACTGCAGGGGTAGCATTGCTGCAGGCTGGAGGGTCTGGGCAAGAAGGCAGTTCATTCTCCGTGGCTCATTCAGTCCTTGCCCTTCTGCTGAGTTTTCAGCCAGGGAGTAAATTGTGCTGTGCTTTGTGAGACAATGACAGTTGTGCACTAGGAGCTGAACCAAAGGCCTGGAGAAGAAAGGCTGTACACCCCAGTCCTAATCCCCTCAGCCAGAAGAAGATCAGACCTTTCCCATTACATTAAACACTCTTCCCTCAAATTCCAGGAACTTCTGCACTCCTGTTCCCTCTTCCGTTGAACACTCACTCCATGCACTCCTCACCTCCACAGTTATTCTTCCTTATTTGTGAATGTTATGTGAAGTGCCTGATTACCAACACCAAGGAGACTCAGGCCAGAAATCCATTTATTTCTCCCTCCCCCCCTCAGATCTTAATTAACATGTGGGCTTTAATTATATTTCCTGTTTTTAATGACAAAATATTTGTGCCTCTCCCCATCTAACCCCTTCACATAATCATTATATGAGCTCTAGTAATAACCTCCCCACCCTGAGGAGAAGGGGTGAGGGTACCTGATCTATCTCCCCAAGCAGCTGCTTCCCACCTAGTCCCCAATCATTCAATCCTCAGAGAGCTCTAAGGTCTGGAATAATGCCAGGGAAAGGGGATGGGAAACACAGGTGACAAGTTGGCACAGCATACTGTGTGGGCTTGATGGAGCCTTCAGGCGGGGGTCATGACAGAAGTCTGGGTTCAGGGATGGGCAAAGGTGCAGTGAATACCAGGGAATACAGTAGGATTTGGTTCCCCCTCTGTTCAGTGGCAGAATCATGGGGACTCCCAGAAAGTTTCGCACTATACCATGTTGCGCTCCTACTGAAGATGTTCCATTCCCAGGCACCTACATTCTGAGATGCTGCACACAACACCAAGAGACTCTTTGGTAACACTGAGCTGATCATGGTCTCCATGCAACAACACCAGCTGTTGGGAGGCTCCCTTGCAGATCTCCAGGTCCTCAAGGATCCAGCCACCAAAGAAGCAGCAGCCAAGAAGTGCTCTTCTCTTAGGAGAGGATGAAGAAGTAGCCATTCCGCAGCATTCAGACAGCTGGAGGAGAGCAAGAAAGGAGTTTGGTGAGGAGAAGACAAGTTCCACCTTCTTACCCAGATAGTATGCACAGGCTATGTACAGGCACCTGAGGCTGAGCAGCAGGGACGGAGAAGAAACCGAGCAAAGGATCTGCTACAAGGCACATTCTGCACTCATTACTGAATGTAAGAGAGTATGCATTACAGGATGGTTGCTAACATCACTGATGGCTGGAGACTCTGATCAAACTCTTCATTGCCTCCCCTGCTCCTCTTCTTCTGTGATTGTTTCGACTCTGCTGCTCTGTGATCTTTGCTCTTATCCTAAGGAGCATGAGGTTCCCATTTCCTCTAGGGTCGGACTTATTACATATGTTATAGGATGCTCCATATATGGACATGGGCTGCTAGAGGAGTTTGATTGGCGGGGAGGTGGGGGTGGAAAAAGTAGGGGGACAGAAAAAGCATCTGGAGAGTTAGATTGGTAAGGACTGTTTCCACAAACGCATATACATGACAGTTGTCAAGCCCCCCGGTTCCCCTTGTTCCCATGGCTCTGAAAGGTAGCATTCTCCACACTGGCTGACAGTGTGGCTGGAAGAAGCAGTCATTTACACAAGCACTTGGTGCAGCAGGACTTTCAGAAAGGCCATCAAAAAAGGTGGTGGAGCCCATCAGTCCATGGGTAGGTCAGCCCAGCAGCCACACCATCCTTCCACTGGCTCAGAGCATGGCAGTAGGCAGGAGATGCAGTTAGTTTTGCAAGACCTTCATCTGGCTCTAGATATGCAAATGCCAAAACACAGGCAGGTCCCATCCAGGTCCTGTTTTATCTGAATGACCAAAGTTTGGGAGTCAGAAGTTCAGTTGGGCTGGTTCACAGTGGCTCAGTAAAGTGTGTTTTTCCTGTAGTGTGTTGTTCCAGCTTTGGTCCATCCGTCTCTAAAAGCAAACAGGTGAGGCTGTCCGAAGACTGCAGAATTAGCAATACTCTACGTCAGAGATGACATCATGGGGACTTTGTTTCCATGTCAGTGTCTGTGTCCCAGTGTCAAGGGGACCATGACACAGACTGCAAAAAGGGATGTAATGGAACAGGTTATCTAAAAAGATTGTGGAATCCTCGTCCTTGGAGGTTTGTAAAAACAGGTTTGACAAACACCTGTCCAGGATGATCTAAATTTACTTAATCCCGTTTCAGCACAGGGTGAAGGACTAAATGACCTCTGGAGATCTCTTCCAGCCCTATGTTTCTATGGTTCTATGTAAGCAGCTGCATGAGGAATGTGGCACAGAGTCCACAACACACAAATATCCACATACATCTAAGCACAGCACACACAACTCAACCAGACAGAAGTACGGAGGGCTTCGAACAGGGCTCACAGCAGGGGTACGGAGCATGCTGTGAGCTGAGGGTGTATTTGAAGCTCATCTAAGCCTGTCCACTTTCTCATACTGAGATTATGCACAGTAACCAAGCAATCACACCTGAACAGAGGCCTAACAATACACACTGTGAAAGGCAGACACTGTCCCTTTAAACATTGTCAATAGATCTGCCATGGTAGAAGAGTTAATCCCCCCCAAGCCCCTCTCAGCTACAGTGATGGGATAATTAGATGTGAGGGCTCAGCTCAGATGATGCTCTAGTTGCTTAGCAACTAATGGTTTCCATGGAAATGGCAACGCACAGCCTTCAGAACAGTAACTGAGCAGTGCAGCAGGGCTGGGAGAGATGCCTTAAACTCTTGCACTGATCCGCTCCTCCAGAAACACTCAGATGCCTTGAGGTATTAGGGAGAATGGGAAGGGGGTGCCTTAAAGACACAATATCCCTGTTTCAAGTTACAGGAAAAAGGAGTATCTTCCATTGTTGTTTGCAGTGTTGTTGCAGCCATATTAGTCCTAAGACATTAGAGCGACAAGGTGGGTGAGGCAATATCTTTTATTGGACCAACTTTTGTTGGTGAAAGAGACAAACTTTTGAGCGACACAGAGCTCTTCTTCAGGTCTGTGTAGCTCGAAAGCTTGTCTCTTTCACCAACAAAAGTTGGTCCAATAAAAGATATTACCTCTCCCACCTTATCTCTTTAGTAAAAAGGAGTGTGATTGCTCAAGTGATGCGTTAAATGACACAGTCCATACAGTCTCAGTGACTCCCCGTTGAGTGATAGCCCTCAGTTCAGAGCAGGAGTTGTGCATTTGTGTGATCCCGTCTACCTCACCTGAAGGCTTTGAATCTTGACACTAGTGCCCTGATGTATGGATCATACTATACTTGAAGGCTCAGTGTGTGAATTCTGGCTCCAATGCTTGGATACAGGGGCTGGAATGTGAATCCACACTCTAATGCATTTAGGTGAGGAATGAAATCCAGACTCATAATATATATACTTGGTGTCTTAATAGGGTCATTTTCATAAAGCTCAGGACAATTACAAGGCAAATCAGTTCAGAGGAAGAATTAAATCAGAAAAATGTGAATGAATATCGGGAATCATTTAAGAACATCTTACTAGATGCCCCAAAAGCCATAATCAAGGAAGGCGGCCATTCTGGTTAAAAAACGGACCTGATTTAGAGGGGAAAGTGAAAGCAACTATAAAAATAATGTATATAATAAATGGAAGAAAGGATAAGTTAATAGGAATAAATATAAATCAGAAGTTAGGAATGGTAGAAAATTGCTAAGGGAAGAAGAAGGATACAAGGAGGAAATTATGTACAGCAGAGTTAAAGACAATAAGGAGGTTTGGTTTTTTTAAGATATTAAGAACAAAAAGAATCCTGACAATGGTACTGGTCCATTACTAGATGGAAATGATAGAACTATCAAAAATAATAATGCAGAAAAGACAGAACTGTTCAATAAATATTTCTGTTCTATATTTGAGGGAAAAAACAAATATATCATATGATGATAACACTCTTTCCATTCCACTAGTATCTCTGGAGGATGTTCAACAGAAGCTATTAAACTGAGACACTTTTAAAATCAACAGGTCCAGTTAACTTGCATCTAAGAGGAAGAACTTGCTGGACCATTAATGTTGATTTTCAGTAAATCTTGGAGCATGGGGGAAGTTCCAGAAGACTGGAAGAAAGCTAATGTTGTGCCAGTTTTTAAAAAAGGGTAAACAGGATGACCTGGGTAATTATAGGCTTGTCAGCCTGACATGGATCCCGGGCAAGATAATGGAGAGGATGATATGGGACTCAGTTAATAAAGAATTAAAGGAGGGTACTGTAATTAATTCAAGTCAACACGGGATTTTGGAAAATAGATCCTGTCAAACTAACGACGTCTTTTTTGATGATATTACAAGTTCACAGAGTTGGCATAATATCCTTAAGGCTTCTATAAGGTGCTTGACTTGGTGTCACATATTTTAATTAAAAACCTTGGATGATATAAAATTAACGGAGTACACATTAAGTGGATTACTAAACTGAATACATGGAGGTTATGTCGTGTAACTGGGAGGTTCTTTGAGACGTGGGGTCCCTACCCGGATTCCAAACAAGGCGGTGCATGTGCGTCATGCGCTGGAACTGTTCATAGCAGTGTTCATCGACCCATGTATGCATTGTGCGCTAGCCAAATGGTGCATCCGAGGCCTTATGAGGCTGCACGGGTCAACGTCTAGCCAGGTCCCTCTTATCGACAGGTACAGTGCCTATAGCAGAGGTGAAGGAGGGCAGAATTAGGGACCACACATCTCGAAGAACCTCCAATTACAGTAAGTAACCTCCATTTCTTCTTCGAGTGCTGGTCCCTATGTGAATTCCAAAAGTGGGTAGTGAGGGCTCGCCAGAAGTAAGAATCTGAAGGACTGTGTGGCCAACTGCAGCATCCGCTGCTGCTGCTGGTGCTATGGCGTAGTGAGCGGTGAAAGTGTGGACAGAGGATCATATGGCTGCTCTACAAATGTCCTGCCATGAAACATCTGCAAGGAGGGAGGATGTGGTCGCTTGCACCTGTCTGGAATAAGCAATGATGCCAGGTGGCAGAGAGACTTGAAAAAGGGAGTAACACTCCTCGATGCAAAAGGAGATTCACTCGGAGAGACATTGAGAGAAAAGGTTGCAGCCCCTGTAATGCAATGGCAACAAAAAGCTTAGGCGAGATATGAAAATCACGCATGCACTGGAGGCAGAAAGCCAGTGTGCAACGGATGTTGAGGGAGTACAGAGTGCGCTCTCTTGGTGAGGTGTGCGGTTTTAGATAGAAGGTTGGGAGGTGAATGGATTGGTTGACATGAAATGGAGAGATTACCTTAGGTAGGAACTTGGGATGGAGTTGTAAGGACACCTTGTCCTTATGGAATACCATGAAGTGCGGGTCAGCCAATTCACAGATGCCAGCTCACTAACCCATCAGGTGGATGTGATTGTCACCAAGAAGATTACCTTCATGGAGAGGTGGGCAAGGGAGCAACTAGCCAGGAGTCTGAAGGGTTGTTTGGTGAGTGTCGAGAGAATGAGGTTCAGGTTCTGGGGGGAGGTGGGTTTTCAGATTGATGGAAAGGTCATGAGGAGACCACAGAGGAAATGGGTTGAAGGCACTAAGTGCTGCTATGTGGACCCAGATGAAGGAGTGGGCAAGGCCTGACTGTCGAAAGTGGAGGAGGTAGTCAAGGCTAGTGGGGATGGAGACTGAGTTGAGGGGGTGATGGTGACAGGCTGCCCACACTGTAAACCATTTCCACTTTACCTGGTAATATGCTCTGGGCGCGATGAGGTTGAGGACTGTAAATTCTCGAAGTATTTTGTGGATAATCTGTGGAAGGAGTGGTATGGGTGGGAAGACATACCAGAGGTCAGGTGACCAAGGGAGGAGAAGTGTGTCCCCTGAAAGCCGCATCCTAGAGTGCCCCTGGAGCAGAAAAGGGGGGGCTTGTGGTTGGCAGGAGTCGCAAAGAAGTGCCAGCGTGGTGTGCCACAGTTGTGGAAGATGGATTGGAGGGGGGTCACAGAGCTCCCACCCATGGCTGTTGTGAAAGGAGCGACAGAAAGTATCCACAAGGGTATTGTCAGTGTCTGGAAGATGGACTGCATGGAGTGTTACGTTGTGCCTGAGGCACAAGTTCTACAGATGAATGGCTTCCACACAAAGGGTTGGGGACTGGGCTTCTCATACAGATGATGGCCGTCACGTTGTCCAAGAGGAGCTCCACATGACAGGATCAGAAGAGGGACAGGAGCAAGGCAGACTGCTCATAATTCCAGTGTGTTGATGTGCATCCTGACATCTCTGGGGGACCGCAGTCCTTCGGCAGTGTGGCCTTCCAGATGAGTGTCCCAGCCTACAAGCGAAGTATCTGTATTGAGAGTGGTGCTGGGTGTGGGAGGGTTGAATGGTGTGTCGGCCATGACCTTACCCAGATCACATCACCATGCAAGGGAAGTCAAGATTGGGGGTGGGGGAGAAGTACCCTTGTGTGGAGGTGGTCCACTTGTGGGTCATAGATGGTACGCAGCCGCAGTTGGAGACATTGCATGTATAGGCATGCATGTGGGGTGACAGAGGTACAGGCCAGCATATGGCCTTGGAGGGAGAGGCACTGTCGGAGACGTGTGAGGTGGGCGTTGGCAAAGCTATGCAATGAGGGAAGTGAGGGCTGTGAAGTGGTCTGCCAGCAGAAAGGCTCGTGCTGCAAGGGAGTTTAGCTGAGTTCCTACAAAAATGAGCTTGCGGGTAGGTATTAAGGCCAACTTGTCTTTGTTGATGCAGATCCCCAGCTCGCAAGGAGGTGTTGTAAGGTGCAGGTGGTGGTCAAGAGATGTTTCTGGGATGCCACAACTAGGAGCCACCTTTTTAGATACAGGAACAAAGAGTGGCTGAGACATCTCATATAGGCTGCCACTTTCACAAAGACCTTTGTGAAGATGCATGGAGCAGTGGCTATTCCGAATGGCAGATCTTGGAAATGATAGCGTGAGTGGCCTACTGCGAAGCGAAGGAACTTGTGATGGGTGGGATGTATGTTCACATGAAAAGAGACATCTTTCATATCAAGAGCTGTGCACCAGGCTCGATGGGGGAAGCAGAAGGACTATCTGGGGAAGTGTAACTATGTGAAATCAGAACTTGCAGATGAATAGGTTTAAAGCCTGGTGGTCTAAAATGGGGCGAAGTCTGCCCCCTTTCTTTGGTCTGAGGAAACTGGGGGAGTAAAAACCACAGCCGTGATATTGACATGGAACACATTCTATTGCGCCTTTGGAGGAGGGTGTTTGTGTTGTGATGTGTTTCCCCTGACTTGGGGGAAATGAAAGAAATTCTATGAAGTTCAACACCCAGGAATCAATGGTAATCTTGTTCTAGTAGAAGGCAAATTGAGCAAGACAATCCCCGGAAAATAACCAGAGGGACTGTGTGAGAAGGGGAGGGTGGTTCACGAGTCTTGAGCGAGGGTCAAAATGGGTGTTTGGATCGGTGGTGAGGGAAAGAAGCAGCAGCAGATGAGGTGGCAGCAGCAGGGTATCGTGGCCGTTGACGATAATGTGGTTGATCCCACTGGTGTGGAGGGTCAGGTTGGTAGCCAGGGCAGGCAGGGTACCAGGGATGAAAAGGAACCAGTACTGGTAGCGAGTTGGGCTGGCATGTAAAGGCCCAAGGACCACGGAGTGGCATAAGAGTCCTTAAGCGAATGTAGAATCCCATCAGTTTTATCACTAAAAAGCTTTTGGTTACCAAAAGGGAGGTTCTCAAGCATGGTCCGACCCTCCTTTGGGAACCCAGATGTCTATAACCAAGAATCTCTGCACAGCACCACGCCCAAGGCTAAGGATCAGGATGCTGCGTCTGCCGCATCTACCATGGCCTGGATGGGGACTTTGGCCACCAGCTTATCTTCCTTGACCAGAGGTTGAAACTCACCCTGTCTATCATCCGGGAGAGAGGCCTGAAAATCTGCCAGTCTGGTATATGTTCGGAAGTCATATGTTAGCTATGTGGAATTGCAGGCCTGCCGAAGTATAGACCTAATGGCCAATCAGGTCAAGTTTATTGGCTACTCAATCCAAAGGGGTAGACTTGAAGTGCTGTAGTCTAGCATGCTTTGTTGATGCCTGGGACACTAACAAATTGGGTTATGGGAGTGTAAACATAAAGTCTGTTTTTTTGCAGGAACAAAGTGTCTATGTTTCTCCCTTATAGGTGTAGGCGCACATAATGCAGGAGCATGCCAGAATGCCCGAGCTGGCTAAAGAACTGCACTGTGAATGGGAAAAGCGATGTGCAAAGGCCCTGATGGCTGCAGGTGTCCAAGAACTCATCCTGGGAGTCCTTTATGTCCTCTGCCGGTAGGTTAAGATCCCTTACCATGTGCTGGAGCAGATCTTGGTACTGACCATGGTCGTCCAGGGGATGAAGGGAAGGCGGGATAAGTGCCTCGTCCAGAGAGGATGACGCTCCCATGGGGATTAGTGGCTCCTTCGGTTCCAGGGGTGCTAATGATGCAGCATCATGGGGTTCCTTGTAAACCGAGGGAGAAGCCACATAAACCAGCGAAGGGCGATGATGTAGCCACAGTACAAGTCTCAATGGTGCCAATAGATCCAAGCATATGGCTCCACTGGAGCCAGTGGACCACGATGGTAGCAGAACTACACGTCAGTGGGAGGTCCACACGCAGGTGCGTAGGGCAGGAATCACTGTCCGGACTGTGGGAGCATGCTGGTGAAAAGGCAGGCTGCTCCTGTTCCAGAGACCACTCTGAGCGGGAATGTTGGTCTGGAAACGACAATGCTGTTAGGATGGCTGGGGCTGGCGTGGAGCAGCTCTGAAAAGACGTGCTTGCTTGTTGCCCAAATGGTGCAAAGAGGAGCACCTTGGGGCAGTGGCTTAACAGGAGCTGTTCATCCGCCGGTGATGGACAGTGTATGGTTCCTGACGATCCAAGTTGCGGTAGGGAACTGGCATATGGAAGAAGAAACTCAGCCGTAGGTGTCAACAGAGATAGGTGGCCAGGTGTGTGTGGAACTGGGCGTGGGATTCCCAATGGCCCTAGCAGTGTACATAGAGCCAGAGATGGAGGAAGCGGTTCCGCAACAGAAGTCAAGGTCGACACCGGTTGGTCTCGACAGTGGTTAGACTTGTGCTCTGTCTGAGACTTCTTGGATGGAGGAGCAGTCAAGTCCTCGTGTGACTTCTCAACTGACCTGTCATGGCTCAGGTAGGCAACGCTGCATTTAGAGGTGGTCCCTTTTGGGTAGTGGCACTTGTGGCCATACATCTGATTCTTATGAGCATAGTGCTGCTTTGACAGTGGTGCCAATACTGCCGTGTTGCCAGAGCCAAGGATGCCGCTCTGGACAGAGCTGGCGAAGCTCCCCTGGCGGTGAGGTCAAACACTCCAGTGGATCCCCTGGCATGCCATCTGGGTGCACACGCAGGTGCATGGCTTCCTCCATGAGGTGTTTTTGGAGCCGAAGCTCTAGAGCCTCACAAGTCCACAGTGGGAAGGAGTGACAGATGGAGCAGCAGGCAACAATGTGGGCTTCACCCAAACAATAGAGACAATGCTGGTGTTGGTCACTCACGGAGCAGGAGTGCGGCCACAATGCACTCTTTTAAAGCCATCTTGCCAGGGCACAGTCCCCGTAAGTGGGTGGGATGCCCCGCATGGGGTAAACAGACAACTCAAAGCTGCTAATTCTAACTTCTAAAAACTATGTTTAACTGTATAAAAAATGATCTACAACAATGTCGAGAAAGATACCAATAGAGAGGAAGAGACTATGGCCATGTGGCGGTATAAGGGAACTGGAAGGTCGTTGATCCGTGCAGCCTCATAAGACCTCGGACGCAGCATGTGGCTGGCGCATGACGCACGTGCGGGTCAATGAATACTGCTACGAACAGTTGTGGCTCTGGTGCATATGCACCCGCTTTTGGAATACACATAGGGAGCAGCACTCGAAGAGCCGACAGGTCTCAAAATGTAATTGTTAGCAGGGAATTGGCATCAAGGGGTGTGTTCCAGTGGTGTCCTGCAGGGCTTGGCTCACAGTCCTACACTATTTAACATTTTTACCAATGGCCTGGAAGAAAGGAGAATCATCGCTAATGAAGTCTGCAGATGACACGACAATTGGGGGAGTGGTGAATAATTAATAAGACGTATCACTGACCATGGGCAGCAGGTATGACAGGCTGGAGAGGTCTAGGCCTTCCCAAGCAGAAGCTTCTGCTCTGCCCCTTGCCCTGCCCCACCCACACTCCACCCTATGCTCTGCCGCAGACTTTGGCCCATCCCTCACCCAGCCACAGGGCCAATCCTCCCAGCAGCAGCTGGGGGCTTTCCTGGGCTTAGTCCCCAGGTGGTTGGAGGGATGGAGGGAGGTCCCAGGAAACTCCTCCCCTCACCTGGAAGGAAAGTTGGGATGGGAGTGGTCTGCGTGAGGGGGGGCATAGCTGTGGGGTGAAGAGGGGCTCTCCATGTGGGCAGCACAGCCCACCAATCTGGGGAGAGGGGGAAGAGCCATTCCCACCCCTCTCTGCACTCCCGGCCCCCTGCCAGGTGGTAAGTTGGCAGGTCAGGACTGCACAGGGTGGGGGTCTGGCTGCAGCTCTGCTGCTCCCCAAGTCACCTGGAGGCAGAGGCACCAGCTGGCACTGAGTGCTTCCCTCAGCGCCTCTCCCACTCTTGTGGCCACTACTCCCAGCGGTAACTCAGCTGGTAGCCTCCCCTGCCCCTCCTGGTCCTGACCTGCCTGTGACTCATTGCCTCGCACAGCTCTGTCTCCTCGCAGAGGGGCCCATAGGTGAAAGGAGGGAGTTTCCTGGGACTCACCTCAAGCACCCGGGGACTAAGCCCAGGCAAGTCCTTGGCTGCTGCTAGGGAGCGATCAGAGCTGTGGCTGGAGGATGAGCCAAAGCACCAGGCTGATCACACAGCCTAGGGGAAAACACGTTTCCAGGCTGGGCTGCTGAGTGGAGCCGGGCAGGAACGAGCCTGACTCAGCTGGGACAAGGCATTGGCTCAGAGAGCAAACAATGGGGCAGAGGCATGAGTGAAGGGGGAACAGAGGGAATGGGGCAAGTGGTAGCAAGAGTGGAACAATCTGGATCGCCTGGTAAACGGGGCCCAATCAAACAATATGCATTTTAATGCAGCTAAATGTAAATGTATACATCTAAGAACAAAGAATATTGGCCCAATTTAGAGGATGGGGGACTCTAGTCTGGGAAGCAGAGACTCTGAAAAACACTTGGGGGTTGTGATGGATAATCAGCTGAATAGGAGCTCCTCGTACAACACTTAGCCGAAAGAGCTAATGTGATCTTGGATGCGAAGTAGGCGTAGAGAGAGATTATTATACTTCTGAATTTGGCACTGGTGCAACCATTGCTAGAATATGGTGTCCAGTCATGCTGCCCACAATTCAAGAAGGATGTAGATTAATTGGAGGGGGTTCGGAGAAGAGCTGCACAAATGATTAAAGGATTAGAAAACATGCCTTATAGTGATGGGGGTAGAGGGACCCAGGCCTGCCCAACTCTACTGTGTCCCAGCCCGGACGCTAACAGTGGGGGCGTGGTCCACCACTAGGTCAGTGGGGATTCCGACTGTAACACGCTGACCAGGGCACAGGTCCCAATACAGCCAAACAGTCAGCCACCCCTGAGCAACTTCCTACTCCTTCCCTGAAAAGTACCTGGCCCATGGGGCATTGTCAGTGACCCTGGGGGTGATGACCAGTGGCAGTCCTGGCTGTTCCCCTGCAGGAATGGACTCCTCAGCAGGCAGGGCACCCCTGGATTTGGCAGCAGAGTCAGCTGCCTGTAGCAAGGGGGACACTTCTGTCTCCTCCCAACTGAACTAGACACCCTACCTTTTATATTTCCTGTCCCACCTACCCACTTCTGGTGGAAGGGGCGAGGCCGGTCTGGTTCTGCCCACTTGAGTAGGGAGGCTCACTCCTCCCCCTCTGGATCAGAGGGAGGCCAAACTGCCTCACTGCAAGGGGTGACTTGATTACAGTTTATAAGTACCTACATGGGGAGCAAATATTTAATAATGGGTTCTTCTATCTAGCAGAGAAAGGTCTAACACGATCCAATGGCTGGAAGTTGAAACTAGACAAAGACACACTGGAAATAAGATGTAGATTTTTAAGAGTGAAAGTAATGAGCCATTGGAAGAATTTACCACAGGCTCATTTGCCACGATTCAGTGGACGGTTCATCTCACAGAGCCAATGCCTCACCATGGTGTTGAAGGCACTGTGCTATAAAACTGAAGCCCTGACCACTTGTGGTCATTAAGGAACCGAGGGCATATTTCTGTAAGACTAGGGGTGGTTAGCCCCAATGTTCTGGCCCAATTCCAATTATTCTGTTCTGAGTCCCTAAATGCTCTGTGAAGTTTCACTTGCATATGGGATTCTTCAATTCCTGCCCTAAACTCTTGTGTAGTGATGTCAAGGATTTTCCAAGTCAAACCACTGGTTTGCTTCACCTCAGAGGTGGCTGCATTTCAGTGGAGAGTGAAGTAATTCCTGTAATACAGCTTTTTAAATATCCAAGGCTTCACTCGCATGGAAGATTCTACATAAATCACATAGCTATGGCCAGCTCTCACCATCTCCCTCACTTCCATCCATCCCTTCCACTTGCAACAGACGGACTGTCCTTCCTACACTGCAAGACATTAAGCTGTAGTGTCTTGACATTTGCTGCAGCAGAGAGAATCATTGTCCAGCTTTTCCCTTTTCCGTCTGAGTGAAGGCTGATGGCATGGATGCGCTCAGTCCTCTTGGAAAAGGGGATCCAAAACACAGGATAATCTGATTACAGGATAGTATTTTCCCACAGATAGGTGTTGTCAACTAGGGGCAGAGTGTGTGTGCACTTTGGCATGCACATTCAGAATGGGCTGGGTCCTGGGAGGGAAAGCCCCATCTTCACCACATTGGTTGTCTAAGCCATGAATTGTATGTTCTCCCGAGTTTATTTTTGTGCCTATTGTGATCATTTACTTGCTTTCATGATAAATCTACATGGTGCTGGATGCAAGCTATAAGGGTTAGTTGACAGGAGCAATATTTATCATTCCCTTTCATGTGGGAACAACATGCCATGCACTAGATCAGACTCATGGGCCTGAGGGTCACCCCTTTATGCCAGGCTGCCTAAATCCACCTCAGCACTCACACTCACTATTACTTTTGCAGAATAAAGCAGAAGAGGAGTAGGGCAATGGCTAGGGAACATATGGCAGATTCTCCAGTTGATTTACTATAGTAGATTTACTAGAATGGATTCACCCTACAGAGATTAGAACTCGTAGCACCCCGACTCCCTTCGCCCTGGTTATGGAGGGAGATTTACAGTCCATCTGCACATGTTCCTCTCCAGAGAACTGTTGGAGTCATAGTCTCACATCTGCATTCACATTATTTGGTCTTGGTCCACATCCTAGCAGAACAGGTGCCCACATAACCAAAGCAACCAGCACAGCTGGCACTAATTGGCCCCCTTCACTGCAGCCTCAGCAGCAAGCCCCAGGGCTGAATGACCAGAAGCAGTGATGCCATTTACACAAACACTGAGCTTGGCGCAAGCAGCTGGATTTTCCTTCTTCCCCAGAGAGGCTTTTTGTTCCTCCGAGCAGGCAGGCTAGAGAAGCTCGTCCTGCTGCTGCACGTGCTGTCCCTGCTCTGGGGGAATCGGGAACCCCAGGCAGCATCAAGCAGCACTAAACTCCCTGTAAATCCTCCGGGAAAAGCCCAGGTCTAATTACACCCTGTGGGCGGGGCTGCGGGTTTAAACACTCGCCAGCACGGACTGGCCCCATCCATCCGCGTTGGCTCGTCACGTTTCATTCGCGCACCGGTTACTACAGCGCAATGCTCCGCGCAGCTGCCGAGGCCTAACTGGGCGAGCGTGAGAAACGGCTGCGAGCAGCTGCGCGCCTCTCCCGCACATCCACACCCCGGCCCCGCACCGCGGCCGAGCCGGCGGGGCGCGCTCCACGACAGGCAGCCGGCGGCGCCCTCTGGTGGGCAGGCAGCGCCAGTCGCGAAGCCGTTCCCGCCTCCGACCCGAGGCGCCCCCGTCAGAGGAGACGCTGCGTTTCTCAGCCGGGCAGAGGGCAGCGCCCGTCGCCGCAGCTCTCCCCTGGCACGTGTGTGTTCCAAGGGAAACGCAGCAGCAGGCTCGCTCTGTGGGTCATGAAGGACATAGCCAGCTGATAGCAGGGCATGCTGTGCCTCTGACTGAGGGCCTGGCAACAGGGACGCAGAGCAGGCGGGGACAGGCTTTTCCAATGTGCCCTAGCTAGGCCTGGTATGGGGACATTCGGTTCTCCTCCACCTGCTTTGCTGGTGGGTTTGTTATTTCTGAAGTAAAATGCAATTTTCCTCTCTATGACACAATAAACCCTTAGCGGCAGCAAAGGTACCGCCCGCCAGGCTGGCTGGCTCCAGCATCCAGCTATGACACGTGGCTCCAAGATTATCAGAACTGTTGGAACAAGGAAATGTCAAAACAAGAGCACAACTTCCCCATCATGGGAACAGAGTGTTATGCCTTTTTTAGGACTTGAATTCTGCATGTGCCCAGTGCTGCTAGAGGGTGCATGTGTATTCACTTCCTTGTATTCCACTCAACCCTGCTCTGTTTCCCTGTGGACTGAATTTCCCTTCTAGTCCTACACTCCACTTATCCTCAGTCTGCTAATGCCCCTCAATCCCAACCTGCAGCTCCCATACTAGTTCAGTCCCCTTGCAGCTCTGCCAGAGCCCCTCAGTCCTGCTCACTGGTCCACATGCTATTCCCCTCATAAAAGGAGAGAGAAAATGTTAAGATATTTGCCATCTCTGCTGCTTGAAGCCTCTACCCACGTATCAGCCTGTCTGTCACTGAGCTAATTTCCCTGTGATTAAGATCTCCTCTTTGGCTCCCTCAAACCACTGTCCTAGAGTCAGCCTCTCTCTGATCCTCCCTCATCAGAGACTAGCACTCTGGAAGCGTATCAGAGCACATTTCTTTCTTTCTTAGAAAGATTGCAGAACATTTCAAACTCTCTCTCTCCTATTGCTATCAAACATGGAAATCAAAGGGAAACACCATGCTTTGTTCAGTGGGGTAGCAGCGCAAAAGGTGAGCAGCAAACCCAGAACCACCAGTTGTTTCGATACTCTTGCCAGCGCGACTTTGAAGTAGTTTTGAAAATCTTAGAGGAGGGGCAGAGATCTGAGATCAGCTATTCTGCTGCACGTTCACAGAGTTTAAGGATGTAGAGGGTGCGAATTTGCTCTTCTCCCACCTGAAAAATAAAGTTTCTGTACTTGACAAGCCTCAAAGTCAGGACATGAAGCAGAGGAAAACTGATTATTCTGGGAGTTTTTTTAGCCAATAGTGCGACGAACTGGCACCTGCTTGGATTTCTATCACAGACACAACGTGTGTGTTTCACTTACTCTTCTGCCCACCCCCTTACACACTGTCTTGCACATACAGGTCCTACCTCTGCTGCAACAATAACTCCAGTCAAGGGACCTATTTAAACTATGTCCTAATGTTACACTGAAATCATGGTTTCAATTTCCATTATAGACACAACTTTAAATGTTATGGCCTGGAGTTAGGACTATTCTATTCCCAGATCTGCTGCAAGTCTTGCTCTAAGGCAAGGTCATTTAATGTTATCCATTTGTAAAGTGGAGATAATTAATTTGACATTATCCAGGTTTTCACTGTGTTCTCAAGTCATGGTAAAGCTCTGGATCGTTACAATTATTAGAACCCATCTGCAGTGCAAGCAAAGCTCTGTGTCAGCCACGCCCAGGCACAGACAGGTTTAACCAGAGGCCCTTGATATAATTGCAATTGCAATGTTGACAGGGCCAAATGATCTCTCGGATTTCTTGGTTTCCTCACTGCCTCATGGTCTCTTTCTTTCTCAGTTTGCCTCTGCTCATCTGAGCACTCCCTCTCTCTTTGTTTAACAAGGAAGAGAAAGCCATTTCTGAGTAACCTAACCACCAGGGCTCTTCTTATTTGACACATGGGTTGTGAATCCTGCCTTCAGGACAGACAAAAATCCTGGGAGCTAGCTCTGTATCTGAATTGCAGACTCAGACACCTGCTGCAGCACAGTGAGGCCTTGTCTACACTTTGACAAATAAGTTGACCTAACATAGTAATTACATAGTAATTGGAAGCTGGTCCTAGGCTGTGGAGCTCACTTAGCCAGAGAGAAGAATGACCACGGATCTAACCACTTTCAAATGCAAAACTTGTTTGTCTTGCTTGGCTTTCCCAGAGTAATTCAAACAGAGTGGATACGCTCCTAGAGATACGTGGATACAGAGATGTTCATGGATATGATTGAACACACACACACACATGCACATGTCTAGGAATCACAAACTCACAAGCAGTTGATCACACGCAGAGTTATGCTTGGAATCTAAAATGCTTTTTTGTTGCATTTTTTGTGTTCCAGAAATTTTACTTTATCTAGTGCACGATAAGATGGGGAGAAGGGGGCAGGAGAGTCACAGAGCCTAAAATGTCCAGAAGGACTTCAAACCTAAAGCAGCCTGTGAGAGAAGGACTAGCTACTAAGCTATGCCCCGTCAGGGACACCCACTGCCCAGCTGAGATTGTGAGCTTTCTGGGGGCAGGGACTGTGCCTGGATGTTTGGATGAATTTGCAGTAACAAATGCTATGATTTAACTATACCCTTTGCTATGTCAAGCCTTCTCCACTGCATAGAACCAGGAGTGAAGGAAGCAGGAGACCAATTAGTCCAGGTTTTGAGCTATTGCTCTGGGGCTGTAGGATTGAGGGGAATCATGCCCAGAGGAGTTCTTGGACCAAACTCAGACCAGAGATGGACTTGACCCCTTAGGGTCTATGGCAGAAGAATCCAGCCCCTTTTCAGACAAACAGCAGGGATCTCAAAGAGAGGAGGGGAGAGAAAAAATAAGGGGATGAAGTGTTTCCCTTGGTGCACTAAGCTAAGAGGCAAGTTCCTCTGCACCCTGAATTGTAGCATTCAGCTCACAGCAGGATTTATCTTGCAGTCATGAGTCACCCACCACAAGGAAATAACACAGTGCCTCCCTCCCTTTTTCTCGCTACCAGCCGAACTGCAGTGCAGGCTGGATGCCACTTCCTCTCCTCCCCACAATCTGGCAAAATCCATCAGCTGTGACATACCTGGGTTCAACAAGTACTGCTGCCCCTCTTCCTCTACTACTCCTGCATGCAAAAATTTCCTCTGTCTGCAGGGACCTGGAGGCCTTTGCAGTGACCTGCAGTTGCCCAGAAATGAGAGTTTCAGTGTCAAATGGGGATCCCTTCTCAGCCCTGCAGAAAGCCCATATCCTGGCTGTCTGCAAGGAGGAAGTGCACCCCTCCGAGCAGCAGCCTTGTAAAGCCTCCCTGAACTTCCAGGGTGTGGGTTACATGGGTGATACTCTGAGTATCTGGGCAGGTGGGGGGAGAGAAGGGGCATCTGGTCAGTTTTCAGCAAGGTTGCTCTCATTCATTGTCTCCTGAGCAGGTAAAACTCACCTGGCTCTGACTTTTCCAGCCATTCTGATCCCAGGCAGTCTCTGTACACTCTTGTCTTCACTCACAATGCAGCTGCTGGCCATTTTGACCTTCTGCATGTTCTTCAGGTGGACCAGAATATCAGGTTCTCTCCCTCCCTTTGTTTTCTCTGAAGCGTGATGTCTAGAGCATTTGCTGCTGCTGGTTTCCTTGAGGTTTCTGACACTGGAGCTACGGGGTGGCCAGAACGAAACAGGTGACTGCAGGGAGGAATAATAAACTTATGGTTTACTCTGGGAATCAGCACTGACACTGACTCATTGTGTGACCTTAACCAAATCCCATCCCTGCTGGTGCCTCAGTTTCCCATGCGTACATGACAATTGAGGATCCTGAGCTGGCTGGAAAACCTGAGAGTAGAGAGGTACTGCTGAGAGCAAAGGATGATTATTATTAAACTAAATAGGTAGCGTTTGATTTCTGTGGCCAGCTCCTTGTGAGTGCGAGTCCAGGTGGGGATCTCCATAGGATCTCCTTAGCCATGGGGTGGAGCACACCAGTGGAAGATTACCAGCCAGGATTAGTGGTTAAAATAAGGAGTCAGGATTGCTGGTTTCTTGCCTAGCATTGGGCGGGGAGAGAGTCTAGTAGTTAGAGCCGTGTGGGCTGGGAGTCAGGACACCTTTGTTCTGTTCCCATCCCTACCACTAAGTAACTGTATAATCTTAGTAAACTAATTTTAATTAGATGGAGCAAAATCTTGAGTTTAAACCCTTCTGATTTCATGGAGCCAGATTCAGATTCTGAGGTTGGAGCCTACCCTCATGGTTCTGATTTGGGTTCAAAATGGGTGGTGCCTATTTTCTGATTGTAATGGGGACAAACTCCTGAGACTTCAGCACAAGATGGTGCAAAGTTCATAAGAACAGCTGATTCTGCCTGTGAATCCCTAGACACACTTTCAGTGGGGCCCTGAAATTTTTCATTGCTGGTCTACCACACAACTATGGCTCAGCTGTATCCCTGCTTAGCATATGGGCTCTCACAAAACAAGGTGAGAGAATGCAAGGTACCTAATGGCTGGGGAAGCAACTCTGTGATGGGAGTGTCATTACTCTGAGTTCAGACTGCAAATCTGAATCCCACGTTTGCAAAAGGCCTGGCTCCAGTGTGATGTAAGGGCTTTCCGGCTGTCTATCACAGGATTTCCATTTCTGGGCAACCCCTGGATCCTTTTCCCTATGAGGGGAAAGACCTTCTCAAAGGGCTGCTCAGGAGCTTTGACAGGGGTGTGGAACCAGGCCCTACACAGATACCCACTGAGCAGTTGTGATGAGCTCTAGAGGAGGAAGAAGCCAGGCCACTCCGTATCTGTGACAAAAGTCTGCAAAGCAGCTCAATCAGGAATTTGGCCTCCTCCACGGCCCACAAGGAAAGCCTGAGTTCTAAACACGCCTTCCCTCCCACCACCACATATCGGGCACTTCACTGTGCCCCCATACCACGGCTGGCATGACCTGGTCAGCAGAGTGGACAGGAACGGAGGGTTCACTGTAACCAGACTGGTTCAGGAACATACAGACATGTAAGTGATCAGAATTGGCAAAGACCACTGACTGAAGGGGTAGGGAGGGGACGAGGGAGACCTCTCGTCACCAGAGCGACACCAGCATGCGTGGATGAGAGTATGCAGCCTAGCCATGCACATGGGGCTCTGGCTGCCGTAGCACTGTTACCCATCCATAGGCCAATGACTCTCACCCATGGATCCCCACTGGACCCAGCACAGCTCAGTGCTCGAGAGAGGACACTCTCTGGAATAACAGCCTGCCAATTCAATTGGTCCAAGTCCTCACTGGCTCCACAGCTCTTGGGAAAACATTCAGGAAGCCAACTGAGGAGTCATGTTATCAGGTACGCGGTGTCCTGAGTCTCTCAACTATGTTTTCTTCTTCTGCAGCATTTCTTACTCCATCCCCAGTAAGGGCCATTTTAGATCCATAAGCAACACTGTCACCATGGTCACTCTGGAGCATAAGTGATGCCACTTTGTCTAGCACACTAAAAACCCCTGCCTCTGTCTGGCTGAGTTACTAAGGAAGGGCTGGACCGGCAGCTGCCTTGCATCAAGGGAAGATTGTGGTAATCAGGATTCCAGCATGTACCAAGCAGAACTATAGGCCTTCTCCTACTTAGATACATGGACCTTCATCTGTATGTGGCTATACAGGAGCCATGGCACAGCCTCAGACTCCATCTCTCCATTGTCTATTGCAGTGTCTTACTCTCTAGGTCCATTCTGAGTAAGGGGGATTGTCCTGGGGCAAGGTCTGCTCTGTTTCCCTTTGACTCCTGGGTGTCTGATGTTTTCTCCTCGGGACTGGAGAACAGGAGCATAGGTGTGCCAATCTCGTGCAGTGAGGGCATGGTGGTGATCACGTTTCTGATCTCCGTCTTGGTTCCATGGCTCATTACTACGCTAGCAATCATGGGCGCAAGTGAAACAGGATGATGCCCAAACACTCAGACAGTGGCTTCCCCTGTGGAGATAGAGTACTACACTCTCAGGGACCTGCAAATAAACATTAACAGGCTGGACAGTCTTTTTGCTTCTTTCTGATGGAAAGAAAAGGCCTGGACAGTTCTCCCCACATAGTTTTTCCTTCTTGCTTTTATATTAGAAGCTCAATTCTTGGTGCTCTGTTTTTCCAGGAGGACTCTGTGGAAGACTGCAGAGCAAGGGTTGTGACACCTTGTTTGCATCTTGTATTGATATAACTATTCAGTTAGGGGGTTTTCCTAAAGTAGTTACACTGGTACAAGCCCCCAGATGGATGAAGATTTACTAGTATAAAAGTGCTTTATACTGGTATAATCTAGTCCCTCTCCCATATAAGAATAAGCTGTAGTGACATAAGCAGTTATACTGGTATAAATGCATCCCAGCTGGACTCCAGCTGGTGAGATTTGGAAAAAGCCTTGTACAGCTTTAACTATACTAGTATAGGTAAAGCAACATAACTTTTATGAGTAGACAAGGTCTAAACCAGTCACATACCAAGGGATTTCAATTTGGGGAAAAGGGATTCGATTCCAACTAACTCAAACTTTGGTTTTTGTTTCTCTTAATAGATTTTTAAATTTAGAGACTTGGGAGGAAAAATGCCTTTGTTAAAGTTTCAGTCCCTATGCCCCTTTGGTGCAGGGCAGGACAACTGTCAGCCCACATCTCTGACTCTTCCAAGGAGCTTTCCAGAAAAAATAGGGATGAACTGGCTTGACATTCCTGAGATTCCTAACAAAGAAACCAAGCAGAATTAAAAATCAAAATCCCACAAAATTTTCAAGCCTATTTTATGGATCTTAAAGAATCAAAACCAAGAGCACAAATCCACTTTTCTGTCCCCTCCCACCTTGCAGGTCCATTTAAGGTAGTAACCTCTGTTAAACTTTAATGGCTTTGCTCCTCCTAAACTTTTCCCAGGCCCTGTCCAAGGCCCTAGTTTCATTTGCTTCATGTTATATTTGCCATCAGACAAAGTTACACAAATGTGATTAGTCCATGCACTTTCAGGCAAGACATTCTCATCAGCTAGGATCTAAAAGAAAGTTCCCCTCCCCAGACATCATTAGATAGCATTGTGTGATAACTAGCTTCTTCGTTGTCAGAGGCATTACAGGGGAACTCTTTTCTCTGAAGCTATTGTCACTGGTCCGTGCTACAGACAGGACTCCAGACCAGATGGGTTTGATCTGGTATGCAGGCAGGAGGTGGTTTATTTCCCAGTTACAAATTCTATTCATCCTCTGCAACTCCCAAAGTTAACTCTTGTGGTGCCTGAAGCCACAGGATGGATGGGATTTCCTTTGAATCATTCACTCCTTGAAGAACGTGTGTTCTGCCCTCATCTGATTGAGCATAACAATGAAATGTAGATGCCATGGGCTGTATCTACTTTCTCTTCCCCTTCCCTACATGTTCAGGCTTCCGTCTGCCTTTATTCCTAGCAGATCAGTGGAGTCTTCTCCTACCAGATGCCAGGGCAACTGCAGTGAACTGGCTAGGATTCTGGTGTGCATTTGGTCTCAGACCTCAGAATACAATTAGTCTCCAGAGCACAGACCTGCCATCTGTCTGTCTGATGCGCAAATACTAGAGAGGGGCTCCCACATAGGAAGCTAGATTGTAATGTTACATTTCCTGTTCCTGTAGTGCTGTCCTGGGAGAGCCAAGAGGCCTTTCATTGTTCCTATTTAGGTGTGCATTGGAGTGGACTCTGGAGCTTGGGTTTTGGGGGCTTTCTCCTCTTTGCCTTCACTTTCTCTGTTTAAATGCTCTCCCCTGGGCATCAATTGATCATTTTTGTATAACTCAAAGATTTCATCCTCTGCAAGGGGCTTCACCTTCCTTTACCCTGAAGGATGACAATATAATGTCAATAAAATGTGAGCTTCTCTTTAAAAGAATCTCTCAGTTGATCTGCTTAGGTTTCTGCCTCATGCAGCAGCATTCTGTTTTAAAAGGTTCAAATGCTCCCAGGTGGGGAACATGTTGCCCAGACAGACAGCACAGGGGTATGTGACCTATCAACACTGCTTTAAATAGCATATGCCTGTAAAACACATCCCAAACTTACACCACAAATGAAAGTCTGAACATGAGCTGAAGAGCTGTTGTGGCTTCACGGAAGTTTGGCTGGAGACTTTCATTTAATCTGAGATTGTCCCAACGCCCAATACCATGGCACAATATTTTGTCTTTGATTGCCAAAAAAAAAATCAATTTAGTTCCATCACCTACCTGTGGGCTGGCTGTGAGCCTCTATCCACACTGCAGCTGTAACTCAGGGCAATTGCTTACAAATGGCCAATACATATAGTATGCCTAGAACCTAACTGCAGGTTTCAGAGCTAAAAGCTGGGACTTTCCCCTGTTGGATCCTCATCTGTGAGATATCACTCTCTTCTTGGCAATGGAGGCCACTGTGGCTGCTTGTGTGGGAATGATTAGGTTAAACCACGCTGAATATATGAATTGCACAGCTCACACCACATTGGACAGTCTGGATGAGGGAACAGGTGTGTGAGATACAATAACAATGAACAGGAATAAATGAGGCTTCAAATATATCCTTCACTTTTTGGTGGCACTTTGGAAAAGACACAATACAAGCATATCCAGGGCTTCTTTAACAGGATTTTTTGTGCTCATGTTACCACCTTATGGGACTCCCTTGATAATTTGGATATGCTGATCCCTCTGAGCAAACAAAATTTAAACCTTTCCAATGTGTCCACCAGAACCAGTTCCTACCTATGTTCATTGGCCTCTGCTAGCACACAGTGCCATCACATCACATGTCCAGTTAGGGAGATTTTTAAAAAATGTTTTCCAAACTCCACGTCCAAGAGACACTAAGGGTCCCCATGTACCCAGTGAAAGTCTGTGTAATGGGAGATAACACCTCCACTTCACGGGAGGAGTTATCTCCCATAAAGCAAATATTTAAATACTATTTTTCTGTATTGCTTTTAGAACCAGTAACTGTATAACAAACAGAATGCAAAGCCCAGAGCAGAGGAGCAACTCTACAATAACAAACAGGGTGCAAAGAGTCCTCTCACTCTGTAGTGACCTCATTTGTTGATGAAGGAAATTAGGGTGTTAGGCACAGATTCTCAAAAGTTCCAAATTTCAGTTTGAGTTAGGTATCTAGCTACGTTTGAGCATTTGGGCCTTAACTCTTGTGCAGAGCTTTGAAGATGTACAGCTACGTAGAAATACCAAGCATCATTATTCCTATCTCACCATCCTCAATTCTGCACCAGGGCTAGCCCATTGGGGGCCCTAAGCAGGAACATCCTCCCTCCAAAAAATATAATAATTAATAGGGGACCCCCTTGAGTTGCTTGGGACCCTAAGCAATTGCTTAGTCTGATTATGCCTCGTACCGGCGCTGTGCCTCATCTAGAAAGACATTTTCAGCAAAGTGAAGCTAATACCAGGAGAATCTTCCATATGTTGACATGTACCACAGTTCTTGGCTAGGTCAGGCATGGAGCAGAGCAGCACAAGAACATGCTGTTTCACTTCTCAGCTGTGCTCCATCTGCTGATGGGCTGGTAGCAAAATGAGGTTACAAAGGAGTCTGATCAGCTTGGAGCTCTGGAGTGAAGGGCCCCAGGGGCGGAGCAGCAAATTGTTGCAAGGGAAGGAAGTGTGTTAGGAATAAGAGACTGGGAGGGGAAGTGGAAAAGAGAAGACATCGGGAGTGAAAAGGAGAAAATGAGTGTGTGAAAAATAACAAGAGGTAGGGGAAGGAGAGAAGAGATTAAACTGTCCAAAAAGAAAGAGAAGCAGAGCTTCTCTATGTCTGCAGACTCACCTTAAAGCCATAGGAGCTCTCTAGAAAGCATATGAGTTTCTCAAACCATAAAGGCTACAAACCCATGGATAATCCTTTATTATGAACAACTGCCTTCCAAGGACAGGGTAAACGTATTCCTTTACACCTAAATTCTTCCAGAAATGTTAGGACAAAGTTCTGCCATCCTAATTCAGGAACTGAGCACTTACCAAGAATTTATATTAAATTGGCAGACAACAAAGCCCCTAAGGTGATACCTCTTTAATTCTCAAATAGATTGCTTGCTTCATTGATACTAATTATTCAGTCCGATATTTAAAAGTGGAAAATAGAGGCCAGCCTTTCATTCACCTGGTCAAAATTTTTTTTTTTTAAAAGTGAGATCAAATCACATGGAGCAGAACTAGAGTTATAAATTAGCAGTGGCTAACTTTCTGTGGCTTGCTCTGTCTCTCTCTCCAACATTCAGGGTACACAGCAGCTGTGGGTTATTTTGCAGATTATAAGAAAATGTATTTGACTTTTCAAAACAAATTATTTTGGGAAAACCTGCATCTAAAAAGTGGCCTTGAGGACTGGGATATGGAGGAGGAGCTCAAACTAACCACCACCTCTGATCAGTTTCCTCAAAGTAAGGAATTCTGAAAGGCTTGGGTTCTGAATGGTTTGGTTGTGTGTGTGTGTGTGTGTGTTCTTGGCTGTGAAACTTCCAGGTGAAAAGCAGACTCTCTGATCACTGGAGATAGATATCTGATCTAGCCTGGAAATTAATTAAAAGCCATGTTTGTCTTGCTATTAAAAAGTTGAAATGCTGTTAAATTAACATTTTCTCTTTTATGAACTGCAAACTTTATGCAGATTTAGGAGAACCTGGGGATTAAACTGTAAACAATTGTCAACAAATAATCTGATATTGGGGTGGGGGGATCCTAAAAAAGCTGCCAAGACTGGCCCCATGAAATAAAAAGCTCCCAAAAGCATTCCAGAAAACATATTGGCATGCGATGGAGCTGTCAGCACTGATCTGGGCTGGAGCAGATGTCAGGGCTAGATACATGTGATTGTTCATGATTCTACTTCAACATTGTGAAACTGTATCATGGAAAATGTTTTGCTAAAAGATATAGTCGATTGTAAACAGGAATAATTTTTGGGACGTTCAATGGCCTGAATTATGTAGGAGGTGAGACTAGATGATTACAGTGGCCCCCTCTGGCCTTTGACTTTATGAATGGAAAAAAACAGAAATAGAACATCTCTATTATATCCTGTCTAGTCCACATCCAGCTCCAGACTCATTGTTGCTACGGTTTACTGCTTTGGCTAATCTAATTCTAAACCTCTCTAGTGATGTGTCACACTCAAAGAATTCTTAGGATGTTTTAGTAGATAGCTTGCAGGACTTTGGACCATGCCAGGGAAATGCTGGGACTGGCATCTTCTTAAAGACCTGATAGTCACAATCTTAGGCTCCAGTCCTGTAATCTGATCCTTAGGCCTACATGGGTCCCCACTTTATGGGAGTCCAACTGCAGGATGAGGGCTTTGATGTGTTTACCCAAATTGGGTGACCCATTATGATATAGAAAAGGGGCTTTTTCCCCACCCAAGTTAGACAGAGGATGTGTCTCAAAGACCTGATACTCAAGGGTGGAGAAGAGAAGGAAGATGGGTATCAGTGCTGTCAACTCACCGCATTGTCTTTGAACTTCTATTTCCTACCAGCTGCAGATGAGAAATTGAACCATCATATGCTGAAGTGGCAGTGTGATCAACAGGTCCACATGAACTCACTCCCCAGGGAATCATCGGAGAACCTCCCATCCACACAGCCTGGTGGTGAGCCATGAGCAGGATATTGTCATGGAGGAAAGGGATGGTGGGATTAGCAGATGCGTAGCTAAGGGGCATTTGTTTAGCCTGTTACTGAGGAATGGACCAACCATGGAATGCATGTCTGGGTCTGACCTTCTCCAAGGTTCAGGGGTGCTTAGGTCAGCACCAAGAGGAATAGTATGTAACCCTTTCCCAACTGGCTGGTGCCAGACCAGTGGCTCTTATACTGTGTGATTCTTGGGTGGTGGGAGTGCAGGCAACTCTGGTGCTGCTGCCAGGGGAAGGGAAGATAAAACTCAGGCTAAGCAAGGGCCAAGGGCTGGTGATGTGAGGGGCCCCAGCACAGAATCTGTTTTGTGTGATATATGGAGAGATGCTATTTAGAGGGAATGTGAGGACAGAAAAGAATCTTGGGCTTAGGGGAGCTCTGACACTTTGGATCTACAATCCCAGATAGCCTTAGGCCAACCCTGTTCCTAGGAAGCAGGAGTCCTGTCTATTGCGGAGGCACTCAGATAGTATCACTAGCAATGATTTGGCTTCTTTTCTCTCAACAGAGCCCTACATGCAGCCCCATCTGTGCATGTGGGTGAACCCCAATCTGGTTTGCCCCACTGCAGGGTGCCACGGAGTGGAGATGCCAGGACCCAGCAGTCGAGCATGCTTGGTTGCTGCTGCTCCAGGGTTTTGTTCTCGGAGCCCATCCTTGGATTACTCCAACCTTGACTGTTCCGAGGAGGATCTGCTGTCGTCATCCAGTGAGGCAGAGAAGGTATGTGGCAGAAGGGAAGCTATGTGGACAGCGCTGGTATGTGGCAGAAGGGAAGCTATGTAGACAGCGCTGGGCATTACATGTTTTGAGTTGCTTGGGCTCTGTAATTGATGCATCCAAAGATAGCACTAATATAGCTCATGCCTTGTTGCTTTTATGAGCAGAACTGTCCCATTTCAGCAGAAGGGAATGTATAGATTCTACCATAATTACAGCTGGCAGAAGATACAAGATACTGGATTTGAGAGTGGAGTCCTTCCTACCTATAGAGCAGGGATAGCTCACGTAGCAGCATGTACCTCAGGTGTAATGTGCAGGGGAGTTCATTCATAACCACCCATTCAGTATGTGACCCATCCCCTGAAACTGCTAGAAATGGATCAGTTAGCACTCATTTATGATGGGGACACATCACTGTTGGGAACTGGACTGAGTCCCACTAAACTCATTACTCAGAGGCCACTGACATGCATCTTCCCACACACACACCCCCCCCCCTTGTCTTCTCACTCCTGACCCTAATCAGGCCTAAATGGTCTTATCCACCCCTCTTCCTCTCCCCAGTTCACTGAGGATGAAGATGCCTCATCGGTGGACATCTCCCTCCATCAGAAAATGGAGACACCAAAACCAAACGCTGCTCTGGCACCCCAGAAACCAAAGATCCCCAGATCTCAGAGCAAGAACCTCAAGTATATCCTGCAGCCGAGCACCAAAATCAAAGGGGGCTGGCCCCGACCTCCCCTTAATTACTGCATCCTCATCACCCTGGCCCTGCGTAACAGTACAGAAGGCAGCCTGACTGTGCAGCAGATCTACCAATTCACACGGTACCCACAGCCCTCCCAAGTCCCCTAGTTCTGGGATAAAGGGAGTTTAAAGGGGCAGAGGTACAAAACTGTCCTGGGTTTTGCTGAGGGAGGGAGTACGGTCTGGTGGCTAGGGCAGAGGCCTGGCAGTTGGGATTCGTGGGTTGTAATCTCAGCTCTACGCCTGACTCACTATGAAAAATTGGGCCAGTCACTTTCCTTCTGTTACCATTAGAGATTACATGGATTTTTATTTCAATGCCCAAGTTCAGGTGTATTCAAACTTGGAGTTCTCTGTTACCACTCTATTCAGCTGATTCATCCAGCCAAACCTAATGCTTCAGGGCAGAACCTAACGATAGATGGAGGCATCTTTCATCCTCCTCTGTCTATGCATGTTCCACAAATGGTTAAGAGCACTGAGATTGTGGCAAGAAACAGCGACCTCATGACTGGAGTAGCCAGTGTAGCCAATCCTATGCTCTAGGCTTGCCATACTTGTGAACTCAGCTCTGTGTCTTTCTATGCTCTCTCTGCAGGCAGCACTTTCCTTTTTTCCAGACAGCCCCAGATGGCTGGAAAAACACCATTCGTCACAACCTGTGCTTCAGTAGCAGCTTTGAAAAAACCACCCACTTTGTGTGCAACGAGGGCAACCGCAAGTCACGCCTATGGAAGCTGACACCAGAAGGGTGCAAAAAGTTTCAGGAGGTGGTATGGGCTCTACCTGAAGAGGCCCTCGACTTAGTGAGCCAGAGCTTGAGCAAACCAGGTACATGCCAAAAGGCAGTAGCCTCCTTTGAGACTTTGGAGCCACGATGAGTGGTGCTGGAAAGTAGGGTCTCCCCAGATTTTGTTGTGAGCTTCCTCTAGTAAGGGAGCTGTAGAGACTGTATGCCCATGGGTAGAGTAGAGGAAGTTGAAAATGTAGAGGGCTAGACTGGGAGGACTGAAGATGGGTCTGCCAGCATGTAGCCTTTATTTGTAAGGGTGTCTCTGGGCCTCATTTAGATGTCACCTAAACCAGAGGGGGGAGAGTGGCTGCCTAGAGAACATTTTCCCTTTTGAATTACAGAAATGCTCCTGATCACTCCTCTCTGAAAGTTATTCTTTTCCCCGCCCACTTGAAACTTCGTGCACAGAGAGATTTGCAAGCTCATATCTCAGTTACTTCCAGCATTGAGTGAGGTACTTCACAAGCTGCTGAAGGTGTCACTAGTTGCTAAGGATAACAGGATGAGCTGCCCTTTGGAGTCCAGGACTGTAGGTGCTTAGACCAGTGAAGGAATCACTGCAGAACAATATCAGGGTCTGCTCCCATGGTGGGGAATAAGGGAGCACTCAATCCAAAGGGTCTTACATCGTGCTAGCCTTACAACTCTGGCCAGCCAATTTTAACATGGATGCCTAATGTCTGCACATAAACTTGTCCCTCCAGGGATGCTAAGAGTCTGGAAGCATGTTAGAAAGATAAGTACTTAAGAAAAGATGAGACATTCAACTACATGAGCAGGGTTATTCTCCTGGATGCCTAAGCAATCTGTCCTCTTCCTGATTCTGAGTGACACACGACCACTGAAACTCAGAATGGAAGTATTAAATTGTGGGGATGAGTTCTCATTGGTGAGAGCAGGAGACAGGACACCTAGCAATGGTGGAACATCAGTCATGGCCTAGGCTCAGCCATCAAGTTACCTGCTCTTTCTCACTCTTGTTGCAGAACATATGAGATCTTTGTTCAGTCTCTGATTCTTGCTGCCCCGTTGCCTCTGAGAGCAGGATGGACCATGTGGCTCCCAAGCTGGCTTATTTCCTCCTGTGCTGCTACAGTCAACTTCCAAACAAATGCAAAAGGAAGCACTAGATGTGAAAGGAAAACTCTAGGGATTTAGACCTCTAACCAGAGGGAGCTGGGGCCAGAGCTGCCTTCCCCCTCAATGGCTTGCTCTGGGCAGGCTTTGTCTCTGGTAGATACAGCAAGAGGGACTCTCCGCTAAAGGATTTTCACTGGAGAACATGGGATAGTAGAAAAAACCACAGCCCTCCTGACATTTAACCTCCCCACCCCCAAATCAGAGATTAGGTGAGTGGCTACTCAGTCCACGATTCACTGGCTGCCGATGGTCACAGCTGGGCATGTCAGAGGGAAGATAATGCTAAAGCTTCATGTAACATTGGGAATCTCAGGGCCTTCATTCTAACACCAATTTCTCAGCTGCTTCTTTGCAAAATGTTCCCTTTCCCCTGTACAAGAAGAGTGAGGTAAAGTTGGTTGAATTTGTATCTTTTAAATTCCTTCTCTTCATTCTGCACTTAGTGTTTTGAAAAACATGCTGAAGGTAAAAGGCACTAAGGGCTGAGCTATGAAAAACAAACCAATCATGAAACACTAAGCAGAAAGCATGATCTAGAGCAGAGTTCAGGCATCCCAGTGCAGGCACCTAAAGATCCCAAGACTCTCTCATTTTAGTTGCTGAAGTTCCAACTGACTAGCCCCTCAATCCTTGCTTTGGATGCATACTTAAAAAACAAACAAATCTACCTCTCTTCAGTGCCAGTGTTAAGAGACACTTAAAGGTGACCCTGAATGGGAGAAGAGGGGGAAAACGGGGTTACTGTTCTCCTTCACTATAGAGAGGCTGAATTTTATTTATTTAAACAGAGAAACTTAGATCGTCTCAAGTAGAGAACCACTGATGTGACAGGAAGAAAAAAGAAAAGGATGTTTGTCACTTGTTTAGCTATTTAATGCCAAAACCTAATGAATGCAGGGGAGAAATGTTTTTGTTGAAGTCTCAACCTCCAAAACTTCAACATTGACCTTCTGAAACACACCTAGTTTCAGCAGAAACTAGACATTCCATTCCTGGTATTTCTAAAGCAAAACAAAAAAACAAACAAACCCCCCCCCCAAACACTCAGGCCTTCCTTAGAAAGCAGCAACTATTTTTTTTTTAAACTAAACACCTCTGGGAACTTTGATTCTTTACATGGTCAATACAGCAGCTTTTGTCTTATCTAATATGACAACCGCTGCTTCCTATAACAAGGACAGAATGGATCTCAGATCACATCTAGGTAGAATAGATTTTGTAAACAAGATCTTAAACAGTTACAAGACTTGATTCATGAACTTTACAAATGAAACCCCATCCCCTTGCCATACATACACCCTACACAGTAGCACTGCCTAGAAACAGCTGCTGCTAGGTGCCCTATCTGCACTAAAAGGCAGAAGACAAACAAGGTTAGTTTGATCTCAGCTCTTGGTAACACAGCAGGAAACATTTTTTAATCAGACAGCATCCATTTAAAACTAGAGAAAATTGGTCACTTATTTGAAGATTGAGGTCTGCATGACTGATATTTTATAATGCATTTGAATAGATGGCTCAGAGTCCAACAGGTACGTAGATTGTTTACCTGTAATACTTACTGATAGGGGTAGCATGTGATATTATAAGCATATCTGTAACATGCTAACATCTATAATCAGTTGTAAATGGAACCTTAAATTGTGATCAAACTATATATATAAAATTTGTTGGGAATGGTACTCCACATAGAGGCTGCATTTTAAAGAGGTTCCAGGTATCAGGGGCAAGGCCTCCGATGCAGCTAAGACACTTGCACTTCCCAGTGCCCCATAGATAAAATCCTTCCCAACAAGAGCAGTTCCACTGTAGACTTAATCCTCTCCACATATAATTTGAAAAGGATTTCTGTTCTCCCACTTCCACCAGTCATCTGTTAAGTCTGGTGAGCATTTAATTGCCATTCAGTACAGAGGATCATGCTTTTGGTCCGCACTGAGCACCTGACAGCAAAGGTGCACTGCTGTTAGCCTAGAACGGTTTAGCTAAGTGACTGTTTAAGCAGTCATGCAGACCTCACCATCTAAAGAGGAACAGGAGCAACTCACAGCCCTATCACATTGGAGAGCGCTCTCCTGAGCAGGGATCAGTATCAGTCCCAACACTTTAGTTCTCAGCTCACGCTGTCACTCCTGTCAGCAAGAAGGTGATTTTCAGTGGGTGGAGCCATAATAGTGAGTTTGAGTTATAACCTAACCAATGCTCTAAAACAGCAAGACCTCGAGAGCCCATTCAAAGTAACGTTTTGCCTCTCAAATCTGCACCAGTTGCTGGCACACTTAGCAAGCAGTCACTGCATGATGAGTGGTTTCTCCTCCAGTCAGGTGCAGAGAGAACTGTTGCACACCCTCCTGATTAAGGGTAATCAGAGAGGCCTGGTGTGTGTTTAGGACATAACAGGGCTGCCTTCAAATGGCATTTGACTTGTTCTCCCTGTAAGAATGAAAAGAAGGTTAGATTGCTTTCCAAACAAAGCCCATCTTCACTAGCCTCTTGCTGGCAAAGGTCATTTTGAAATCAGCATAGTTTAGTCAGAAGAAGAGAGATGCAGGGCAGGTATCAAGTCATCCAGGTTGCAGGGACTGTGGGAGTCACAGGTCAAACTAATCTCAGTGCTGCAAAAGTAAAAGGAAGAGTGGGTAGTTTCGTAGCCAAGACTAGACCCAAGAGGATCAGGTTTTAATGTCAATCATGGTCAATATGGAAGTCTGAATATAAAGCCACCTAGTTGGTTAGCTTCCCTGTAAGGTGGGGCACCCCCACACTGCAACTCTAGCATCTGCACTTATGTTAGCAAATGGGAAGTTGTGTGTGTGGAAGGGGGTGGAAGTTTATGGGTGGAGAAGAAGCCAGCATATACAAGGTAAGTTGCCAATGCAGCCCTTTGGCCAAGAGCCCAAAGGTTTTATCCTAGCTGTAGCTTGAAGGATAAGATCACAAAAATAAATGCACCTGACTAAGTTGCTGATACTTGTGTTCTGACTGTTTCATGGCTAGATACTGTTTGTTGTCTGGGAAGAGCTCACCAACCACAGACATCTGCAGCTGATCAGTGATCTCACCCTGCAGCTACAGTAGGGGGAGAGACATTGGCTGTGTCCCCCCTGAACTACTTCTAACAGAGAGTTCCTCACATAGCCCTTTCCCTCAGCATCTACATGATCATTTAAATTGGAGATTCCTCAGGTAATGGAATGGTGGAGATCAGAAACATGGACACCTTCCTAGCTTGGGATAAAGTAACAGAATCTGAGTCTCCCAGCCATTTATCCTCTCCTTTCTGAAAGCTTGAGGAGATGCAGAGCCATCCCTGATTTCTTGTCCACACTTCAGCATCCATTGAACTCTGGTACCTGTAAGGAGGTCAGTAAATTGATCTTTCAAATAATCATGAGACAGATGTAACCAACTTGTGATTTAGAAGATAAGAGGATTGCTACAAGGGTCAGGAAGGAATCTCTCTCTAGTCCCCACCCCAATCCAAAAAAAAAGAACTGCACTGCTAGCCAGCAAGGGGCTGTCCGTGTCAAACTAAACTCAGAGGATGAATTTGCTATAGCAAATCCCAGGTCAATAAGATAGAAGACCAGTGAGTTAGGAGCTTTGTCCAGTTCTTGGCATACTCTTTGAATTCCCAGGTAGCGGGCTGGCTGGGCGACTGATCATATGGTCTGGTGTTTAAGTTCCATTTGTACCTTTATCACGGATACACCCACACCACAGAAGAGGGCATCTATTCTCTGCTCTCAGCACTATGACATGTTTCAGAAACAGTTATAAGTGGAACAGACCTCCTGACTCAATAACTGAGTAATTCTCTGCAGCTGCAGTTACAGTGACACAAATCAGTCAAGGATTAGCCTGTCACAACATTGGAATAAGATTAACCTTTAAGAGCAAGTGTGTCTTACTGCAGGAGCTTTGTCTCCTATAGTTCATTCCCTCTCAAATGCACACCTGTGCTATCAGTAACATCTTCTCACTAGCAACAGCATCAGATCAGGAGCCAACAGTCTCCAAAATAACGGTAGGCCACATAGTTCTGGAAATTCAGTGCACAAAAAGTCCATGTAACATACCTTTGCTTTGTTTGAGCACAACAGCAGATCCTCCCTGGGACAGAGTTGCTTGGAATCAATCAGGACTGAATTTTGATAGGAGTCCTCAAGTGCTGCAGCTTCCAGGAACAGAGTTTTTTCTGGTTTGCATGTGCAAACATGCAAGGTTTCAGCTACTGGAGGCATGGTCTTTTCTGAAACATGTTTTCTATTAGAAACCTTGGGTGCAGCAGCTACTTGAGGTACTGGTTTTACTGGAGTGGAAGCTTTGGGTGCAACAGTCGCCACTAATACAGGGAACACTGGCTTTCTGGAAACATTCTTCAGTGTGGAAGCCCGCAGAATCACAGCACCAACAGCAGCCAATGTGGACATGGAGACAGAGGCTCCAGGGTAAGTCTGCAGGACCAATTTCTTTACTGAACTATATTTTCTAGTGGAGGCCTTCTGTGCAGCAGCTACTGGGGGCACTGAAACACACTGTCCAGAGGAAGTCTGTAGGGCAGCAGCAGCATCCACTGGGGGCCTTGGTTTTACTGAAGCAGATTTTCTAGCAGCAACCTTGGGTGCAGGAGCTACCAAATGCACTGGTTTTCCTGGGACTCCCATATTGGTGCATTTTGTTATGGGGCAAACCAGACTGGGGTTCACCCACATCCACAGGTGTGGCTGCCCATCAGATTCTGTGAAAAGAAAGACAACAGATCACTCCAGTGAAGCAGTGCTTTCTTTGGAGTTAGTTGTGTGTATCCTTGACAAGCGGGCCCCCCCCTCCCCTTTGTAAGCTGCTTAGCTACTTTGGAAAACTCATTAAGCAACAGTATCTTCAACTCGAAAACTCTACTCCCATCACCAATGAGAGGAGACTCGCTGTGAGCTATACTCATGGGATTCTGACTCAAGGGGGTGCAGCCATCACACAATCAAATCTGACGTTCTGTGCACTAGGCAGCATGCTGTACATATGCACTAGCCCAGTGATGCTCAGACTTCAATGGTTCAAGAGTCAAATTAGCAATCAACATTACCCAAAAGAGCCACAGCAGCATGAATTCATTTATTATTTTTAATCATATTTTTTCTCACAAAAAATGACTAAGTATTCTACAATTGATTAATAACATAGCATCCTGATTGGTTAATAATTTAAATCATAGTGTTTTAATATTATGTGCTGCAAACAAGTTCAGGAGACACATTAAAGAGCCACTTGCGGCTACCAAGCCTCAGTCTGCGTATCACTGCTCTAGCCAGTGCGTGATTCCACATACCTTCTAGCCGGCCCACCCCCATTAACATTGCCAACCTACCCACATGAGCCATGCTGTGTAGTAAAAACCCTGCCAATATTCCTACCCTACACAACCCATAGTCATTACTTGCCATCTTGTTCCATGGGCAGAGGGGGCTGGACTACTTCTCTTGGGACAAAGTTGCTCCAACTTTGCTTGTATGACTCATGTAGAAAGTATTTGCTGAGATCTTTTTCCATACCTAACCCCCAGGCAAAGACAAAAAAAAGCCCACCAAAAAGGAAAAAAAAAAAAAAAATATATCAAGACCACACTGCAAACATCAATCATACTTGCAACTGCCTGACGCCTTAGCCTAACTAGCTCCGCTGGAGCATCACATGGAGTCAGCCTACCACTGATGACACACAGACTTTTCACCTCAAAGAAGGGTTCGTTGGTATTCAGCCAAGTTTTACCTTTCCTTAATTTTATGTTATTTCTCCTACTCTCTTCCCTGAAACATCTTGAAGAAATCTCCTCCCTCCATGGCATTTACACCCTTTTGGATGTGTGTACACAATCGTCACTTCCTCGTAGTTAGTTTCACAAGCCCCTAGTTCCCCATACAGCTACAAATAAAATATCCGGAAAGATGATGTTCCCTGCAGCACTTGGAAAGCATATCTAAAAGACCCACTCTTCATAGATGAGAGAGATCTGAACACAGCAATATCAGACAAGAAATAACATTTTGACTCAATTTCCATGTACTTTACAAGCCATTTGTTATTCCTCACTACACCTATTCAGTGATGTAAGGAGCTCATCATGGCACCCTCCTGGCATTAATATGCTGTGTTGTGTGTGCATGTGCACACGCACGTACTTGCTCGCTCTAGGGTTTGCTGTGCAGGAGGAAGCTAACCAAGCTTAGATACTGAAAAGCCTTTTATCTCACAAAACAAAGTCAAATTAAAATAGGCCATCAGATTAGCAGGTATTTTTTCAGGAGATACACATGGGCCAAATGAAAAGGAAATTTATGAAAAATGCCTACACTAGGCCTTTTGGGAAGTCTTCCAACCTTACAGCTCCACCAGTAGTAGAAATGGTAGAAACATCAGTTTAGCTACATGCTGGAGCAAAACGAAAACAAAACTCCCACAACACCCCAAAACCAACACCCTTTCCCCCCCAAAAAACCACAGCAATGCCATGTTGTCTAATCCTGCTGCAATGAGGCCTAGACAATACACGGTGGTAGAAGTACCAGCAGCTTCTTATGCCCTGTCTATGGTAATGCTCCATCAAAGGAGCTGTATCGATAGCAGTGCAACAAGTAGATTCCTAAAGTCTAGTGAAGTTAGACTGTACTCGAAAGGTCATCATTACAGTGATAGACAACGGCCTGGACCTTAGCTGTGGGAATCAGTTTTATGGAGGAGCAGAAGCTACGCCATAGTTAAGGCTTTGGTAGAGATTCTGCTCAGAGAAAATTAATTCTAGAGAGCATTCTGTATCATATTGCTTATGTTATTTTCATCATAAAAACTCTGCACAAACATTAGATAATTCTCATGAAACATTTAAAAGGTAAGTATAATCCCTGCTTCCCAGTGAGGAAACAGAGGCACAGGGCAGTGATGTGATCTGCCCAAAGTGATACAGCAAGTCACTGAGTGTTGAGAAAGGACCTGGAAGTCCTGGCTCCTATGGTAACAATATTTAGTCCTGAGGTTTCTCCTCAGTCTAAAGGAACTTCAGTTAGTTATTGGATTTACAAGATAGTTTTCCTGTTAAGTTTTTTGTTTTCTTGTCCATCCAAGGTCAAGGAATTAATTTAGTTGCTACCTGGAAGTCATATTTCCTTTACAGGCTGTATGTTGCTTGGCTACTTATATCACTGTACAGTTGGGATAATAAAGATAAGCTAACCAATTTCTCTTACTGGTTTTCCAGCACAAGTTGCATAGGGAGGTTCATAGTAAAAATTATTTTTTATATATATATATAAACATGAAGAGAATCATGAGACAACATAAGAGAGTTTACAAAATGCTAATGAAAAAAAGACTGCTGGGCCTAAGCTATAGCATCTGAAGATCTTCCTTAAAATACTATCAACTTAATTGCAATTAACATAATGTTCATTCAAATGACTATTTCCAGCAACTTTTTTCACTTCCATAGATTACTCCAGTCAAGTATAGAAAACAAATTCCACCCTACCCCAATAACTCATGGATACCCAGCAAGTCCTAATGAGGAAGCACAGAGCTACTCTTGACTCATGTAATACCTACATTTACTGGCTTGCATAGTCACTGAAGTAGCACTAGCTAGTTATCTTATACTTTGAGTATAAGAAACGTTTAGAAAAATGCAAGATATCATGTTTACATAAGTGACAAGCTGAGCATTTGTTTCCTACCTTCAGCAACTTGATCAGTGGTAGTAGCCAATTCAAGTTCCTGAGTCATATCCCAATTCTCAAGGCCACTTTTTAAGTGAAGGTTTTCCCAGGCCTTTTTGTTTTTGAAATTTAAATACATTTTTTCATCAAGAAAACAAATAAAATCAACAGCTTTTACAAAATAAAGAGCACATAGCTGCAGACAAAAGAAAATTGTTATCCTGTATTCTCTTTCTAATGCCACTATTTTGATCCTTTTTATAGGGAAAATAACTAGTACAGCAGTGGCTGACTGACCTCTCATTGGCACCTTTAAATACCAATTAGCAGGTGTATTAAAAGTTGCTTTGAAAAATGTCTGCTTACTGACAGAGTTCTCATGTTTTGCAAGATTAAGAACACCTCAGATTTGAAATGTTCCCTTGTTTTCACTAATTAGAAATATTTATTATCTACAAATTGTAAAGATATGTAAAACAAATTAACAAACATATAGGTGGCAGTAGATTGCTAACTATATACATACATTATAATAATCTTTGCTCTCTCTAGTGTTTCTCATCCAGAGATTTCAAAGAGTTACATAAATATTAAATTAATTAAGCCTTCATGTTTATTAGTATATGTCCACCTCCCTCTTTGGTGGGTGTAAATAACTATGTAGTAAATACACAAGATCCCTGACCTAGCTCCTCAAATGTATTTAGGCCCTTAATTTCCATAAATTAGGCCCCTATTTATTTACCTTTGAAAATCGGGGCCCAGGAAACTATTTACCTACCTCACAGATTAGTTGTGAGACTTGTACATATAAACCACTGCAGCTATGCTGCTGTAGCACTTCAGTGAAAACTCCATCTACACTAGCAGAAGGGGTAATCCTGTTGCCACAGGTAATCCAACTCCCTGAGAAGTGGTAGTTAAGTCAACTGGAGAACTCCCACACAGATCCAGTGCTGTCTACACTGTGGGTTAAGTTTCTTTAACTGCATTGTTCAGGAGGTGTGGATTTTTCACATCCCCTCAATGAGCTAGTTATACTGGCCTAATCTCCTACTTTAGACCAGACCTTAGTCCACAAGCCTGCAAATGCTTAAGTGTGTGAGTAACTTTACCCAGGTGAGTAGTCAGTCACTCCCCATAAATTCATTGGGACTATTCACATGTGTAAATTTACTCATCTACTTTAGTGTGTGCAGGATCCAGACCTTATTTAATTATTTTAATCACTAACATGGTTTTATACAAAGCAATAACCATATAGAATATCACAACATACTTTACTGCCACATGTGAAAATAGTGGTTATTCTGTGTATGATATTTTGGAGAGAAAAGGCTAAACAGCAGTACTGACCAAAATGCTACTCAACGTGGGAAAATTCCTTTGTAGACAGTTAAAGATAAAGGTTAAACATTTCAAGAATGCCTAAGGACCAGATCCTCAAAGATGTCTAAATATCTACAGTGCCTAACTTCCATCCATTTTGATCTGAGTTGTTAAACTTTTCCTGTCGGTGAGTGGTGTGATTTTTTTTTTTTACTGACATAGCTATGCCAGTATAAACCCTAGAGTAGATACAGTTATATTATCCACACAAAAAAATGTTTGCCAGTATAAGAACAGTCATACACTGGGTCAGAACAATAGTCCATCTAACCCAGTATCCTGTCTTCTGACAGCAGCCAAAGTCACGTGCTTCAGGGAAAATGAACAGAACAGGCAACCATTGAGTGATCCATCCTCTGTGGTCCACTCCCAGCTTCTGGCAATCAGAGACTAGGGACACTCAGAGAATGGTGTTGTATCTCTGACCATCCTGGCTAACAGCCATTGATGGACCTATCCTCCATGAACTTACCTAGTTCTTTTTTGAACCCCAATATAACTTATTTTGTTTGGGACACTAGTATATGCTGTGTCTACACTAGGAGGGTTTGCTAACATAACTATATTGGTATAGCTATACTGGCAATCCTTTTATAGTGTAGACAAGGCCTTATTTTGCTCACCCACTTACTACAAACCATACTAGCAAAAGCACTTTTCTGGTGGAATGACTGTATCTACTCTCGGAGGGTTTTGCCAGTGTATTTGTATCAGCAAAACTTTTCTATTGTAGACTCAGCCTATGTCCCATTTTCAAAACTGACTTTCAAGTCAATGGGACGTAGGCTCCTACATGCCTATGTCACTTATGCATGTTTGGAATTTTTACTCAAGATCTCAGGAGTGCTGTCTTTCCTGACTAAGGCCATGATCCTGCAGTTTACTCCATGGAAAGCCCCATGACTTTAACAGGGCTGTGTGTGGGTGCCAGGGTCCTCTCGTGCAAAATAACATGCAGGATCTGAGCCTGGAAATATGTCACTTTGCTTCAAAAAGGGTTAGTAAAAACACTACCAACAAGAGTAATGAATACAACGGTGCTGCACCGTCAAACCATGCTGGGGAAAATAAGCTATCTAGAAGCAAAAGTCATTTTAAAAGGAAGATGTATGTTTTTTCTTTGGGTTTTCTAGTAAACTAATGAAGTGTGTGCAAGTGCTGAGAGCACATTTGGTGGAAATGAAGAAATAAAATAATGCTTTGCCCCTCTGCAGTGCCTTTGCCCAAGAGTTTAAAAAATGTCTGCATGAGAAAGTGGCACTGGTTTAACTAAAGAGGTGATTCTTAAACCTGTTTACTTAAACGACTGCACGAGGTTGCGTGGATAACTTTTACCAGGCTTATTTCAGGTTGGCTTCAGGCAACAAGAACAGGTTTAAACTAACCCAAAATATGCCACTCTTATACCAGCCTAGGTGGGTCTACCCCAGGGTTTGGACTGTTGTAAGTAAACCGGTTTAAATCTATGCAACTTCGGCGGTGGGTGAGCCTCTGTCACAGCGCTGTCCTGTCCGCACAGACGAAGAGGGCGGCGCTGAGGGAAGTGACTGGACCACGGCCTCAGGCAGAGCAGGGCCAGGAGCAGACCCCAGAGATCGCCGGTCAGTTACCAAGGCCGTGGTGGGGGCTCCTTCGCTCTACGTCGCTAACCCGAGGCTGGTGGCCGTTCCAGGTCCCGCGGACCGTGCGCAGGCGGGAGGCAGGAACGGCTGGGAGCCAGTCCAGGTGCCGGCGAGGCGGGGGCAGCCAGCCGCTGGCCTCGCTCCTCACTGGGGCTTAGCTCGCCTCAGAGGCGGCGCCCTCGCGCGCCAAGCCGCAGCTCGCCTCGCCGGGCCGTTTCCGTGTGCTCCCGGCGCCGGGGAACGCCCCTGCGGGGTGACAAGCGACAACGGCGGCGCCGGGAGCGGCCCCGCGGGGGAGGCCGCTACAGCTCGCGCCCGCGGCGCACGCGCAGAGCCGGAGGCGGCCGCTCGAGACGGGCGGGCCGCGGGGAGTCGCGCGGCGCCGGCGGTTTAAGATGGCGGCGGGCGGCGGGCCGGGCCCCTAGCGCCGCCATGGCCGTGTTTTACTGCCCCCTCTGCCGCCTCAGCACCTTCGCGGGGCGGCGCCACCTCTACGGCGGCAGCCACCAGCGGCGGCTGCGGGCGGCGCTGGGCCGGCTGCAGGCCAAGGTGAGACGCGGGAGCCTCCGGCGGCGGCGGGCGCGGGCTCGAGTGACCCGACGGGGCCGCGTCCCCCGGCCCCACCGGCCGGCCGCCTGGGTCCCGCCCGCCGCTGCGGGCCGGGCCGGGCGGGCCGGAAGGGCCCCGCAACCCGCCGCCAGCAGCTCGCCCGCTGCCTGGGCTGGTTCCCGCGAGGCCGAAAGGGGCCGTGTGGCAAGCGGCCTGCGTGCTAAATAGGCCGGCGGGGCTGGGCCTCAGGCCGCTCATCCTGGGCTGGGGCGACTGCAGCGTCGCCCGGAGCCGCCCGGCGGCCAGAGCCCGTCGTTCTCCGCCGTCCCGACTTTGTAAACGTAGGTTTCCACCTCCCAGGTGAGGAAGAGAAGATCTAATACGTGAGGCGAGTGTAAAGGAGGCAAAGCTGCCCCACTGCCTTTGGCCACCCATGTCCCTGGCTCTGAGCTGGGACCACTCTTCATTTCAAGGGCTGCTAACGCCAGAGCCGCTCATGACAGCGGAAGGCTACTCTTCACTGGAAAAAAGTGTTTCACAGGGAGATCTGCTGCCCTGGCTCCAGGAGGAGTTTACAGGACAGCACGAAGTTTTTAACCTAAGTGTAACTAATCAAGGCAAATTCCCCAGGGAGGGCATAAGGTTGACAGTGAGTTAGAAGTGACAAGGCCCCAGTAGTTTCTAATTTACATGGAGATAGGTATCTTGAATTGGCTATTTCCATGTAAACAACACACCTTTTCTGCAGTGAAAACTAAGCCTAAATGTCAACAATAACCGTTTCACTACTAGTGAATGCATGTGGGAAAGAAGAGGACAAGTCATGTTACAAAGATCTGAATTGGTGTTTACTAAAGGGTATGGGACAGCAGACTTCAAAGGACTACCTGGTGGGGCAGCATGAGTCAAAGAGAAGTAGGCCTTTACAAGCACAACAGGATTGTAGAGGCGAGGACTGGTTTCATTTTTTTGAAGAGGCTCAGCTTTCAAAAGTTTGGTAAACAGCAGCTAATGCACCTTTCTTCTTTACTCCTTCAATCAGGTCCAGTTGGCTCGGAAGTTGATTAAAAATGCAGTGGTTGTGAAGTATGAGGCAGGGGAGCATGAGCAAGTCTTCTGGTGTCTCTGCTGCAAGCAGGAGGTGAAAAGACACCTGAGCCACGGGAACCTGACCGTGTTGCATGGGGGACTTCTGCAGCATATGGCCAGGTGGAGTGTTCACACACCTGTCTGCATCCTGTGTGATGCTGTCCGATGGTTTAATAATATTATACATGTGCATAGCCCCTCAAATCTGAGGCACAAAGATGAAGTGTCACGCTTCAAGTCATATACTGATTCAGAGGCAGAACCGAGGAAAAAAACCGAGGAGTTAGTAACTAGATTCTTACCCTACCCAATTAGATGCGCTTCCTCAATAGGCTGTACATTTAACTCATTTAAAGCATACGTAGGACAAGAAGTTAACATGATTCCACATCTATGGATGTTTCTGACAGCCCTTAGTTTTTATTCCTGCCCTTGCCCAGGATTTGCTGTGTGATTTTGGCACGTCACGTCCTTTTTCTTTACCTCCATTATCTTACATGAAGATTGTGAGAACTAATTGTAAAGTGTTTGATGCAGGATGCTTAACGTGCAGTTTTCTTAATTTGTCCCTTTCAGAAATGAATAACTAAAGAAAACACACCTAAAATGGCCTTCAATATATGTTTCTAAAATGTGCTTAACTTTATTTACATACAGAATCTCCCATAAGTGCCCCTTGGGGGGTGTGTAATGACAATTTAAATATGAAAGTTTTGATCTTAACAAAAAACCATTGCTTAAGTCCACTTACCATAACATAAAACTTTAAAGGGAAATTAAACTGGTAACTTAAATGACTCTTAACGCTTCCAGTATTATCATCCACTACTACTATTTTAATGGTAGGTCTCTATAATATTGTACTTCTAAAAAGACTCACTGAAATGAGGTGCAAGCTCTATAAGACAGCTCTGGTGAGATAACACTTTGGTGTTCCATAAACTTTTCCTTATTAAAGTGTGGTTGCTCAGAAACAGATTTCATTAGCTTTTGTGTGGTCTAATTTTCAAAGACAAATCTGTGAGATACAGGGAGAAGAAAGCATTAAACACTCTATGGTTACAGTGATGACCATGATACGTGCATCAACGGAGACAGATGTACTCTAGGTGTCTTTCAAGGTTTCTGTGACTCAAGCAAAATTCTACATTAGAGAAGGGTATGAACCAAACACCAGTTTTTAGTGGTGTTGCACATCCAAACACACATCAGTCTGCAGTTCATTACTGACCTTAACCTTGACCAAGCCCTGAAATTGGGGTGCATAAAATACAAAGTCTTGATTCTATACTTCGTTGCTTTTTCATATTGCTTTAATGAGCAATGAAAACTACTTCCTGTACTGCTACAGCATAATTTACCTGCTTCCAATACCGGTTTCTTAGTATCTTTACTACTAATAATTTTTTACCACATAGCCAAGGGCAACACAAAAAATTGCTCTATCTGTTTAAGATCAGCTGTTAACAGAGATTTGTATGCCTTATTAACGATGTGCTCTCTACTTAGTTTAAACTGGGAGCCCATAGACTAAGTGATTTAATCAAACTTGGTTTTATTCTTTTAAAGCCTGGAGCATAAAAAAGAAACCAACAAATTCTGGTGGGAGAACAAAGCAGAAGCCAAATTAAAGCAACAGTTTCTGATTTCCCCTGAGGACTATGAACAGTACGTAGGCACCTTGTCTGTCTCTTTTCTTGGGGTATAGGATTTGCTATAGTAGATCAAACTATTGATTCAGTACTCTTTGGGACAGATGTTTTGCTGTGTGTGTGTTTGTGGTGGTGTATAAATAATTAGCCCAGACTCCTGCTCCCAGCAGCAACCAATATCTGATACCATCTTCCCATGCACATAGCCTATTACACTGTGCTAGAGATGAGGCAGGATTTTCTGACTTCCACAAGTGATCACCTCACCTTGTCAAGTATTAAGATTTGCACATTCTCTATTAGCATGATTATAAAAAAAAAAAGTCATAAGATTATCCAGCCCTGTGTTCATTCCAGTCATAGATATATTGCAGATTCTATAATAATTTAGCTTCATCATGGCTTATCTTCCATGGGCTTTACGACCAGTAACTCATTAATCCTTGCAGAGTCCCTGCAAATGTAAGCCTTGATTATCCCTCTCTTACAAATAGGGAAACTAAAGCACAGAGAGTTGGTGTCAGAGCTTGAGGTAGAAATTCAGGTGTTCTGAGCTCTCAGTTCAGCTGTCACACTAGATCATGCAACCAAAGTGACTGATCTCTCAAATACTCTTTCAGGTTCAAATCATCACTTGTCAAAGCTCTGGACGCTTATGAAGAAAGAGAGGATGAGGTCATTAAAGAGGTAAACAGAGATGCTGTAGGTGTGTTGTGCCTGACTTGCCTGTTTGCTTTGCCTTTTGTCCTCATCCTATCTCTTGCTTTTTTCTATTCCAGATGGCTTCCCATATCCGAGAAGTGGAGCAGAGCAGATTAGAAATGGTGCAAGCAGTCTTAGAGGTTTGTTTTCCCAGGATGCACCTGAGCAGTATCCAGCAAATGATTGTTTCCACAAGCCCTCTGAGTTCTTATAAATGGCTATTCTCTGCATTGATACTTAAATTGAAACTACAAACTATTTACTTCTAATAACTTGTTCTCTCACCTACCCTGGGGAGATTTTGACGGGTAACAATTGATAGGACTGCTGCTCTTTGATTGCAAATCTCTGGCTTACTTCAGGTGTGGTTAGTAATCTAGCAGGTAGTGTAGTGCCTATGTTTGAGTGATCACTGACTGAAATAATCTTTTCATCCTTGCTAGTTCTTCCAGGCCAGGGTTGGGTATGGGTCACAGAGAAGGAATCTGGAATAAAATGTGCTTGTATTATACCTACATGGTAGAAAAATAGACACTTAAATACCCTTGGTTATAAGATTTTAGTACATACATTACCTTCCTGCATTGCATTCTCTAAAGAAGCACCTGGAATCAGATATATCCTTTTGCAGGGTACTCAGTCTTGCACTTACAGGGGATGGAATCTTTTAGGCCTTTTGACTATACTCACACAGACTAGGTAAAGTTTTTGGCCCCTTTTTTCATCTTTTTAAGTGCAAATTTTGTCTGACCCCATAGAAAGGCCATTGTGGTGATGTAGATTTACTCAGTGACTCCTCTTCAAATTGCTCAGTTTACAGATAAAAAAAAAATTGCACTTCATAACTGCTGGTGCGTCAAGCACCCTGTGATCAACCAGTAAGTCTGGCAAAATCCTCATCAGCAATAGATATTCTGTAATTTGAACCTAGTTTACAACTCCGTCCATAATTCAAAAGCCATTGAAAAGAAAATTCCCTCTCTGTATTTTTCTCTTGCTAGCACCACAGAGCCAATGCAAACAAAAAAAACTTTTAGCATCCACACTGAAAATTCCCACTTTCATTGCCTGCAAAAGATAAACATGAATGTATGATTGCAATATGAGGTGTCTCATAAAACAGGAAGGGACTTATTGTTGAATACCAGAAAAAATGTTTATTTTTCCTGAATCAAACTCAGCCTCAGACAGAGACAGAAGTTTGTGATGAACCCTCTGCCTTCAGCACACCAGGAAGACATGAAAGGTAAGAAACTTGCTTTTTATATCATCACCTATGTCTCCCTCTGCTTAAGAGAGTTTTGAATTTGGTGAAATGTTGAGCAGTAATTATCTAGAATGTTATTAATACTGTTTCCCTGGCCAATGTAGTAGATTCGATTTAGTACATAATAGAAGACTATTGCTTTCTGGATTGCTATCACTTACGTGTACCATTTCTCTGAATTAACACAGTTCTCAGGAGCAGCAGCAGGAACCTTAAGCCACCTGAATATCTCTAGTGGGCAAATTCATCCTTCCTTCCATATTCTAGAACAAACAGTTCAATGCTACTGTCTCTGTAAGGGTGGATAATGTCCTACCTCCAAAGGAGGTTGGAAAGAGCTAGATTGACAGAATGCTATATAGATGCTAATTACTGCAAACTGCTGCTGTATTTCCTCTCCTCTTCCCAATTAAAAATCTCCAAACTTGAACACATTGCCATTAAAGTATTTTTATGCCTTACCTGTGTCCTAAAACTTGGATTTAACAATGCTATGTTGTAATTTGAAATACATTAGCTCTCTTGATGATGTCTGGATACCAAATAACTCATCTGGCAGACTATATTTGGCTCCTGTGTTCTAGTGATTTCACCTTCATCAGTGAAGAGGCAGAGCAGCCTGGCCCAAGTGTGATTCCCACAACACCTGATTTAGATTGGATGGAAGCAGCCCATGCTTTGACATTTATTGGCTACCAGGTAGGGTTGGGGAGGGGCTTACAGAGTCTTTCCTTTTTTCATAGACACTGGCAATTCAGATCATAGCCAATGGAATTAGTACTTTTAGTCTTTGGTAAGAATCAGAATTATGGTTTGCAGGTTTTCCCAATGGCATAGGTGTGGAGAAAGCAATCCTGTGGATTTCAGCAATTGATTGGGTGAAAAACTCAGTCCTGAAACATGGGACTTTTGTTTCACTTACTGAATATTTCCTAAAAGAAATTCACCGACAATGAAAAATCCCTAGTACAGGCTAATCTAGTCAATGGAAATAGAGAAAAAATTCCTTTCCTCTTTGTATAAAGTTTCACTGGGGAAGGGAATTTCAAATGGAATTCATGCACCCATGAGCTGCTTATTTTCAGTTATCAGGATCCCCTTGTACATTTATTTGTCCATGCATGAAGATCTGTGCAATCCAATAGTTTAATACCTGTTACTGTTGATCTCATGTTGTAGTACAAAGTCACAATAAAAGTTGCCTTTTTTAATAATCCATTTCTAATTGGGATTTTCTTAATTTTTTGAAAACAGGAATCAGAAGGGAAGGGAAATGTTCACACAGGTACATATTTGTTGCCAGTTTCACTTTTTCAACCTTATCAAACATTTCTGGGCTCTGAATACAGAAGATGACTGTAAAGTAACTTTAAAACAAAATTGTGCCAGGAGCGAGAAATGTTAACTAGCTTGCTAATATTTCAGACAGACTTCAGGTATGAGAAGGTGGTGAAGCAAAATGAGGCTCATAAGGGAAACTCCTTTGAAAGCATAACTGTATGGTTGTACGGTATGAAATGTCATGGCACTCAGCTGTGACAATTAAGGTGCTTAGGCCTTTATTTCCTCCACAGAGGAGGAAGCAGAAAGTATTGTATTTCCAGTAGAAACCCATTTCACCACTGATTTGGTAGGGAAACAGTCTATCTGCACAAATTTGGGGGTACTTTTCCCATCCTCTCTCCTCTGGCTCTGTATTTAGGGATATTTCAATAGCTAAACATGTTCCCCCTGACCTTCTAGGAGCCAAACCTCCCTGGTTGATGCAGGATAAAGAGGTGTTTGGAAGCAAACAGCAGATTGGACCGTCATATGAGGAGTTTCTCAAAGAAAGTGAGTAGCTTTGGGTATTACTACTTGGATATATTTAAGTGAGATCTAGTTTTTAAACACTTTGGTTTTATTTAAAAAGTGAATCACTGTAAATAAAGTGAATGGTCTAATAGGAAGTCACTGTGACAAGTGTATGTATCAGACTAAGTGATGCAGGATAGATCATGTTAAATTCTGGATATAGATTAGGTAATGATTTTTCTGAAAATCCTGGAAATGAATTGGAGTTAGTCAACAGATTCTAGTAAGGAGGAAGAAAAACCTGTTTAGAAAGAGACCAATATTTTCCTGTAATTTTACCTAAAATACTTGAGCAGTACTGGATAGAATCTCTTCACGCTCTCTGAACTAATGATTCTTAGAGGAGAAGCAGAAGCTAAAAAAGCTTCCGGACCATCGTGTTGGTGCCAACTTTGATCACACTTCTGAGACAAGTGAAGGCTGGCTTCCCTCCTTTGGACGGGTCTGGAACCATGGCCGGAGGTGGCAATCCAGGTAAGTGTCTACCTAGCATGGACTGACATTGAATTCAGGGGTGTTCTTTTTGGGGGTGTACACACACACGGTTTTGGCAATTTGGAGGAAAGGGACTTCTCCAATGATACTGGCATATGTATATGAAACAGATGTCTTGTTGCAATTAGTAGGAGTTAATGCTCAACGTATGAAGCCTTCGATCTGTGAGCTTCTATTGGTGAAGTAGCTCACTCACACACAACCTTTAAACAGAGGTCACAGTGGCTGCAGCATCAGAGTGTCCAACAGCATTTTAAGTAGAACTTTGTCTTGGGGTACTTGTCTAAAATTTCTCCTCGGGGCTGCACAATGTAGTGGTGGCTGCAGTTTGCACACATTAATAGTTGTACCTGTCCTAGTAGTATTCTAAACTGAAGCTCAATATAACATGCTTATTCTTAGAAGACTTGAGACCCCGAGTGAAGTACATGGAGTGGTGTTTGTCATAGCTACCTGAGTAGAAACTTCCTTAAAATATTTAGACTGTGATAACAAATGCTCCAACTTTAAAGTGTGCAGAGGTGGGTCTCTGGTACTTATTGCTGTTCTGTACTTCCACGTGTACATTTCCTAGCTTCTTGTATTCTTTAAGCGGAGTTTTTCATGGGTATCCTTTCCAGACATCAGTTCAAAGCCGAATCAGGCAAAGAGGAAAATGAAAGGAAGACCAGACGAAAGACCAAAATCTGAGGTTCAGTGAACAAGTGCACACATCCTACTATTTATGTACAAAGGCTGTAACTTGTAACCCCCATGTTAGTGCTGTTACGTTTACCTCATTTATAATGAAGCTTGCACAACTAATTTTGCTTAAGATGTATTAAAAGAACAAAGTGGGACGTGAGTGTTCTATCATACTGTGTAGATCAGTAGTTCCCCCACTTAGCCCAGCCAGATGGAAGTTCAGGGAGGAGGTTTTCCCATCGCCCTGACTGCTTTAAGAACACTGTTTGTGATCTCTGCAGAGGAAAATGATTTAATATGCTGAACTTATTCCCTTAGAATTTGCACTGATGTAAGATTTTAAAATTCCAGGACTTTTAGGGAACAAAAAAGCCACACTTCACATGCTCATAATTGATGACTTGATCAATTCACCCACAACTGTTAATCCTCTCAAAACAAAAAAGTGAAGTCCTCAGGGAAAAGGAGGGTTTAAAACCTGACCAAGGTTTCTTCTGTTAGTAGGTAAAAATGGAGTCTATGCTGTTTACTACATTTGCTTTTTAAACAACGGTTGTGTAGCCTTCCTATCTACTATTGGAGCCCCCTCATTGTCTAAGCACTTCCCAACTATTTTAAAACACCTCCCCACCCTAGTATGTAACAGACTACACCCTAACTCAGGGATCGTGAGGATATTTTTTATTCTCTCTCATCTCCTTCAAAAGAAGAAAACAAAATTAATTCAACAATTTTATTGTATACATTTACATAGATTGCAGGCGTGATTGGAGAACCTGCAAAGCAAAAAAGTAGTGAGTTAGACAACTAGTTCCACACAACTGAATGTCTATTAAAATTTGTTCTATTAAAGCAGTTGTAATTTGAAAGAAGAGTCCTCCACTCATCTGACAATTTTTATAAAGAACTCAGTTTGAATGGTTTATTGCAATTAATCATGTAGCACATTCCAGAGAGACCTTAATAAAAAGACAACCATGGAGTAAGCCTTACAGATCTGACCAGAGGGGGTAGGAGATCACTTCTATTATTTAACACTACCACCTTTCTATAAAGCTATTAGAATTCCTTTCTCCTACTCATGCAGAGGCAATAATTAAGCTTTAGTGCTTCCAGAACTATGACTGTTTTACTCTGTTTAGAAGTAGATTTTTATGGGATTTCACAAGGGAATAGAAGTCTACCATGAAGAATTCACATTGGGATTCTATTAACAAGGGATACATAAATGGAGAGGCAGGGATACATTCTATGCCAGAATTTCAATAGCACCTCACCTTTTTAAGCATCTTCCCCACCAGCAGGTGCATCTCCACACTTTGTGTTTCTGGTGTAAATCACTTGGGCTCGGTGCTTGGACACAAGTTTGATCAAACCTATCAAGAAGGCAGGAAACATTAAAAAAAAAAACACACACAGTCCAGAATCTTTAAGACAGTGTTAACAAACCTTGGCAGGCCCACCCTTCCAAAGGCTAACAGCTCTACATTGGGCGCTGCAAACTCAGGGCTAAGAACCTGTCATTTCAAGAGAGCATTTCAATAATTAACAGAACTAGAGTGAATTAAGTGTTTCACTGTGCCTGCTAAACAGGGAACACAAATGAATTCCTATTGAGGCCCTTGGCAACCAGAGACATAGATCCTGTCTAGAACATAGTAGTCCCCACACTAAAAGTCTTGTAGGATAGGTAGGACTTCAGTATGATCCAAGAACAGTTAGCACTGCAAAACTGAACCAGGTTTTCATGTGTCAGATGATCTGGTTACATAGTCTCCTGACTCAATTTTCTACACCACAAATGGGATCTTACTCTTAGCAATTAGACACCATGGCTATCAAGCATCCTTTTTTGCACTATATTTAAAAATATGTACACAAGTAACTTATGCAGGAACAGGTTACATCAGTTCTGATGTGGTCTTATAGAGATACATTAAAAGGCCAAGTGAAATGTCTATTAGACTGATGAGAAAAAGCTATTTAAATGTAAAATGCTCATTATTGAACTTTGTATAACAAGCTACCTGCAACTAGATTTGTATCAAATTAATCAACAAATAAGGGAGATCAAAGAATACATCTGGGTTGAGGTCTCCCATCCCACAATTCAGTCTTTTTAACCTTTGCTGAGCAGTTCTTGGAGGGCAGCTCTTGCTAGGGAACCTCGAATCTTCAGCCTCTCAGAGACAACAGCAGGTGTGATGAGCTTGTAGTTGGGCACTTCTTTGCAGAGTTTATCATAAGTAGCCTTGTCAAACAAAACAAGGTTGTTCAGCTTGTCTCTTACTTTCCCCTTGGACCACTTCTACATGAAGAAAAAGAAGGGAAACCACCTTCAAACAAGCTACACAATGAAAGAACTGCATCATCAGGCCACAGCATTTCTTCAATGACCACCAAATGCAAGCTTACTACTCAGAGGAGCACCAATTAGAGATACCACCTATTTAGTATGTTAGCACAGACCCATTAGCAGCAGGCTTTAACATGCACAATAGTGCCTTTTCTACACTACCACAATCACCACCACAAAATGAAAATTCCAGAGCAGACAGCATTCAGGCATTTTTACCACTACCATTCAATCTGAGTTAAGCCACTTGAGGTGTGCTCAGTGTGCCAGAAATGCTGCACCAATAAGTCATCCCCAAAAGTGGCAAAGTGTAACTTGATACTGATATTGGCTTCTTTATGATATATGAAGAGGAACTGAAGTTCCCACCCCACCTGCTCCAATTTTCATATTTGAAATTCAGGCTTTAGCTCCCCTGTAACAGTAAGGACACCCCAAAATTAGCAGGATTATGATGTCACATGTACCAAGGAAGTGAAACTTTCTTCAGTGTCAAAAAGCCTTTTTAGGCCTTTCTACTTTATAGAAAGTAGGGTGGGGGAGAATGCAATTTGCCCCCTTGATACTCAAATTATAAAGGTTTGGAGAGAGATTCTTAAATTCAATATTCATGGGACATTCCCCCTTAAATAATTCTGTCAAGTTAAACTCTAAGGGACCCCAGGGTTTATGGTAACTTGCTAACATTTTTAATCAGCTTTTGATCTAGATGGGGTCTACCAGCATTTATTTTAAAGCACTGCAAGCATTAAAAAGCATTTCAAGAGCATTATGACAGAGGGAAACATCCCCTTTTACAAATGGGATGTGCCCCAAGGAGTCAATGAGAGTTTGGAAACCTAACTCCCAGCCATCAAAGAGTTAGTCTGTAGCTACTGTTAAATATCTACTGTAGAAACCCCCCTACATAGTTCGTTAACATGGGATTTACCAGCATGCTTAAAGAAAGAAGATAGAAACTGTATTATAGACCAACAAAATCTCATGGTGTGGCCTTAAGCACAGCATCCTTAAGGCTCAGCTAAGTAGGAACCAGAGCACATAGCTGCTGTGCTGTGCTTCCTGGCCCCCAATGGATGATACTGACCCACCTCCCGGGCCATGCAGAGTCATTAGTGAAGAAAGGGCTTTGCTGAGCACTGGGATGGCCGCGAGGACACGGCACACCCAGCCCCCTGCTGCTGAGCACAGGCGAGAGCCCAGGGAACCCACGTGCGGCGGACGCCTACCTTCTTTTTGGCTTTGCCTCCGGATTTGTTCACGGGGTCCTTGTCCTTCTTGGCGGACTTCCCCGCATCCTTCTTCTTCTTGTCGTCCTTGGGGGGCTGGAAAAAGATGGGGGGAGGGGGGGTGAAGCCAGGCGCGCCCGCTGCCCACAGCTCACCCCGGGGGGAATCTGGCCCTACCCGATCCCACAGGGCGCAGGCCCGGGAACAAGCCGCCAAGGCGGACGGCGCCGGAGCCCCCGCAGCTTCCAGCCGGCAGGGGCCCGCCACGCGGCGCCTCAACCGTGAACCTCCCCGGACGTCTCCCCACAGGGGAGGGGGCGACGCTAGGGCCAGGGGCCGGTCCCACGGGGAACCCGCCCCAGCTGCCCCACCTCCCTCAGGGCCCCCTGCCCTGGGCTAGGCCGGGGGCTGGCCCGGCCCGGCCCGGGCTGGCTCGGGCTCACCCACCATCGTGCGGCAGCGGCAGCAGCTGCAGTCGCGTCAAGATGTCGGCTGAAAAAGGAAGGCGCCTGCCCGCGGAGCCCGGGAAACCCCGTGCTTCACTGCGCTTCCGGAGCAGGGGGCAGGAAGTCGCAATAGCTCTTCCGGGTCAACGAGAACGCGACCATTCCCATAATGCACCGCCCCAACACCGGCGAGACTCGGCTCTCCCACAAGGCGCCGCGCGTGGAACTACAACTCCCAGCGTGCCCTGGGCCACGGGAGCCGACATGGCTATCTTCAGCGTCTACGTGGTGAACAAGGCCGGGGGCCTCATCTACCAGCTGGATCACTACGCGCCGCGCGCCGAGGCCGAGAAAACCTTCAGCTTCCCGCTGGACCTGGCGCTCAAGCTGCACGACGAGCGCGTGGTGGTGGCCTTCGGGCAGCGCGACAGCATCCGGGGTGCGCGGCCGGGCGGGGCCTGGCGGGGCGGGGCGCGGCCGGGCGGGCCTGCCCTCGGGGCGCTGGGGGGGCGGGGCGCTGGGGAGCCCCTGGGAGATGCCGGGGGGGCTGCGGCCCGGCCCTGGGCCCTCCGTCACGCTGGAGCGCAGCCGCCGCCTCTCGCGCGCGGGGGCGGGTCTCCAGGGGCCGGTCACCGCAGCTCCCAGTGTCCGGCCGTTCCGCGGGCCCCTCTGACCGTTGGTTCTTCCAGTGGGACACGCCGTGCTGTCCATCAACGGCATCGACGTGAGCGGGAGGTACACGGCGGACGGCAGGGAGGTGCTGGAGTTCCTCGGCGACGCCGCCAACTACCCGGTGTCCGTCCGCTTTGGCCGGCCGCGCCTCTCCTCCAACGAGAAGCTCATGCTGGCCTCCATGTTCCACTCGTGAGTCCCCCGCGCAGGCAGCCCCCTGCGGCCGGTAACCGACAGCGCACTCCCGCCGTCCGGTGTGGAGCCCTGGCCGCGCCTGGGGACACGTTCCCCGTCCCGAACAACGCGCACAGCGCCCCCTCTTCACGGCCCCGCTCTAGCAGAGGGACCGTCTCTCTCAGACTGAAGGCACTTCTCTTTATTTGTGAAGGCTGTTCGCAATTGGGTCCCAGCTGTCTCCTGAGCTGGGAAGTTCCGGTATTGAGATGTTGGAAACAGACACATTCAAACTGCACTGCTTTCAGACTCTCACAGGTAAGAGTTACTGCTCAGGTAACCCCTCTTAGTTCAGTCTTGGGGCTATTTCTCCCTCACGCTGGAGAGATGAGCACAAAGTGCTTTGTTAGACTTATTGTATGTTGCTGCAGAAGTATTGTTTTCATGCTTGATCTTTATTCAGATGGTATTTCTCTGAATTAGATTGTTAGTTGCTCTGAGCAAAGGCCCATCAGCTATTTGTAAATCCTTCTGGTGCTGTCTAACTGGATAATGAGTTAGAGATGCCAACTGACATAATCCTTTGCCCTTTTCTAGTCCCTTTGATCTGAAAATGGCAAAGCACTTAAACATGAATTAAGCCTCCACAGCTGACCCCCGCCTAGGAAATATCCCCCCTTTAGAGCTAGGGAAACAAAGCCATGGACAAGACACACTAATTGGCCAACATGTCTTTAAAGTCTATAATTTACATGCAGAATTGAAATAAAACCCAACCTGTATGCTTGAAGTGCAAGACTCCCTTAAAGGTGGTCAAGTATATAGGCATGGTAGCAATGTTGCAAAACATGTTCTGTGCACTTGAAAGGAAAATCACATCCTCCGTGTTAGCAATGTTAGCTTTCTAAAATACACTACTCCATCATTAATCTTTCTTTATATAACTTAAACGAAATAAGCAAGTTTTACATATTCTTTACATGGTGTCAGCTGTTCTCCTGTCCTTCCTGTAAATGAGACCCCTTTTCAATTCCATTCCAGCATGTATTTCATATTACTATTATCTTTGCAACTTGGTTATGCTAATGTTTATTTCATTATGGCTCCAGGGATCAAATTTGTTGTACTCGCTGATCCACGGCAAGCTGGGATAGAGTCCCTTCTGCGTAAGATCTATGAGATTTATTCTGACTTTGCTCTGAAAAATCCTTTCTACTCACTGGAGATGCCAATCAGGTAGGGGTAGGCAGATGATGTGTAGAATAATGAGGTACTTAGCACTTGCACTGCTCTTCCCTTGTAGAGCACTGTACAACCATTAATATGATACCCTTTGAAGAAAAGTATTAATACTTATTCTACAATGGGGAAGCAGAGAGTTGATTTTGTCTGAGGTGACTTGGTCAGTGACAGAATTGGAAGTAGACCCTATGTCTTTGGCTCCCATTCCCAGATCCATACACTAAAACTAAACCTAAGAGTGCTGCACTCTATTTTGACCCATGCTGCTGACTGGTGCTCTAGTTGGCTACCTAACTGCAAAACTACTGTCTTGGTCAATCAAAAGCCTAATAAGCTTGCTTGATTAAATTCCATAAGGGAGTTCAGCGGTGCCAGGTTCTTGGAGGAGCTTCTCCGAGGACACCAATCTGATTCCTGTCCTCTACCAAAGGTTAAAGGAACCTTTCTCCAGAGTTGTTCTATTTGAACAATGTGAAGCGTTCCCTCTTAGTAAGGCCTGCACTGCGCTTACAGCCCCTGTCAAGGGGGCAATCAAGTCTTGTTTTTTAAACTGTTTTGGCATGTCAGATAGGAAAGCTGAACTCAAGCTGCTTTGTTAATCGCAGTCTTTTAATTCAAAATGTCACCAATAGCCGAGCTTGGAATGGAAGAGAAGCTGGTGCATGCATGGGGCTGTCTTGCAGCTGGTGTTCTCCAATTGAAAACACCAGTATGTGTTGGGTTGTAGATGAGATTTTGTCACCACATTCTGGTCCTGATGCTTCTTTGTGTGCGACTATTTCAGGTGTGAGCTGTTTGATCAGAACTTGAAACTTGCACTGGAGGTAGCAGAAAAAACTGGACCATTTGGACCAGGATCATAGAGGACTTTTCCTGCATCACTCCTGAGCCCCTCCTCACTAGACAGCCTTCCCAGGATCCTGTCTCTGGCTACAGCTGCAAGGGATGCTGTCATGAGGTCCCAAAGCAGGGTTTTCTGATCTCCAAAAATGCTGCTTTATTCCATGTGTGTGGAATTTTTCTTTGCCTAACAGTGAGTTTTATTATAACTAAGAATGGCCATATATGGCTGAAGCTGTGATTGCAGCGCTCATGCTGCCTCTGTAACAAAGAGATCAGACACAACATGGTGGTAATATCTCAGCTAGACGCCCTTCTTACTCTGTGTACATATATATTAGTTTTTCTCTGCAGCTTTAAGTTATGCCTCAGACAAATGGTTACTTTGGATTTATAAGTAATAAACATTCCCTTAAAGTGTGGACAGCTGACTAATTCTTGGACTGGACACATTCTCTCTTGACAGAGCTAGTATAAAGTGGCAGTGTATCACTAGCTTCAGCTGACAGAAAACATGCAACCTGGTTCTTGTCACTCTGGTGTTCTGTGCTATCATTCTAGCTCGACGTGTACTTTACTGTGCCCAGAACATTCTTAGAAGGAAGCTACCTCTGTGTGAACAGGAACAATGGATTTCAAGCAGGGGAGGTGGATGAAATGAAAAAGGAATAAACTGAGGCGGGAGGAGGGGAACAGTTCTTAGTGCCTGCACAGCTGTTCTGAGGACTAGCAGCAGGAAGGGCACCATAAAATGACTACTTCTGACTAAGCCTACTCAGTATAGAAAGAGAAATGTCCATCCAGCATTGGCCTCTGGGCAAGAGCTCCCACTTTCTTCTTGGTCCCTTTGCACAAGGAATCTCATGGTCCCATTGCATTGCTTCATTTTTATTTCCCAGGTGGTAAACAATATTTCTTGATACTCATGATTAAGTATCTAATTTAGTTTACTTTTGTACAAGAGTTAGCCATTTTGTTAGGACTAGTTCCTAGCTATTGACTGCAGTCTGTTATTAGAAGACAGCTTTAGCATGGTGCTGCTGAGCAGCATTCTAAAGAACTAAAGCCCTGCAGGGTGCACTAACAAAAATCCTGATAAGAAAAGTCTGTTAACATAAGGGACAATGCTCCTGCTAACAAGTGGTCATAACAGTAAGCAACACATATGTTGCAATTTAACCTAACAATATTGTATCTGGGTCAGCTCACTGGAACTGGAGCCATTAGAAATGTAAACTTTCATCTGAAATAATCATCTACAACCTAATGATAATCTCTCTTCAAGACTTTTCTGGATCAAGCAAAATGAATGGGAGCTGTACAAAATGTCTCTGTGTCTGATGCTGTTACTGCATATACTCTTGAACCAGTTTCCTTGGGACTCCAGTACCTACTATTCTATTTGGTGTTAACCATTGGTTGTGCAGTTCATTAACACTCTAAGGTTTGCCAGGGTGATTAATTTAACAGAACAAGTAACTGTTCTACAGTGCTCCCATCTCTTGAATGGAGTTACAAGAAAAGGGGCTATTTTGCTGCAATGGCAAGGATCTGCAGTAATTGGTGGACCAGTAACTGTTCAGTCTCTGACAGAGCTGGGGGAGCAGTGCTTTTCTTTAGTAATGAGCCAGCAGTCTCTGTGGCGGGGGAGGGAGACACAGAAGGTAGCTCATGGTAGAGGAAGCTGGGTCACAGCTGCAATGACACCACCAGGTGGAGGTGAATTAAAATAGGCTCAGGTGCTGGCTAATACTATTTCTGTAAGCAATGAGGCTGAATGGACAGCAACGCTAGGTCTGAGGCCAGCAGCAAGAAAGCTATGTATAGCACCAGGTACCAGTCTTCTGCAGTACTGCTAGCAAGCAAGACTATCAAGTCTCAGCTTACTTCACTAACAGTTCTGTAAGATGTAAGGTGAGATCATGAGTTGTAAACTATAACAATAACCAAAAATGCGGTAGGCATTTAAACAACAGCCACTGAAGACCTTGTGCCTTTCCAAATAGGAATATGACTAAAATTAAATGAAATGATAAATATTCTGATCTATTTCAGCCTTATCTAGGCAGCACTGGTAGGAAACTCAGTCCCAGACCAGTAAGTAGCCATTCCATGATTGCATCAGGAGCAGCCTTAGTACCTTTGCTGCTCCTCTTTAGTCAATCTTCTTGGGTATCCGACCCATCTTGGTGCGGATGTTCCGTAATAAGAAAAAGGCTACAGTGCTGATGGCGCATGTTACTTCAGCTACCCAGAAGGCTGTGGCCCAACTGTAGTGCTTGGCTATAGTACTGAAAGGCAGTCCAGCCAGGAAACCACCGACTGCAGGAATAATGGAGAGAAGAGAACAGAGTTAGAGTCCTTAATAACAGCAGAACCTTCCAGTTTCTCCTGCTGTCACTGCTCTTTGCACTGGTCCCTGTATTTATAAAAATGCTTCAAGCCTGACAGCTTGAGGTGTTTTAAACAATGGCCACAGCACTATAACACAGAGCAGGGAGCAATTCTGTCCTGCCTGGGGAAATGGAGCTAGTCACACGATAGCTCCCAATGCTTTTCTTGGAGTCGCTCCTTCAGAGTGCCTCAGTGACTGGACTATGGCCACCCTTTCCTCTCCACTGGAGATTTTCACTGCCAGAGAACTCAGGAGCAAGTTATTCCTATTCAACTTACTTCTTACAAGTAAGAGCAAGTCCTGTGGCTGCAGTTATCTCTGTTTACAAATGTTCATGATAAAAGTGAGGAATGAGTCCAGCCTGTCTTGGTGCGAGCAGCTGACATACACATGAATCCTTGCCTTGCTACAGATTTCTGCTCTGACAAAGCTTATCAAAATTTGAACAATGAAGTCTTATAAGGGGGGACAGGCAACTAAACAGTGCAGCATTTTCACTTGCGACCAGAAATATGTCTGATCCAAAACTGCAGAATTAACACCTCTGAGATGTGGGGAAGTCAGGATCCAAATTTCAACTGGACTTTCTCACATTGTGACCCAGATGTACAAAAACTCAGGCTTTGTCCAGATCTCAGAATGCTGGTGATAATTCCTAGAGGACTGATGTGTTTGTTTTTCTTTTTTTTAAGAAAAGAAAGATCTTAAAGAGCATATTAATATGAAAGAATTGTTCCCCTAATAAGTTAACCCTCTGCTGAGTGGCCTTTTATCCTAAAGTTTTCACTGGACTGGCAACGGCCCAAGTTTAATAGTAACATTTTGACAAAAAGCCTAAGGGTGACTTATGAGGCAAGGGTCCCAGAAGGCCCAACACAAAAGATGTACTTGGTATTGTCAATCTTATCCATCTCTAAATTCATCCTATTAAGAATATGGTTATCTGCGGTCTCCAAAGGTTGTCCTGAGACTGCAGTCCTCAACATGGCCCACAGAGCGCTTCATTATGGCTTGCAGCATGAAACGTTTTGAGAATCAAGTGTAAGATTAGGGAAGTTGCTTAGGGAGAGTGTCAGATGTGCAGAGACGCACAGTCTTTGTGGAATAAGCACAGGCTCAACTGCAGAAGTATTCACCTTCAGTTCTCGCAACTGTGCTGCTTGAGAGACCACCTTCTATATCAATAAGTAGCAATTGATCATATCAAGAATATCAGAGCCCATTTGGAATCTCACCTTGCCAGACTAAGATCATCTAGAAGTGGGGCTCTTCCTGCCATAGAATAAAGGTTTTGAGGTTTTGGGTGAGGGTGAGGGTGAGTTACTCACCATTGGCCATTAGTGCAACGATAGCATGGGAGGTGCCACACAGGTTGGAAGGTGCACTCTCATTGGCTATCACACCAAACAATGCAATTGGTCCATAAGACGAAAACCCAAAGATAGTTCCTAGAATCAGGATCCACAGCTGTCAACACAAGCAAAGAGTAATCAGAAACGGGGATCGCTAAGTTTGGCTGCTAGTGGTTAGACATTGGCTAACTGTCTAAAGCCCTCTCCACAATATACTTCAAACTGAACACTGTTCTGGCTGACATTGCTTCCCTGGCCCATGGATATAACGTCTAACCCTTTGAAACAGTGCCAGCTCTGCCACATAAGTTTTTTAACTTAATGCATCCCTGACTGTATTGATCAGCACATTATCAGTTTGCTAGCAAGAACTTACTTTTACTCATGGTTCTGAATAACATTCTGAACTGTCACGCAGCCAGGTCTCAACATGAAACCCCTTAAATAGGAAGACATGGTTGCTGTGTTTTGTCAGTTTTATTGAATGCGCTTTAAGTTACAGTGAAATAACGCAGAAAAGGTGTCTGCTTCACGGTAACCTTTTAAAAAAAATCATTCTGAAACATGTTGGTTAAAGAGCATTCTAGTTTTAGAGACAGATATTGGTCAAGGCATTTATACGTTGTGAGGCACTACCACTATTTTGTCAGAAGAAAATCCTCCATTATATTAAAAGGTAGTGTCTGTCTAAACATGGACTCTGAGATTGGCCTTTACTCTAACAAACCAACAACGAAAAGTATGTGAGCGATGGCACCAACCGAAGGCCCATAAAGGGTTTATAATGCTTTGCCCATCTTAAGGCTTTCCATCTGAAGATCGCAAAATGCTGCATAATTATTAATGGATTAAGCCTCCATACCCCTATGGGGGAAGTGTATCCTGATATTACACGGCTGGGAAACTGAGGCAAAAAGACGACTAGCCAAAAGTCAAACAGGAAGTCAATGACAGAGGCAGGATTAGAAGCCACATCTGGACTTCAAATGCTGTGCCTTAGCCATAAGACTGCTATTCATAGTTGTCCATACTGATTATCTCATCTAAAGAATAAACATTTCTAGAACCTATCAGTGTTTTGTACCGGCTGTATTAAGATTGTTAAGTTTAGTAAAATAAAATTAAGCTCCTTTCAAAAAACTTACAGCACTCTTCATAATGCCATGGTTATAAATCCCATTGAACTAACCAACCTTTCAGACTAGGACAGAGTCAGTAAAAGTAGAAACAGGCAGAAGGGGTGAGAGAAAAACAAAGCAGAAACCTCCTGTTCTGTTAAGCCTGTGAAGGCAGCGAGAGGATGCAAGGCTACAATCCAGAAGTCATTTTCCTGAAGGAGAAGTGAGGAAACAAACAGTAGAAGTGAAATGCCATTTATCTGGCGACCAGCAGGGAGAGAGTTAACACACAAATGTCAGGGATTGATGCAGAGAACTGCCAAACTTGTACTGAGAAAATCCTCACCATTAAAGGGATACCATCAGCGTAAACACTCTTCTGCCTGATAACACTTTAGCTACATGAACAGGTGGAGTTCCCATCCAGCCCTGAATAGTCAGAGTTCAAACTTACCACCTTCCTGGGGTTTGACTTTATTGGAAGATGAACCACCACTATAACAGAAACCTCAAACTCAACGTTCTCCCTCCCATGACTGTTCCTTTAGTCTCCCCGCAGAGACAGCTCTGTCTCAGAGAACAATTCCCTCTCTCTAGACACCTCCCTTTTATCTTATTGGAGCTAACAAGCAGCACTTGCCACCAGGAATCAGCAGTACGCACTTAACTCTTTTTCCAGGGTTCTAATTCCTGCCAAAAGGATGGCTCAACAGAAAATCCTTGTATCCCTCTGTAAAGTCAGATGCTGCCACCTTGTTACACTGTTACATACAACATCCCACATAACTTAAGTGAAAGAGAGTAGAGGAGAAATTCTCTCTATTTCAGTTTGTTTGCTCTGTGCATTTGACAGCACTGTGTATAGTCAGTTTGACTCTGCAGAGGAAATACTGTCTCTCCCTCATCTGTGGGAGTTTCGCACAGGAGGGTGGGGAGGAGGAGGAGGAGGAAGAACCACAACACTTGAATTGTGATAGTAAAATCACCCAAATAGGCAAAGGACTCTGGGGCAAGCCTAGGACCCTCAAGCTATTTTTAATTGAGTTTGTAAAACTGACTAGACTTCAGGGTGCCAATGCTTCTTTAACTTTCCCAGCTGCAGATAAAACCCATAATTTCCAAACCAGAGAAGGTGGTTCTGAAACAGGGCTCCAAAAAGCTATACTACAATCCATTTGATTATTCTTTCAAATAGGATGCCCTGGAATTTTGGTACCATCCTTTACAAAAAGGATTATGAAGTCAGAGGAAGAGCTACAGGTTTCAACAGCGTCTCAGAAGTCATTATTAGTGTTTGAGCATGCTTTGCTAACAGCTAGATTGAACTTCTGGCAGGATTGGTTCTTCCTTTATTTGAGTGGTCAGACTAGATGATCATATTGGTCCCTTCTGACCTATGAGTCTATGAGTGAGTGGCACTGAGCATACTGTAGGAACTCAAATTAAAAAATAATGCAGTGCCACAGTTCTACCATTTTTATGCAGAGCTTCCAATGCCACAACACAGGAATCCCCTCCTGTAACCTGTGCTAGTCAGTGCCTGTGTGCAAGAACATTCACCACCATCTAAATGGAACTAATCAGTACTTCTGTCACAGCACACGCTGCATGGGAACACAGAACTGCTTGTGCATGGGTTACCTTAGGAGAGTCACTTGTGATTGTGACCCGGAAGAGGTACATCGAAGCAGACATTCCCGCCATCATGGAAAGCAGGAGCACATGCCGAGGATTCCCATAACTTGACAGACCCACCTGTAACATATTGGAACAGAGAGAGAGAATGCACACAGAAAATGAGAGTAATATATGCCAACCGATTCACAGAAGTTAAGGCCAAAAGGGATGAGATGACCTGCATAACATAGACACAGAATCTTACCCAATAATTTCTGCATAAAGCTCATAACTTCTGTTTGAGCTACAGTATATCTATAAATCAAGACTGATGTCTTTTTGAAAGACTCCAAATGATGTAGAAATCCACCATGTCCCAAGGTCAGTTGTACTAGTGGTTAATTATCCTCACTGACTTTATTTATAGTTAATTTGTGTCGATTCAGCTCCCTACTTAAAGGACCTTCTGCTATCAGAAATCTTCCCAATGTAGGTAACGGTACTTGTAGACCAGGATCAAGCCACCGCTTAACATTCTTTTGGATAAACTAAATAGATTGAGCTTCTTAAATCTCTCACTAAGGCATATTTTCCAGATCCTAATAATTCTTGTAGCTCTTTTCTGAATCCATACCAATTCTTCAACATCCTTTTGGAAGTGTAGACCCCTGCAAATCCACACGTATCTGTGTCTGCTGGTGCAGCTGTATTTTTTACCATCCTTACAGATTGGATGTGGATTCAAAATGTTGTATCTGTGCAGGGCTGTAACAGTGAGATAGGGTGCAGGTGCAGATACATATGGAGTGCAGATTGTGGGTTGGATACAAGTTAATTATCATGGATGTGGATCCAATTTTTTGTATCCACGCTGGGCTCTACAGAACAGGACAAAGTAATCCAGTAATGGTCACACTCATGCCACATTCAGAGGTAAAACACCTCCCTAACTTTTACTTGTGATTTCCATGCATACACATCCAAGGATTGCATTAGCTCTCTTAATTACAGCAGCAGAGTGGGAGCTCATGTTCAGCTGGTCATCTGCCATGACCCATAAGTCTTTTTCAATGTCACTGTATACCAGGATACAGTCCCCCCATCTTGTGCGACATACATTCTTTGTTCGTAGATACGTGACCCTGAATTTAGCATGTTGTTCAAATAGGCTCACCTTATCAAGCAACCTAGAGCTACCTGAATAACAAACCTATATCTATCTTTATTTGCCAATCCACCAATTTTTGGTGTCTTCGCCAAATTATCACAGCAATGATCTTATATGTTCTTTCAGATCATTGACAGATACTGACTAAAACTGGGCCAACAATATAGAACTTACTAGAAGCACCTTTATTGCATGATTCCCCATTTAAATATTTTTTCCACTATCATTAACCAGTTTTTAATCCATTTAATATGGGCTACATTCATTTTGTATAGTGCTAAGTTGTTTTTAAAATCAGAATATCATGCAGCACAGAGTCAACTGCCTTACAGAAGTCTAGTATATCACCATAGTTACCTCTATCAACCAAATCTGTAATCTCATCAGAACAATGTTAGCTGGAGCTCTCCCTTAGAAACTTGCGACACAGACTGCCCACCACTACAGAGCTGGAGTGAATTTCTCTCATCTGGACTTTTTGTTACATGGGTGGAGGTCAGGGAATGTGGCTATAAACACAACAGGATTTTATAATTTAAACTGTAATTTTGCCTTCCATAGGCAATCACATAGCCAGGTTTTTACTGCTTTACAAAATGTGGATACGTGATATCTGTATCATATAATCTGCTTTTATGGCCTTGTGTTTTGCAGTGCAATGCTGCAAATGGTAACAGTACAAGATGTTACAATCTAATTTGGTTTGAGTGACATATAAATCCACTGAAAGTTTCTCTCTTATGAACACCAGAAACACATGATTAATCATAAGACTGTGAGAAACTTTTCTAAGGAAACCAGGCAAAACTCACCTGGTTTTCAGTTTCATTACAAAACCCAATCCAGATCTGCAAGCCTTTGACTACCATAGCTGAGTTTTGAACTACTATTTTGGGCAGAAACTTTGATTGATTGTTCTGACAGTTTCAGGTGAGGTTTCACTTTGTATTTTGGGGTTTGTTTGAATGAGAATCTGAGAGCAAAAGTGAAGAGGTGCAAACACAGAAGAAAGGAAGTGGGGTTGCACAAAACTGAATGAAACCAATGAACTCTAGATTAGAGTATATTGGTCTGTATATTACCATATGAATTCATTACTGTTTGAAATTGTTATAGGTGGTTATTTTTCTCATAAGTAGCTTTATCTCTTTGCAGAAATGTCTTTTAATCACACAAGACTAAGGTGACCTTGGAAAGTCTCAGCTAATGACTTTCACAGTATAGATGCACTTTTGTGCTAGGCTGCTTTAAAGTCATATTTATTACTTCCATTATCTAGATAAGGGCCCCAGCAGGAGCTCTGCCACAAAACAATACATGTTATGCATCCCCTAGACCAAGTGAATGCTAGATGGTGTCACTAATCCTGACAACAGTAAGATTCCCACGGTACCTTCACTAGTACAGGACTCCAGCAGGGCAGTGCTAAGACTCTGATAACAGCCATCAAGCTGAGTTTCCATATGCTTGTTGACTCGTTGATTTGGAAATTATCAAATATGTTAATGGACTGGACCTATGTCCACCCACCCCAACTCTTTGTGCAGGGCAGATCAGGAATGGTTTGGATTTTGGAAAACTACAGCAGATCAGATGAAGTTCCAGCCAAACTCCAAAAGCTTGCAGAAGGCAGGGACCAGAAAATAATTTTGAGAATTACCACCTCTAACATGGGGTGGGCACTTAACAGCCTACCACACCTCTAAGCACAGAGCATGTTGACTGGGATTTCCAAAGAAGCCTGAGACAGGTGCCAAAATCCTATTGAAATGGGAGATGGGCACCTGCTGGAAAATCCCAGTTGTTAGAAAGAAAAGGTTTTGTGTCTTCTGATGTGTTTACAAAGAAAAATAATCAACTAATGTAGATTAGAATCACAGAATTGTAGAATATGAGAGTTGGAAGGGACCTCAGAAGGTATCTAGTCTAACCCCCTGCTCAAAGCAGGACTAACCTCAGCTAAATCATCCCAACCAGGGCTTTGTCAAAACCTCTTTGTCAAAAACAGCTTCAAAACCTCTAAAGATGGAGATTCCACCACTTCCTTAGATAACCCATTCCAGTGCTTCACCACCCTCCTAGTGAAAAAGCTTTTCCTAATATCCAACCTAGACCTCCCCCACTGCAACTTGAGACCATTGCTCCTTATTCTGTCATCTGCCACCACTGAGAACAGCCTAGCTGCATCCTCCCTGGAACCCCTTTCAGGTAGTTAAAGGCTGCTATCAAATCCCCCCTCATTCTTCCCTTTTGCAGACTAAACAAACCTAGTTCCCTCAGTGTCTCCTCATAAGTCTTGTGCTCCAGCCCCCTCATCATGTTTGTTGCCCTCCACTGGACTCTCTCCAAGAATTACTTCCCTCGATCTGCTGGCAATGCTCCTAATAATGCAGCCCAATATGCTATTAGTCTTCTTGGCAACCAGGGCACACTGCTGACTCATATCCAGCTGCTTATCCACTGTAACCCACATTGTAACCCCCAGGTCCTTTTCTGCAGAGTGATTAGTTGGCCCCCAGCCACAAACCCTCCCCCGCCCATGGACTGACACCCCCCCCCCCACCTCTAGTTCTCTCACCCCTGGAACATCCACATTCAAAATTACCAAATATTCCAATTATTACACTGAGAGTTACCAGCTTGGCTATTGAGAATAATGGACTGGACACAGTTCTGGGCTGCTTACCTGCGCTACTGCTTTGTCAGAAAGGTACCCAGCAGCAATGCTTCCTGCCAGGCCCCCAATCTCTAAAGCACTCATATAGGAACTGCCTAGAACACAGGATAAGGGCATGGTTAGGCAGTCATATCCAGGTAGGAAACACAAAGCAATTTCTTATTAACTGTTTATGTTTGTACACAGGGAGCAGTTCAGTATAAAGGCAGTATCAGGGAGAATGGAGCAACTAGCACGAAATGCTTACACTTTGCCTTGTCTCTCAGTTTCCCAAGTTCTCAGAGCCATCTGATATTGTTTGTGGTTTTTAGTTAAGTGGTGTTTGAGTTAACTGCTGGTGAGTAGTGCCACACCAAAAGCCTAGGAGACTGAAATTCTCTGTCCACAGAGGAGGTGCAAACCAAGCAGCAGCATGGCAGACTTCTCCCACACTTGTCTCCCTGCCAACGTGCCCTAACATTGATCTATAAGGACCCCTTGAGATGAGGTAAGAAGACTGTTCAGATACCCATGACTTAAATCAATTCTTGGTCTCTCTAGAAAAGAGCCAATTTGTGCCCTTTGTGCTGGGGGTTTCTTGGTCATGGACACCTGGTCATTGGGAACTGGTCAGACACACAATCTCATTTCACATATGCCACCAATTAGCCAGCGGACACTAACTTTTAGTTGCTACAAGCCTGGGCTGAATTCGAACCTGTGACCTAATGAGGAAGTGCATGTATTTCTTGGCCGTTCCTCTTTGCCATTCAGTAACCCTAATCATCTGGACTGGTATTTTCAAAGGCACGCCGATCCTATTAAAATAGGAACTGGACACCTCGCTCCTTAAGACATCTTTGAAAATCACAAGCTTTAAAATGAGACTGTTGTATCTTACCCACAAGAGCAGACTGTCCTCTCTCCTGGATCAGGAAAAGCTGACCCCAATCTGTACAGCATGTCTTCACTCCAAAGACAACCAGGTAGCCAGTTGACAGGACCCAGAGGTATGGTGAGAGTAGCAGCTCTGCCAGGGTGCTGTCATCTCTGGATGATGCTGAAAGGAGAATTAGTAGAAACACTGTTACACCACTTGGACATAGCAATGGGACAATCAACCCAGTAGTGGGGTAGGATGATCTACGAGCAGATTATGCAGTGGGACCGCCTTGTAACAGTAACACTTTTCTAAATATAAAAATAGTTCATAATAACTAGCACTGAATGACCACCTCTACCACCCATTGCTGTGTACAAAGAAACCTGTCTGTGGCATTTATTCCACTTCATTAAAAAGCTCACATGGAAAAATTACATTTTGCTTTCCATAACTTTGCTCTGTTGTGGTTTTCAGTGAACACTTCCCATTGAAGATGTTGCAGAAGATACTGTCTACTCCTCCAGATTTTGTTTCTAGTCTTTACTAATCTGTGAAAGAAGCTGTGTACATCCCAGCAGGGACAATTGTGTTTCAGCTAGCTGCTCAGTTCTTACATGAATCTGCCAGTTGTCTGCTAATCCTCATATCCCCAAAACACATGATGGTAGCAACTGTGTTCCCATGACAACTATCAAATGCCAATTCCAGCAGCAAAAGGTTTACAGGGTGATACAGAAGTCAGTACTTTACATACATTTTTGTAGGCTTTTAAATCCAGTGACAGTCCCTATGTTGCAACAACCCTCCATGCCTTTTGCTCTCAAGAGAAGCATCATGTTCCAATGAACTAAACCAACATTTATTAACTACATGTCCTAGTTCAGGACACCAAACGTTGAGCAGAGTCCGCTCAAACCAGGGGTCAACAAAACAAGAGGCAGAATACTCTGTTTATTGGAGATATGTGGGGACATGCCAAAGTCAGCACTTCTCTCTGCTGTTCATTAAGTAACAAGTAAGTAATTATGCTTTGCACTAGAACCCTATGCATGACTGGGGTCCCACAGAATCTGTTGCCATAATAGTGGGAGAGGGATAGGATTTTAAGAAGTTCCATGCAAGGAGGATCTCAGATCACCACACAAATAATTTAAGACCACATGGTAAATAGAAAAGCATTAACACAGAGACATTTTATAGATGGGAAGATTATGACACACAGAGATGAGGTAACTTATTGAGGGTCACACATAGTCAGCAGCCAAACTGGGATAGATGCAAAAGGGGGTCAGGATCTCTCCCTGTGCTACAAGACTCTATTAGACAATAGTCTTCCACACAATCCAGGCCACCAATACTTTCACACTGTGAGACACACAGGAGTTAAAACACACAGGTATTCCCTAATCATGATACTTCACGTGTTCTCACAATGTAAGACTGCAAGCAGATCTGTTAAATGCTGCTGAGCACCAAGTTCAGGAAATGGGAAGGGCTTGGCTCTGGCACCAAGGGGCTGGAGGGACACTCAGACTATCAAATTTTGGAAGAACATATCCCATTTCCTCTTGGTCCTGCTGCTGCCTGCGCTCCTTAATTGTAAGACAAGGAGGACTAATGCTCACCTTTTTTCCCTTTTGTCGCTCCTGGTTCAATGTTTGGCAGCCCGACATCTGCGGGCTCATTTTTAATCAGGACAAGACAAACAAAGGAGGCACCCATGCAGATGAAGCCAGAGATGGACAGAGTTGTGCGCCAGTCATAGCTCAAAGCCATTAGAGCAGCGACAATGGGGCCCAAGCCACCAGCCAGATTCATGCTGGTAGAGAGGATTGCCCACCATGTTCCAAACTGGGAAGGCTCAAACCACTGTGAAAAAAGGAAAGAAAGTGTGAGCAAGGTGCCGTGGAGTGGGGATTAGACTCAGCTCCAAAAATCTGCAATTAAGTCCAATGGTGGCCAATTTAGATGTCAGCAGACCGAGGTTTATAAAACGCGGTATCAAAATATTTTACTCTTCAATATCCCCTTCAATCCATGACATTCAAAGCTTTTTGCAAACATTAATGATGTATGCCTCAGAGACTTCGGCCCTGTGCAGTAGGTCAGATTAATTCCCATTTACAGATGAGCAAATTAAGGTACAGGAAGAGCTCTAATTCACTTGATGATGCTGTCACCCTGGAGAGATCTGCCTGCACTGTACCAGGAGGGGATAACCAAGTGTTTCAGCTTGTACCCTTAAGGCCTTGATCCTTATTGCAGTGGATATTGAAAGAGCTCAGCACAAACTGGGCCCTTGCTGACAGAAAGGTTGCTGTGGGCTCAATCCTGCTTCTAATGGAGTCAATGGTACAACTTCCATTGATGTTATTGGGAGTAGGATTAGACCCCATGTAATTCAAATACTTTGCTGACAATCTTCTGGAAGTGTTATTTGATATTCTGTCTTCATTTTCAGTGAGCTTCCTCCTCTGTGTATAAACAACCCTATATAAAAGGCATCTTCCTCCCTACTCTCATTCAGGATAGAGAAAAGGAAGTGCAAAAGCTTCATGGAGAAAGAAGCCTCATATCCACGTGATAAATTGTTCATTCCTCCATTTCTCACAGGCACCTGTCCTCCTCATTTTTACATACCCCATTCTCAGGATCAGTGTTGCACAAAGAACAGAAATAGGACTATTGGATTAGAGAGAGGTTCCTGCCAATGTTAGTATGGCTGGGGAGAAGGGCATGGCCTTCTCCATGGTAGTTCCTTCTTTGTCTCTGCCTTAGAATAAGTCATTTGAACATTTCTACAGGGAAACACAGGTACCAGCCTCTAGCTTCATAACATTAAACTTTTTTTCCACACAGCTAAATTATCCAATTGTGGCTTTTGTTGCAATCTAAACAGACACACAATTCAGCAGGAGTCCTGCTCACAGTGTTCTGTATGTCATTTAATAGTCTGTATAGGCAAACTGGATTTTTTTTTCTCCTGAGGGCAGAAGGGGTATGTGTATTCTCCCAAAATATCCTGAAACGCAACATGATATGGCTTGTGATTTATAACTCATGTGCCCACTGTCAGTTCAAACCAAACTTTAATGATCATTCCCTCTCTCAGCAGTGGACAAACACTAAAATGAAAAGGCTACGGTGCCTCTGTCTTTACAACTCAGGGGCTGGAATCCAGCAACTGGGGTTTCTCATTACTACAAATTCTGCTGCTAGGGAGATTTAACAAGTTACACTATAATCAGCAACCAAAGCGTCTTGCTTAAGATAAATGTATGGAGTAACTGACTCTCCAACTTTAGTATTCTTGGCTTGAATAAGCAGCAGGAGGCATTTGAGACTCCTGTTTCAAGAAGGGCAGGGGATAGAGCAGCTGGGAGTTCATCCACAGACACCATGCCTGGAGACATACCTATACAGCACCCTCTGCAAGGAGAAGTGGGAACAGCTATGAATTTACCCATGATCCCAGAACAATCATCCTTGCAGTGTTCTCTATGCAGTACCTGCTCTGAAAAAAGTTAGGACAAGAGCTGCTATGAACTTCCCACAAAGCAGTCATTCCTATATCATCCTCTACTCATTTGTCTCCTGGTCAGTACTTCATTTGTAATGAAAGAGGTGCTGGGGTTCAAGCAATTTTTTTACTTTCATAGCTCATGCAGCAAGCCCGGAGGTACCAGGGCTATGAACTGCCAAGCCCAGAGGTAGAGGTGGAAGTGCTCAGTTCTGGCACAAATTAAACACTCCTCCTGTTATATAAGTCTGGGACTGCATCCCTGCCAAAAAAAAAATTTCAAAGTATACTTACTTTGCGCAGTATTTTCCCACATGGTGGCCACCCCAGTCCTTGTGCCAGCCCGTTCAGGAACCACAGCCCTGAAAAGACTGTAACAGTGGAACTCCAAGAAAATACAACATTGACTATGCCCACCAGTAAAAGGCCAGATGAGAAAAGCCAGCGGGCACTCATTTGATCAGAAAGGACTCCGCTGATAAATTTACTGATAGCGTAGGCTGCAGACTGGCTGCTGGTGATGAGACCTGCAATAAATTAGAACCCAAAGGCATACTTCAGTAACACTTTTTATAACAAGATGGTTAACTCAGCCAGGTTCCTACTGGGGCATACTCAAAGAGCTGTCATTCAGGCAGAAATCAGTTCCTCTGGCTATTATTAGAATGACAACAGCTTTCTATTTGGTTTCAAGAGGAGTAATCAGGATTCTAAGCAGGATACAGACTTTAATATTAGTACCTGAGCTGAGATAGACATAAGAATATGACAAATAGTTTTTTGCTCTCCATAACACATGGAGACTTCAACTCCACTGTAGTTATAGAGACTGTAGGTTTACAGTTTCACCAAACTAAAAACCCAACCATTCCATACTGTTTGTAAACCATAAATCACTGAATACAAAGAAGGATTTATAAAACCAGAAGCATTAGTGCCACCAATAGGCATCTCCAAAGAAAGTGTTTCCCAATCTTTTTAGGCACCTGTCCAGTTTACCAGACTATGGACTCAGTCTACATGGGGAAAAAGCCTGGAACAGCTAATGTGGAATAGCGATCCTACACTGTTTCCCCTTGTGATACTTTCATTCCACACCAAGGGTTAATCCACATATGACTGTCTGATTATTAATTGAACTCCCATATAGATCCACCTGAACTGATAACATTTTGTCTCAAATATTCACCTTAGGTCAATAAATCCTGATAATCAACATAACAGATCCTCATCTTAATTCTTCTAATTTTTATGCCCAGCACTGACACAAGAAGGATATAATGAAGTGCCAAGCTATTGAACTGAACAGATTAAAGGTATTTTAGGCATTAAAGACTTATCGTGGTTTACCAAGACTAGAGGAGACGACTGAATTTTTCAAACAAAACTATGTTTGGACCATTTTGTCCAACAAATCTTTCTACATACCCCTTCAAGGCAGAAAACTGGATTGCAGTTAACACTGATTCCAATCCCAAATTCTCACTGATTTTAGTGTGCAGAAACAATACATATATTGTTAACAATATATATATATATATATAAAAACTACTGCTTTACTTGGGGCAGAAGGTAATTAATTTAAGCAACATTAGATTTTTCTGCTTATCCACCCACCAACAAAACAAACAAAACTTGGTGACAGGACAAAAAATTTTTTTTGTTGCTACACTCTTTTTGAGCCCCAAACCAAATGGCATCCTTGATAAAACCGGGGCTCTACATTTGTTTTACTAAGATATATAACTGGGTTTACATTGTTTCTTTCACTACTCATTTTTGAAAGAGTCCATCCAGTTTAATGAATCAAAGAAAGATTGCTTTGAACTGTTTTGAATTGAATATGTGTTGCTTGGTTCTGAGACTATTTTGACACAGCAAAAGTTTCCAATATGTGAGATCAATTCTACACTAGCAGAGGAATAGACAAAATTAGTTCATAGGCCTCTTCCATTTTTCTATTTCTGCAACTCTTGCAGATTAACCCACGACTTTTTAAAATTAACATTCTGAACAATTAAAGGGAACAATTTGTCCAAAATATAGGCTCTGTTTAGAAAAACCCCCGAACTAAAATAAAACTCATTTAAAAAAAATCAAACAATAGAAATCTCCCTTTGGTTTTGTAAAAATTCCAACAAAAACAAGATTTTTGTGTGTTTGTTTTTTAAATAAACACTGTAGCAGTTTTAGTGCCTCAGATTTACAAAGGCAATTAACTGCACAAAAATTGAAACTGATTAACTTTGAATGACCAAGCTGAGTGAAAACGCAACAAATGAAACAGCTCCATTGGCAACAACAATTAATTTTAAAACATCTATTTCATTTTAAACAAATGTAAGTGGTATAGCCAATGAAGGAAATCTTTTTTTAAAAAACAGATAAGGATTTTTAACTGGGCATTGCCACTTTTAGATATTAACAGTGAGGCACACAAAGCATGCACTACCACTTCAAATGGTTTTACTACAAAACATAGACCAAATTCAGCTCGCCGTACTCGCTTGCACAGTCTCACTGAAGTCAGCGGCACTATAGGGACTTGCGTGAATAAAGATTTGGCCCTAGATTTTAAATATGTATTTTCTAGGGAGAAATAAACCAAAATTCTACAATAGGTGATTTCTCTCTCCATTTCTTCAGGTGGATAGAACATACATTTAATGGATGGATTCTGGTAACACAACATAACCAGATATACACCAAGAGAATACATGCACAAACTCTATCACAAAGAAAGTTCTTACCCAAGTCATCTTTGTCCAGTTCTATTTCTTCCATGATTGAGGGCATTACAAATGAAAATGTTTTTCTATTGAAATAGTACAGTGTGTAGCCAACAAACATGGCAGTGAATATCACTGTCCGGTAGTAACTGTAACCCTTATCCACCATGGTGCAGTCAAAGTAATATCTCGAAGAAAGAACTGTCGTTAGGAGAATTTGTTCTTCTTTTTACAAATCCAGCTCACGGCTGCGGTGAATAGTTAAGTAAAGATTTTTTTTTTAAATAGCAACTGCTTGTAAATCTGAGAAAAGATATAGTTAAAAAAAAAAGTTGGAACAAAAGAGCAGTTTTGAATGAAGAAAAGTAAAACAGCAGATACCAGGTGTCTGAAGTGGAAGCTGAACTTCCAGTCAGAATTCACATCCTGGGATATTTGTGCTGAGCTACAGCTTTGTTGATGTTCTCTTTTCTTCTCCCTTTTGTTTACAGCTGCTTTCTGGAGAATTATTAACTTAGGGAACTCGTCATTCAGAACATAACTATCAGCCTGCAGAAAAAGAAAAAAGTAAAGTTAGCTTGTGATAAGCAGCACTGTACGCAAAGTGGAAAGATTAGAGGAGTCTTGCTCAGTAACTCTCCTCTGACCCCTGAACTCAAATAGAACAAACTGAAAACAATCTCTTCACAGAAAAAATCTTAAACTAGGTTCTCTACAAGGAAAAGACAGGGTGGATTCAAGTTCTACAGCTTCAACAGGCAGTCTGCATTTAGTTTCTGGTTTCCTTTTCAGTGACTCAATAGGTATATTATATATCTGTGACCTTCTCTGCTCTTTTTGGTGGTTCAATAATGCAAAGTTAGCATCTCCTCACTCTAATTAATGTGTAGACAGAAGATGAAATTTCTTCTGTATGTAATAAGCCTTTCCAGAAACAAATTACATTTATCAAGATAGTTTTGTAATTTTCTCAGTGTAATGAAAAGTTAATGTTATTTTCTGTGGCTAAAACACAGACAAATCACCCACCTAAACCTGTGATATAATCTTATTCAAATGTTCAGAATCTGTAAGTGACTGCATGGCTCTCTCTAATTCAATCCCCTTTCTCTAGCTGTAAATGTATCTGTGGAAGAGTCCAGGACTGCGATCCCCAAGTTTTTGCTGAACTGTATCTGAGCAATATATTCTTGTATCTGGAAAAGCAAAGAAACTGAAACAACTTTGTGGGGGGCAGAGAAGCATGCAAAAGAGAGACAGATGCAAAAGGACAAAAGACTCGATTCAAGATACAAAGCAAAGAAACTGGCAACATTTATCCTAGCTGTAAAACCAATGAAGTCAATAGCATTACAGTAAGATTACATTTTGGATAAGGACTCATTAATAGAGACAGGATAATTGGGTAACTGCCTGCAACTACATAATGAGGTCTGAGAAATAATGAATGCAGAAATTCAAAGAGAGCAAGGGAATATGCAAAACAATGAAAAGTAGTCAAGCATGGAGTTCTGATGCAAGTCTTCGGACCATTAGCAACTGCACTCTTTTTGAACGAGGAAACTGCATTCAAGCTCATTTATGCATTTTGGAGACAAATCAATACTTCAAAAGAAATAAAAAAAAAAAAAAAGATGCCCTGACAGTATGGAGATAATACCTGAGCAGTAGCATGGAAAGAAAATCTTATGAACTATGAAAAATAATTTTTAAACAGTCATATGGAGTTATTCATCTTCAAAGTGCTTTATAAACATAATGCTGAGAATGTAAGTTCCTTGTGGAAGGGGCAATATTTCAATTTATGTATTGTACCGTGCAGAGCACCAAGTTGGTACCAAATAAATATTAAAATAATAACAATAACCATTAATTTATAGGGTTTCCAGTGTTTACTTTTAGATAAATTGAGTTTTATTTTTTTCCACACATGGTTTTTAATCAGGTTTTAAAAACTGTTCCCCTTTGAGTTATATTAAAAAGTTGGCCTTGTCACTGACTGCTGAACTCCTACCACTTGGCTTCTCATGGCGCAAGTGTTCTTAAGTGAAAGTGGAGGTGAGAAAGCTGAGCCTCCTAGGAGAAGAAAAGCTCTGATTTCAAACCAAGAATGTCAGGCCTGGCCAGCCAGCTTGTAAAAATTGTGCCAATCACACATGTTCTATGGGTCTTCATCATCAGGGAATACATCAGTGCAGTGCTAGGGCAACCACGGCAACAAGGTGTAACCACTTTGCTTGATGGCTATGGAAAATGGGCAAAGTCTACCATATTTTAGGTACATGTAGCTAAGGCCCAGTAAAAGGTGGTTCAAGATACCGAAGGAGGACGTTAAGATGATCTGTGTTAGACTGGAAGATGCACTTGACAGGAACTCTTGGAGACAAAGAATAAGCACCACCAATCCCAACTAATGGGATGAGGTGAAAATGAAGATGATATACACATACAGAGTCTTTTAATCAGCTTTTTAAAATTGTTCCCTTTCCCAGTGCAAGTGTTGAAGGAACCAACTAGGGGTCATACTCCTCTTGACCCGCTACTCATAAACAGGGAAGAATTGATAGGGGAAGTAGAAGTGGATGGCAACCTGGGCAGTGACCATGAGATGGCTGAGTTCAGGATCTTGACAAAAGGAAGGAAGGAGAGCAGCAGAATACAGACCTTAGACTTCAGAAAAGCAGATTTTGACTCCCTCAGGGCAGAAGCCCCAGGAGGCTAGCATGAGGGGGAAAGGAATGCAAGAGAGTTGGCTGTATTTTAAAGAAATGTTATTGAGGGTGTAGGAACAAACCATCCCAATGTGCAGAAAGAATAGCAAATATGGCAGGCAACCAGGTTAGTTTAACAGAGAAAGCTTCGGTGAGTTTAAACACAAAAAGGAAGCTCACAAGAAGTGGAAGCTTGGACAGATAACTCGGGAAGGGTATACAAATACTGCTCAAGCATGCAGGAGTGCCATCAGGAAGGCCAAAGCGTAACTGGACTTGCAGCTAGCAAGAGACGTGAAGGGTAACAAGAAGTGTTTTTACAGGTATGTTAGCAACAAGAAGATGATCAGGGAAAATGTGGGCCTCTTACTAACCAGGAGAGGCAATCTAGTGACAGATGATGTGGAAAAAGCTGAAGTACTCAATGCTTTCTTTTGCTCTGTCTTCACAGACAAGGTCAGCACCCAGACTACTGCACTGTGCAGCACCATATAGGGAGGAGGTTGTGACCTGTCCATGCCTAGGATAGACCATCTGAAAATGCCAATCAGGGCAAGCTGCAAAAGGAGAGCAGATTCTCCTAGCACTGGTGAGTAACACTGAGGTCAGACTTACCATCTAGCCACAAACAATGTTTCTGATTCCCCACACTGGTTATCGAGAAGCTAAGACAAAAACATGTAGTCCCTTTTACTGCATTTCAATGTCTGGCTCCCAAACAGCCACTAAGTCCAGTAAAAAGATAAGTTGTTTAAAACTATATGCTCTTTACCAGAAAGGTTCTCCTGGCCCCAAAGGGTCAGCCACATTACCAGATCAATATAAATTTGGATCTTACCCAAAATACCAAGCTGCCAGCCAAACCTTTAGTAACTAAAACTAGAGGTTTATTATAAAAGGAAAGAAAAACCGTAAAAGAAATGTTAAATGATTAATGTAATCACATACATACAAATGATTGGAAAGTCTACAAGTATCAGGTTTCCAATAAAATTGTGGTGTTTGTAGGCTTGTATAGTCCCTCTGGTGTACGTCCAGTATCTGGATGGGTCTCGTTCCTTTGATTCACAGCTTCAGTTTTAGTTCAGTTGATCCAGAGGCAGGTGAAGACTGAAGACCAAAACGGATGTGGTACAACTGCCTTTTATGTCCCTTGGCCTTTGCCATGCTGCTTGTGGAAATTTACAGAAATAAGATGGAGTCCAGGGTCACACGAGTAAATCCTGGTGACTCATCAGGTGTTGCCCCTAGGTTCTTTCCCTGGGCTTATTGTACCTTTGAGTTCTTTAAATGGGCCATCAAGCAGCTAGTGCTGCAGCCATCCTGTCTGGGTGGTGTCACCCAGAAACACAGCGCAAGTTGAAATACTGATACACCAAACATATCTATAACTTCCAATGCAAATATGATACATGCACATAAACAATACCATTATACTTAGCAAATTATAACCTTTCTAACAGTACCTGACATAGCATCTCATATGAATTCTTGTAATTTTGAGATATTGATGTTAAATAATATCAGAAGTGGTCCCCCTAATTCAGCCAGTGTCACAGAGGCGAGCAGCCCTCCATAGTGAAAGAACAGGTTCAGAACGATTTAGAAAAGCTGGACATGCACAAGTCCATGGGGCCGGATGCAATGCATCCAAGAGTGCTGAGGGAGTTGGCTGATGTGATTTCAGAGCCATTGGTCATTATCCTTGAAAACTCCTCGCAATCAAGTGAGGTCCTGGACGATTGGAAAAAGGCAAATATAGTGCACATCTTTAAGAAAAGGAAAGGAGGAGGATCTGGGGAACTACAGACCTGTCAGCCTCACCTCAGTGCCCCAAAAAATCATGGAGCAATTCGTCAAAGAATCCAGTTGGAAGCACTTGGAGGAGAGGAAAGTGATCAGGAACAATCAGCATGGATTCACCAAGGGCAAGTCATGCCTGACCAACCTGACTACCTTCTATGACCAGATGACTGGCTCTGTGGATGTGATATACCTTGACTTTAGCAAAACCTTTGGTATGATCTCCCACAGTATTCTTGCCAGCAAGTTAAAGAAGTATGAGTTGGATGAATGGACTATAAGGTGGATAGAAAGCTGGGTAGATCTTCGGGCTCAACAGATAGTGATCAATGGGTCAATGTCTAGCTGGCAGCTGGTAACAAACAAAGTGCCCCAGGGATCAGTCCTGGGGCCAGTTTTGTTCAACATCTTCATTAATGATTTGGAGGATGAAGTGGATTGCACCCTCAGCAAGTTTGTGGATGACACTAAGCTGGGGGGAGTGGTAAATATGCTGGAGGGCAGGGATAGGATACAGAGTGACCTAGACAAATTGGAGGTTTGGGCCAAAAGAAATCTGATGAGATTCAACAAGGACATGTGCAGAGTCCTGCACTTCGGATAGAAGAATCCCATGCACTGTTACAGACCGGGGACTGACTGGCTAAGCAGCAGTTCTGCAGAAAATTACCTGGAGTTTGCAGTGGACAAGAAGCTGGATCTGAGTCAGCAGTGTGCCCTTGTTGCTAAGAAGGCTAACGGCACACTGGGCTGCATTAGTAGGAGCATTGCCAGCAGATCGAAGGAAGTGATCCTTCCCTTCTACTCAGCACTGGTGGGAATCACCTTTGGAGTATTGTGTCCAGTTTTGGGCCCCCCACTACAGGATGGATGTGGACAAACTGGAGAGAGTACAGCAGAGGGCAATGAAAGTGATTAGGGGGCTGGGGCACAAGACTTATGAGGAGAGGCTGAGGGAACTGAGCTTGTTTAGTCTGCAGCAGAGAAGGATGAAGGGGGATTTGATAGTGTCCTTCAACTACCTGAAGGGGCAATTCAGGGAGAATGAACTAGGCTGTTCTCAGGCAGATGACAGAACAAGAAGCAATGGTCTCAAGATGCAATGGGGGAGGTTAGATATTAGGAAAAACTTTTTCACTGGGAGGGTGAAGCACTGGAATGGATTACCTAGGAAAGTGATGGAATCTGCATCCTTAGAGGTTTTTAAGGCCCGGCTTGATAAAGCCCTGGCTGGCATGATTAAGTTGGGGTTTGTCCTGCTTTGAGCAGGGGGTTGGACTAGATGACCTTCTGAGGTCCCTTGCAACCGTAATATTTTATGATTCTATAATTCTAATTATATTAAGAAGTTGGTTTTGTGTAAAGACTGGCACTTCCACAGACAAGCTCCCAGTGAGCATGAAAAGCCTTTAGGGTGTAGCATTCCTCTCTTCAAATGAGGAACATTTTGAGTGCATTTAGAAACACTTCTCACATATTTTTCTCATTAGGGTTTGATTGGTTTTAAACTCAAACTAGAAACCTGAGTCTAATTGTAAGAACTCAGCATGGGAAGACTCCCTCAAATTTTCAGACAGTTTTACAAACATCTGATTCTTTTCATGGATTTTGCTGTGTTTCAATGACATTTAAAACTTAATTTCATTCTATCTGTCTCAGCTTGACTGTTCTGCCTGCTCCAAAATCAGCCCCGCATGCAAAAAAGAAGAGACACTACATTCTATGTAGCTATGCATTTCTCACATATCTATCATTGTAGTATTTAGGTATTATTAAGTATGTTGCAGCCATCAGAAGAAAGTACCTACGGCTATATGGTGCATGTGATATGGTTTGATTCACCAAGGTTCAGTGCTGAAAGCCACCACATTGATACAATGTAAAATGAACCATATCTACAGCTAGTACTATCAGCCCATTCCTATTTGTATTACAATAGCACCCAGAGAACTAACTGCGACCAGGGCCCCATCATGCCAGGCACTGCAGTAAAAAACAGTCCATGCCCTAAAAACTTTAAAAGCTAAAGCTATGTCTCTTCCTCTTTTAAGTCCAGTATCCTGCCTCCAGCAGCAGCCAAACTTGATGCTTCAGAAGAAGTTGAAAAACCCCACAACACACCCAATGCCATACACAATGGGGATGAGGGTTGAAAGAGGTTCCTTCCAGACCTTCTGCTGAACAGATGCTGCCTTGAAAAAGGGGACAATACTACCCCTATAATGGTTCATTAAGTCACTCAATTCTCTTAACAATCCATGTGCTGTATTTAAAACTAAGTTTAATTAACAGCTGGGATGCAACATGTTATATGCTGCTCAGGTCTAATGATATTACATATACAGTGCCAGAAAGCATAAGAGGCACTCAGGTTCCTGACATCAGGAATTTACTCTTAACAGAAACATTACTCTCTCATCTGTTTCAACATGTGCATTTCCCTACCTGAGTATGGAAAGCGCAAGGTTTAGAGCAGGCACACAGTCAGTTTTGAACCCAAAGGATTAGGTGAATGGTGGGGCCACGGCAGCTTGCACTACTGGAACTGGAGCTGCACAGATATAAAAGGACAGGGGTGGGCAGGGAGCAAGCAATATAAAAGTCTCTTCAGCTGCTTGTCCTTGAGATGAAAGCTCACCCAGGACATGGATACCAAGCAAAATGCTAGAGAGCAACAACAAAGCTGAGCTCAGGAAGGCGGCATGGGGCACGGACTGCAGGATTTAAGTGGGAAAGGGAACTTGTGCTGGGCGGGGGGTATGTGCTTTAGGGGTCCAGTCAGTGTTTGTCTGGGGGGTGAGCGGGTTATATGGCTGGGGTGTCGGCGTGTGGGAGTATGACTGAGGGGGTTGGTTGGTATGTGTCTGTGATGCAGATTATGTGGTAGGAGGTCAGTCCATTGGGGGGTCATGGCTGAGAGGTCCATGGGAGTCTGGGGGCGAGGATACATGGCTGCGCGGCTACTGGGGAGATCGTGGGCCTGAAAGGGGGGACGTTGGGGAGGGGGTTCCAGGCGGGGCTGTCCGTGGGGGAGGGGCTGTGCTGAGGGGCGGTCGGTGTACGTGTGGGGGAGGGGCCGGGGCCGGTCTGACTGTAGGGGTTACAGCCGGGGTCGGTCGGAGACCGTGTCTGTCTGTCGGTCGGCCGGCCGGCGGCGCAGAACAGCCCAGGGTTCCGGGGGCGGGGCCCGAGGCCAGGGAGCCGAGGGAGGGGCAGGGGGCGCGGTCTCCCCAGGCCGTACCTTCCCGGGCCCGCCTCCGAGTCCGGCCCCGCCGTGGCGCTAGCCCCGATTCAAGCGGACCGGCCGTCGCCGCCTATTGGGCAGGAGCGCTGTACGTCTCCGCTGCCGCCAATCATGAGGCGCAGGGCAGGCCCGGCCGCTACCCGCCCAGTGACTCCCGGCGGGGGCGGGGGCACGAGCAGGGATTGGGCGAATAGGGCCGCGCGCCCTCCGGGAAACGCCTTTGGCCGGCCCCTTGGCTCGCGCTGCATGGCGGGGCCGGGCTCGTCTCACTGCGCATGCGGACCGCTTCCCTCGCGCATACCGAGCAGTGACGTCACGGGTCAGACAGCGGCCTGGAAGGGCCGGGGGGTCACGTCCGCCGACGCCGCGCCCGGGGCCGCTCCAGCCTAGGCCGCTGGCACACGTAAAGCAAGCGCCTCCCCCGCCCTCATTGAGCTCATGAGCTGGCTCTGCTGCTAACGTCAGCCCGCCCCTACGGCCGCCGTCGCGCAGGAAACGTCACTTCCCTTTCCTGTTCAAGCACCCAGAAGAGCGGGTCTGGGCTTGGCAATTCGCGCAGGCGCAGGCGCGAGCTCGGTGAAACCTGCGCAGCGCCGGGGCCCCGCCCGTTCCTGTTCGCACAGAGGCGGCCGTGCGCGCCTGGGCCCCCGGGGCTCCTCCGTCACCGCCCCCCGCTGGAGCGTGAAAAACGGCCCCGCCGGGGCGTGACGGCCCCCTGCTTCTGCGGGCCCCGGGGGGGGCTGAAGGGGGCGCAGGCGGCGGGTGCATTCCGCTACCTCCGCCCGAGGGGCCCCCTCCCGAGGCCAGGGCGGGCCCCAGTGATTCAGCCCCAGGGGCTGTGGGGGGAGAAGCTGTACCCCATTGAACGGGGGGGCTGGGGCCGCGTAAATCACCTGCTCGAGGCCACACCCCTGCCTCTACAACAGCGGGATTCAACACGGGAGGCGAGGGGATGAGCTGGAAGTCAGGTTACAGGACCTTCGGCAACCCCCGCCGGCGAGAACCTCAGGCACGTCTGAGCCATAAGGTGGCGGTTCCAGCCTATGGCCCACCACGCTGGAGCACAGCAGCTCAGTAGCAAGTCAGGCCCTGCCAGCCAGCAACACAATGGAGTCAGAGGCCCAAGGAACAGCACTTGGCAACATGGAGTCAAATGATATATTCACAGTTTATCCTGTCTTCAGTTTAAGAGATGCAAAAAGAAAACTGTAGAAAAGCAAATCTTTTATTGAAACCATTTCTTAACAATGAAGCAAGTACATTTCAACTGGATTAATTTGTGCCCTTTTCCTCCACAAAAAAAAAAAAAAAAGTAATAGAACTGACCAAAACTTCAGTAGAAACAAGTACCTGAAATGCTAATAGAAGAGAAAAGAATTAGGACTTTATGGCTGAGTATGCACCAAGGTGGTAAAAAAAATTCAAAACACACATACACAGTGCTGCAAATCTTTGATCAGTACTTGATATGGACCCAAAATATCAGTTGAGTTGGGCTTGGTTCTATTTTAGGCAGTTCAACCAGCAAAGATAGAAAAGGAGACCCAATCTGTACTCCCGTAAGAGAGGAATCAAGGGCTAAAACTAGCTGCCCAAGTTTGAGAGAAACATCTAAAAACACATTTCTAGGAAAGCTGAAGATTTTAATATTTTGCATTTGATTCAGATTGATTTTTCAAGAGTCATAGTAGAATGCACTTTCAGGTCAACACTGAGATTTGCAAAATTAAATGCCTTCTCGGTGTTTAATCTTTTCAATTCTGCACATCTAAGAAAGTCAAGCTCCAAACACAGAATGCACAATTTAACAAAGAAGATCAAGCATGCAAAATTGCTGCTCTAATCCTGTCTACAGGGTATGTGCTCTAGTGGAGAGGAGGAGGAGGAAGGTGATGAGCTTAAATTATTTTCAATTAAGATTTTTCTAAACTGCTTTTTTCCCCATCCAAACAAACTTTCTGGTCTTAAAGCCTTTACAACTATTACTCCAATCTAAATCCACAGGAGATTTGACTTCATAAGAACTGCAGAATTGACTCTGTATCCATTAAGAGTTTTTACTTCCTTTGATGTTTCCCATTTTTAACTGTTTTTAGAAAGTTAGGGTTAGAAGATTAATCTAAACACCATGTCTGGATGGGCAGACAAGTTGTACCACAGAGGGTCACATTCTTCTCAGGAAAGCATGTATATCTGAGGAAAGAACACGATCTTTTGTGGCCATACTGTCATCTGTTCAAGCAAAAGGCACACTTCCATCAGGTTACTCTTCTACCTGTTACATTGTAAATGCCCTGTAGTTATTCCTGATCACAGCATCATGCAAGTATCAGACCAAGCCTTAGTCTGCTGCACATCATAATAGACTTGTAAAATGTGCTGCAAATCCCATCACAGCTCCACTCCCTGCCCCGACCCCCCCAAAATGAATTTAGCCTACTCTTGGGTCAGACTGCTATCATACTTCTGAAAAATTAAAGGATTTCTGTTATGTCATCTTACACAGCTCCACAGCTGAAGAAGCTCAGCTGTTGTCTTTACAAAGGAGAGGCATTTTTGACTAATTCCCTCCCAATCTAATTTTGACTAATTTCTCCCAATTGAGAAATATCTATATCAAAGGGAAATACAATGCCAAGGGTAAAATTACAGTACATTGTAAAGGGCATCTAGAACTGTTACTCGTTTATGCATCCGTTATGAAGAGCTGACTACTCCAGGCACAGGGTGAAAGACTGCCAGAAATTTGCAGACAACACTAGTATACATGGACATCCAGCAATTCAGACTAATATCCACAAAACCTCCCTGCTACCACCATTGAGGGCCAATGTTAACAGTAACCTGGTACCAAGGATCAGACTGCAGAGGTGATTATATATGCAGCTTAATGGCATGAGATTCCATCCAAAGCAAGACAGATGTCTTCACTATTGTGCAAGGATCACAGAAGGGTCACAAACATCAATAACCACACCCTACATACACTTATTTCCATTTAACTGCAGCATATTTGCTCATTGCTTTCTGAAAGAAAAACCTCAGTATCAAGTGCTATTTTAACTTGTATAATTAAGTCTAAGCTCCAATTGAAGCAGTTTCCTTCATGTAGTGACATTCTTGGGGAGCCAGTACTGTCTCACTCTGTGTTATGAGGTGGAACTGGATGCAGCATTTTACTGCAAGCCAAGAGACAATGCATGATCAGAGATGGAAGCGATATGCCAAAAGGCTGTCCTAATGTTGTCTGAACTCCACTGATCTCTCTTATGGAGCAGTTTCTGGACCATCTCTCTGGTGCACTAAGAAGTGGGAGAGGTTTTGGTTCCATGCATTAGCTTGCTGGGTTGATGCTATGAAAGGTGGTATGGGTTATAGCAGAGAGACCTCTCCTGGATGCATCCCCTAGATAGAGGAATGGCAGTAGAGTTTAAGGTAGGGGGTTGGGAAAATTGTGGCCCCTGGAAGAAAAGCTAAGTGGATCCTAGCTTTTGACAGGAGCCTGGATTAGGGAGAAATAGGAATTGGATTACAGCAGAGAAAAATAAGACTTCAAAACACAGTGAAACCAAGTTTAACTGTGCAAATGGGACTCCTTATAAGAGCAGAGTTCAGCCTGAAAGTGGCCCAGGGCAGGGAAGGTTGGAAGATCCAGTTATCTGTACTTCCTGATGTCTAGATGCATGAGACAAGGCTCAGGAGGAAGTCTGTTCAAGCTGATTCTCAACCCCAACTGTGGGACGTAAAGGCCTTGAGATAACGTGTTGCCTCTGTTTATCTGCTCCTGCATGAGAGATTACACCATAAGAGAGGAAAGGCTAAACTAAGAATCCACAAATCTGCATGGTTAGTGGAAGATCTGTTTGGGCTTGGAAAAGCAGCAGTACTGAGAAAGGTGCTTGGACAGATTCACAGACAGCACTGTGATCTTCAAAAACATAGCTGCTGGGCAGTGCTGGGAGGGATTAGAGCTCTGACCTGGAATGTAAAAAAGTCAGAGAAAGTTTAAGGAATTCCCTAAGTCACTTTCCAAAACAGACAAACATTTTAAAGAGATTGTCACGAAGAGTATTTTTTATTTTGGTTGAATAGGCCAATGGAGACCAATGTCAGATGCACATTCACAAGGATTTGTATATGAAGTAGATCAGGATCTCACTGGTGTGTTTTAGCAGCATGAATGTTTCCAAGAAGTTACGAGACCATCACTGAAGACGAGGTTTCACAACAAAGCCAGTCTGGTTTCACAAGACATTGGGGGAGGAGGAGGTTACAGAGAATAGATTTTCCAGTTTTCTAGCTCATTCTGTGCTTCCTCATCTAAAGCCTATTCCCATTTGCAGTTCTGCTTGCAGTCAGAGTTTCACCATCAAATTCTTTCCTTTCATATCACTAGTGTTCAAATTAGCAATTTCTGGGACTTGTATTTTATATTTAACTCTGAACCAAATCCCAACATCTTCCATTAGGTCCCTATTCCCCTGATGTGAAAATCTGCCAGACACAGCACTAAGGGTCAAGAGATGACTTTAGCAGCACTAGTTTAATGAAAAATGAACAGACATTCTCACCCTGAAGCATGGAACATCCCTCCCCACCAAATCTCATTTCACTTCCCCATGTATCAAAATGAGAATATACTTCCTGTTGGCCACAGCATCAATACCTTAATTCATTACTTCACACAAAGGAAGAGTTATCTCCATGACATGTTTCTTGGATACTTTTAACACCTTCATCTTCACCAGCTAAGGCATGGCCCAGCATAGTGGTGGCAAATTATTTCCTAAATCTTAGATTTTTTTGGTGCTGTTTTAATCTACAAGAAAAGCCACTTCTGGTGACTCCAATGGGACTGTATTGCAACTCAGTGAGAGTTTTCAGTGAGCACATGGTCATCTTTAACACAGTGAAAAACCAAAACTAACTCACTAAAATTAGTAACAGCGAAATTCCCAGGAGAAAAAAAATTTACACCTCTATTGCATTTCGTTGTCAGCCTGTTTGTCATGTTCCATTTAACATGAAACTAACTGGGTCCATTATAAAAAAAACCTGTTAAATAAATAGATGTGATGCTAGAAAGAAATTTCAGGGGATGTTATAACTCATCGTTCGTCCTGCTCTCTTCTTCTGGCTTCTTCTCACTCTCAGGTTCTATGTAATAAACAAGAAACAAAATGAAGTGAAATTATAAATCAATTATGAAGTGTCGGGCATGCTGTACAATCTGGGTTTTGGATGCTACTATAAATATAAATATTAAAATACTCTAACACTTACTCAGACAACAGGATTGGAGAGTTGTGGAGGTATCTTGGGCAGTAGTATTAGATTGTAGCTACTAAAAGGTGGCATGATCAGTCACCAAGGCCTGATTCTTAAAACACTGATGCACATAGATGGCTTTACTCATTTATGTAAGTGTTTGCAGATTTGGGCCCTTGAGTAGCCCAGAAATTGTATCTTGTAGAAGGTGGTACTGGTGGATAGGAAGAAAAATAGCCAGTTGCAGACATACCAAGGTAAGGCAGGAACTCACCCATATAGTGTTGGTTAAAAAGGAGACCTTAGGTGAGAGGGTAAACCAGCATGGCCACATATCTTGCCACATGGTCATTATTTAGAGTCACATGGTCAGGTGAAAAGTTGCTTTTTTTAAATACATTTCCTTTCCATGTTACAGGCAGTCCCTTGGTTATTCAAGCTGAACAATGTCTAAGAGTTTAATTTACTTTTGTAGTTTCTACAGTATGTGCTTAAATTATGCATTTAATTCAATTTGGATAATGAAAATGTATTAGTTTCCTTGTTTATAGTCACTTGCAGGTTCTAACACTAGCACAGGGCTGCAATCTTTGGCTTTCAAATGCTGCAGGGAACAATTGTTTTAAAGTCCCTCATAACTTCCCACTGGAACGTAAGAACTGTCAAGAGAACATTTCTACGGGTTAGGTTGTAGAAGTTTGTTTTTGATCCTTCCAAGGACGCACTACAGCTACAATGGTCCCCTCATTTGGTACAATAGTGTCCTTCAGCCTGACTACATAGGAACATAATTGCCACATCAAACCAAGCCAGCATCCCATCTCCAGCAGTGGCTGGGACACAGCTGAAAGTTCTAAATCAGATGTAACCATCTCTTCATAATAGCCCTAAAAAGATAGTTCATGGGTTTAAATCAGTTTATAGACCCCACCTAAAGAGGCCATTATTACAAGTGAACAAGGTTACAAACGATCCACTTCTTCAGTTCTAGCATTAGTGTTAATGGGGCCACAGCTACCATTCCACCCCACACGTTTTTCTGCAGCTGGCCCTCTCAGTTGCAAAGTTTCACTGACTGATACTCTCAGCAGCCAGAGGCTCCTTCTCATCCTGTAGTTCATTTGCGGGGAAAGAGAAAGGGAGGGAGATTTGTCAACAGCAGGCTACAGGAATCCACAATCATGGAGTTCCATTTACTTAAACAATGAACCCCTACCTGTATCTGGTCCTGATTCATCATCCAGTGTTTCTTTCTCAACTGTGGGAGGTTCCCTGACTGGACTGACATCTTCAGGTTTATCTATATCATGGGGGAGAGATGTACAAGTGGTCATACAAGAAGTTATGCAGCAGCAATGAGTAAAAGCCCAACATCTCCCCAACCTCTGGTACATGAGATGAAATGTACAGATTAGGCACTGGGCAGGAAACCATTTGCCAATATGGACTGTAAGTGAGTCAATTGCAGCACATTACTAGAAGATTACTTATTTCCCCATCACTGATCCCTGGGTAGCCAATGGAAGAGTCAATAAGGGGAGTCAATAGGAGCACTCTGAGAAAACCAAACAGCACCACCACAAAGCAGAGAAAGCATCAGGGAAGAGTCCAGCAGGGATCAAGAGCAGCCAGAGGCAACTCTAAAGCAGTCAAAATGGTGGGTGTGGGAGTGCGTATTCAAAGCTAGCCAATAGTTACTGGAAGAGATCAGCAGCAGCAGCACCAGACAGAGGCCTGAGACTTGTACAGGAAGATCGTCCCATGGGCTGTAACCAAGGGGCTTGGACTAAGGTATCCCACTCAAGAAACCAGGGCTAGCATATGGGAGTTTTGTCCACGGACAGTGTTTGAGCTTTAAAAAGGTGAGAGCTGTAAATCCTAGAGTCCCTAATGACGTGACCTAGGAAATCTCTGAATCAGCTCGCCACCAGTCAGGCAGCAGAGTCAATCAGCAGGTATCCAGAGCAAGGTGTCACTTCTTAGAGAAGGCTGTGCCTTGCAGTGGTAGCAGAGATTAAACTGGCACTGAAGATGGTCTCTTCTCCAGTCCCTCTTTAAGGCACAAAGGCAGACACTTTCCCTCCCATAAGATTTATAAAGCCTGGATACCCTCAAATAAATGTCAACAAAAGAAGACAGTAACACGAGGAGCAAGCTACACTTCACCAAACTTTCTCCAGTAATTCCCTGATTAGAGGGATCAGCAGCAGCACTTTTATGAAAGGCTTCTCTCATTACCATCTCCTTCTGCTTAATACAGACTGCTTTGAGAGAACCTTACACTTGGTGGGTCAATAGTAGGAGATGCTCACAGGAACACCTGCCTGTCCTGAGTGCTCACCTTCTCGCTTCTCCTCCTTGGGAGGGATAACCTTCTCACTGTCAGGGGAAGCTGTGGCGTTTTTGCCTGAATCTGTTTTCGTGGTATTCTTTTCCTTCTTGGGTCTGGGTTTTGCAAACTTGGCCTTGTTCAGTAGATACTGCACCTCCCTGTCCAGGGCTGCTATCTTCAGCTCTATATCCTTGGACAGCAGGGTGGGCTTCTCAGTGGGAGGAAGTTTATTCTGTTCTGCCAGTGTCTCATTTTTCCAAGTCTGCAAGGAAAGCCCAAAGTCAGTCCCTCCCCATGAACATGTTGCCATTACCTGGTTGTATGAGTCACTGTTTGTAAACACACAATCCCAGACACAGCACATGGGCTTTCTAATTGCCATGGTCAACAAGGCTTCCACTCCCACTTCCTCCAGCCTTTTAGTTCTACCAGGCCAGAGGACGAGAATGCCAATTGCTGCTCTTAAAACCGTACAAAGTCATTACGGGGAAGGCACTAGTTCTCCCATAATGTACATGGACCAGCTGTATCTCCAATTGCTACATCTTCCCAAAGCAATATGCAATCTAGTCTGAAATCAGGCGTTATCCTAAATGTGAGGAGGGGATGTACTTACACTGCTCCCTGTCTCCAAGTTAGAATAAACCCAATAGCTGTGGCATTGAACACATCCTGAATAGGCTCCCCAGCCCCTTCACTTACCACAGTTTCATTGATTGCTTTCTCTAGGGTACTTAGTTCCACCTCTGTGAATATCTGATCAGTCTCTGGAATCATTCGTGCTCCCCTGAAAGACAAAAACAAAGAGGTTTCTTTTTATTGCAACTGTTCAGGATTAACATTTGCATCAACAGTGTAGGAAACGTCTATAAACCATTGCACAAACTGACTCATCTTTTTGGACCTTACTGCTTTTCACATAAACATTTAACTTCTGTCCAAGGAAATGAACACTAGAACAGCGTTGCTCAATCTTTTTGATACCAGAGCCCGGCTTCCTATACTGTGTCAGGGAAATTTCAGGGACCAGTCCATGGACCAGTCGTTGAGAAACATTGCACTAAAAGACCTAGGTACTTCAGGGGAATGGGATACAGCAACGCCAAATCACATTTAGTAGTGACCAAAATTTACCATGGGATTGGCCCACGAGTGGGTTTGCTAAGCCCAGGGTTATGGTGATGGGGGAAGACAGTCGACCCTCCTGAGAATGGGTGTGCTTTGCAGTATGCATGGGGAGGTTATACTCTGTTCTGAAGAGTACTTTATGGGATTTGAGTGTTTCTATTAACATTCCCTAAAATGCCTGTCAGGGGGAGCCGCATACCAGCCTCATTCTCCCTATGGCGGTGGCTTGCAGGTCTGATTCCATTTGAATTAGTAAATGCATGCACCGCCTTTTACACCACCCATCATCTGAAATTTTCTCCTCAGGATCTCGCTCTTACTTGAGGAAGATGCTGGAGTGATTGAGCAGATTTTCGAGGGCAGTCAGGCGGTCTGGCCATTTCCTCCTTTCTTCTACACGGAAGAAAAGATTCCTGCAGAGTTTCTTCAGCTCAGAGAGCTTCTCTTTCAGTTCCTGCAAGTGGGAGAAAACAGACAGGAACAGAACTGATAAGATATCTAAAACCCCTCTGAACATTTAATTACAGGAATATTGTGAATCCCAAATGTTTGAGCTGCAGGCACTTGGCCAGCTGTGCCCATCTGATGCACAAGTCCTGTGCGTTAACAGGAGTTGCAGCACTAGACACTGCATATGTAGAATGGGAAGTTAAACTGCTGTATGTGCTCCAAGAGGATGAGCAACAGGAATGGGAAGAGCCACTTCTTGTGCAGTTCAGTGCTGGGCAAATTAACAAAAGGATTTACAAGTGCCAGAGTGTCCAAAAGGGCCAGAGTGGATCAAAGCAAACCTTTCCCAACTTGGGGACGTCAAAGAAATCAAGGCAGCTAGGTCAATTTGTCAACCATTGGCAATTCAGTACAAACTGACACCCGGATTCCGTGCAGTAGTACCTTGGTCGTGGCTTCATAGCCCTCCTCCTCCATCCAGCTGGAGGCTTCGCTCAGTTTTTTTGAGATTTCTTCTCTCTGCTCCTCCGTTGAGACAAACTGATATTCCTCCTGGTATAGCTTGTCCTGAGAGGAGTAAAGGTCACTTCCCTTTAACTGTTGGCTAATGAGAAGGTACACACAGCAAAGTAATATGTCTCAACCCACAGAATGCAGCTGCAACGAACTGCAGGACACCTGAGCTGCATCATGCTATTGAGTTGTCCTCCTGCTTCTTGAATTAGCAGAGAGTGGGATGGGAAAGCTGCAGAAGTCCTCACATAGAATAAGAGCTTTCCTCCTGCATTAGCTGATTGGAGTTTCTTCCCAGCTCAAGCATGGAGATGCTGAGATGCGGAGGACGGGACAGCATACACAATGCTTTTATGAAGGCCAAGATTTGACTTTGCATGTTGCCTGAACAGTAATCTGGTCTCTTGAAGAAGCCTCCCAATTCCACGTGGGATAGGGAACACAACACCATAGAAGTGGGCAGAATGGCAACAGATGGACTCCTCCAAGCAACCTTTCCCCACCTCAGAACAGATACAACCTTCTGCAGCCAGCTCAGCCCTGCCAATGTACAACCTCTCCCATCTGCTTTCCAGGAACTTCCAACCCTTTTCACCACTCTTACCTGGGTCTCAAAGATGAATGCCTCAAGGCTATTGGCTGACTTTTCCCTCTCATGCTTCTCTAGATCCCTGATTGTCAGGTCCTGGAGTCTAAAGTGCAAGGAGACCAGAAATAAGCAAAAAGGTCATCAGCACCTGAAAGAGGGGGCAATGTTCTCTTTGAAGACAGTGATCCCTGTGGGCAGCAGCACCTCTCACTCGGACGCCATTAATTAATCTGTCAGCACCCCAAGCCAGGCTGGTACAGGTGTCCAGATATACTTAGAGATCATACAGTCAAGTTCAGTAGCGGAAAAGTCAGGAGATCTCTTTATCGGTTTCAAACTTCAGATTCACAGTGCTCAGGCTGTTTCTCCTTGAGTACTGACTGGTTAAACTTCCTCCCTCAACTCCCGTAAACTGAAGATCTCCCCTAAAGGCCCATCTGCACCATGGCAAGAGAGGTGGTAAAAACAGTTATAGTATTGCTGTGAGCACTGTTCATCCTCCTCCCACCCAAGAGCTGCGTTAGACTTCTTGGGCATTGATCGACAGTATGGCTTGGCTATTATGAACATCGAGGAAGAATCCTCATTCACGCTGTGGGAGTGGAGGGGCCCATTTAAACACTTATCACCAGCGTTGTTATAAATACAACAAGGACAGATCTTTAAATAATGTCTCACGCTGCTGGGGTGCCACTCCACAGGGAGCTCACAAGATCAGAGTCAAAGATGGAAAAGATTAAAGTTATTGGCTGCAGTGAGGTTAACTGGCCAGCCTGAGCTTCTTTCCACCTCACTAGGCATAGAGAGACCAGTTCATCTGGGATTCCCAGCCAACCATGGCAGATCGAATCTTCCCTCCAACCCACAAAGCCGGCATTGTCTCTCTGCTTCCAGTGCTTTTCATTTACTAGTCTCAGAACTGACCCTTTTCTTAGGGATATTTATCCCAGTTCTCCCCTTCGCCATTCAGAGTTTCTGGCCGTGCCACTTTTGGGGACGTCTGCACCTACTTTATTTGAAGGGGCTGCTAAAAGATAGAAGATGCTGACCCAAAAAGGATCAATAAAGACTTTGGGTGAGCAAAGTCTTCCAATGTTTACTACAGTCAGATTCATTCTGGGAGTGGAAGAAAAGGGTGTCATCTAAGCACAGGATCTAAAGTCAATAAATTATGCACCTTAGAATCTGTTGCTCACTCTGGTCCCTGTGCCCTAGCCCACTCCCATAGCCTACTCCCTTCACATCAGCATGCTCCCCTCACACTTACTTCTTCACTGAGTTCTTCAGCTCATTCTCCAGCAGGTCAAGTACATCACTGACACCCAGCTCCACACTAATCTCATCCACAAGTTTCTGCTTCTTGGGAGCTTTGGGTTTCTTCTCTTCCATTTTGGTGGCTGGGCTGCCACCAGGACTTTTGGACATTTCTTCATCTTTTCCAGATACTTCCTTTTCTTTGGGATCCTGTGACAGAGAAGCAGTTCCAGGCTAAATAAAAACACCAATCTGCAGCACCATTTCACTTGAAACAAATATTTTGAAGAGAGGCACATAAGAACCCAGTAAGGTGGATTCAATCTCTAAGGGTTAAGTAAATGGGGCAGTGTTCTACATCTATAAAAATCATTTGCCGGTCTGCAGTGCCTAAATGCTTCATAGGTCCAGAGGCCTGGTCTCCACTATGAAAAAGGTGTATTCTGAACTCGAGTTAGGGAACTGGAGGCAAAATCTACAGCTCAGAATGGCACTGTAGGTACAATACAGCAGGATGAGGAACAAACGAGAAGGGGCCTGGGGAAGGAGAGAGTGGATTGGTATGAATCTGAGGGGCAACAACAGCAAGCAATGCTAAACACCTCCCTCCAAGGACGAGGCAATGAAGGGAAAGGATTCTCTGCTGGGCAAACTCCAAGAACCCAGGTGAACTCTAGCAAGGAGTCTCTCAACACTCACCTTCAGACCTGGAATGTAAAGGACACTCCCCTCTTCCCCCACAAGGAGCAGGATTGTGCTTCAGTGGCCTGTCAGTTAGGGGCTTATTTTCAGAGAAGTGAACAGGAAAAAGTTGTGGCGCTCAGCCTGCACACCTGGGGTAGACTGTCTCACACCCTCCTCCCATATTTCCAGTCAGATCCCATTCCTGAGGTACAAGAGCCCATGGCGTCACCATTTTAAGGAGTCTCCCGCTGCAGAGTCAGCTGCTCACCTGAGATGCCGTTTTTTCTTCTTCCACCTTCTCCTCGTGCCTCTCTGCATCTGGAGGGGCAGCTTCTGCTTCATCCTGCATTGGAGATTTATGCTGCTTCTCTTCCCCCTGCTCCTCACTCACTGTCCCTTCTCCCTCCTTTTGGTCCTGTTTTTCTTCCTGTTCCTTTTTTCCTGCTTCTGCCTGGCTCTCCTCTTCCTCCTGGGCAGCAGGGAGTAAAATGTCAGGTTTTTACATGGAAACCTGATGCAGACGTATAGAGGGCAGGCTCTGCAGGGTCGTGCTGCAGGCTTGATGTTCAAGGTGGGACAGCCAATGGGCAGGCCAATGAGGACTTCAGGGAAGTCACCATGTCAGCTTAGAACCACAACCCTTTTCTGTACCTGGAGGAGGGAATTGAAACTCCTGTTGTCAACAACACAGGAGCAATGAGGTGCAAGTGGTCTGGCCTATAACAATGAGATGCAAGAGACTGGAGCCTACAAAGCACTACCCAGAAAGGAGACAGGACTGACAGAAAAAGAGGCTTCATCAGGGAAGCAGCCTTGGTAGCATTAGCCCAAGAAACTGCCACCACAAGGGCTGCATATGTTGATTTTTAGGTTTTGAGACACACACAAACTTCCACAGTGTGCAGGTTTTAATCTTGATGTCCTGCTGTCCGTGCTAATTTGGTTCATGTTTAACAGCTGCCTCCTTTACTTGGCAGCTAGCACTGCACCCAGCCTGGGTCCCACCTTCCCATCAAAGCCAGCCCCTTACCTGAACTGTTTCTGTCAGGTTCTCTCCCATCTCCAGCGTAGGTCCTCGTCCTCCAAATAGGCTGGAGATTGTGTTTCCAAGCTCTGCAGGGAAAAAACCCAGAATGTCAATCTTTGCAGCAATCTAGAAGTCAGTGTGTGAGGAGGAGAAGGAGCAGTAGGGAGTGACATGCATCCGTCAAGGGCATGGTAACTCATCAGTGCAAAACAGATTTCCATGACTTTAAAAATCACAAATTCTGTAGAAGGGCTTCTCCAAGGTCCAATGATCATCCAGGGGCAGCCTGGGACCCTGACAATATTTGCTGTAACAACTCTTGCACTCACTTTGCTAGCTCTTTCCCTTCCTGCACATCCCCCTGTATACAAAGTACCTGGCCCTCTTCTCAGCAGAAGCATGGCTTGGAATTTGCCTCTCCAAATGGTGATTGAGTTTTCCACCATTCACTGCACTAGGTGCCTTCCTCACAAATGCACTCACTCACCCTCCTTTCTACACACCACCTGTAAGTCTCTGCACTTGCCCTGAAACCAGGACAATGGAAAGCATCCAAACAATGGCATCACAGCCCAACCAATCAGGAGGGAGAGTGCTGAAGCACCAGATGTGCAAGATTTTCTCCACTACCTTCAAGACAAAGCACAGGGATTTGTTTCCTTCTAAACAGACACCTTCACCAAGGGAGGTGAAAATGCAGCTCCCTTTTATTACTCATGTGTAGTGTATGCCTGGATACTGTGCTGATGGGCACCTTAAAAGCATGCATGACAGGTTTTCAGGGGGACATGCCCTTTCCTCTAGCACCCCATGCTCAGGGCCATTAGTTACTTTTGATCTGCAAAGATAATAGTCAGGTACTTGTGACTCTAAGGATCCTTCAGTGCAAAAAGGATTCAGTGTTCCATAAGAAATCCTGTCAGGCCTGTCAAACTCACTAGAGTTAGCACGCTGCTTTTGTAGTATTGATCTATAAAGATGTCATGCAAGATCTTAATGAAAGGCAGGATCTAATGGGTCATTTATATCATTGCAAAATGTATGCACTGACACTGTGAGGAGTTGTGTGTATATATGCTGGAAAACATGTTTTAAAAGTCTGAATCAAAGCAAGTGACAGATTTATGCCAAACAAAAGAGTATATTTACCTGTTTGCCTTGATTCACATGTACATTTAAGCATTCTGAGCCAACACAATAGAAACTCTGCTTGCACATGAAGTCAATATGAGATATGAAGACCACAAGACGACAGCATGCCATGGAACAGAACCAGGCAATAGGGAGTGGTCATCATGATTTAGGGGACTAATCAATGGATTTTTGGGATAATAGAAGGAGAAGGTGAAAGGACACCATTATCTTTCACTAACGAAGCAAAAACAATTCTTTTTGCATTCATGAAAGAATTCTCAACCAGACTGGCTGAAAACATTGGGAGACTATTTTAAGTGAGAAGCTACTTTAAACAAATGTTTAGCAGCTTGTTAAAGTTAAGTTTAGGCTCTATGAAACACGTTATACTTCATTCTATAAGTAAAGCTTTGTGTCCATTATTATTCTCACTCTCTCTTCAATCTCAGCTTTCAACAACTACTTATGATTGTTTTCATTATAAATATCTCAGTGCTGTGACATTACAAAGGACATGATCCTGAGTTGTAACACTCAAGCTGTGTTTATTCTGTTCCCTTGGAGATATCAAACCTGGTAATTTCTGAGAATAGCCAGTGGTTAATGGCTGGGCACCATAGGAAATGCTCTGAGGACTCAGGGGTTGGTGTGTACCTATCACTAACTCACACAAAGAGGACATGGTCTGCAAAGGCATGGAAGGCAGTGCTTGTTTTGCCAGAGGCTGTTGGTTTCAGGGAGCTGAGTTACAGCAGGCACAGACAAGACTGCTTCATGCTAAGGGCAGGTAGTGGTGAAACGCTTCACAACCCTGGGTACCTCTGGGGAGCGTCAGGAGTACTTCACTTAATTGGTCCCTTGTCCACGGCCACAGGACACCTGTCCCTTTCAGAGAAATGTGATGCAGTTAACTATCTGAGTTATTATGGTTTCAAGCCAACAGCTGGTCTGAACACAAAACGCGGACAGTGCAGTGTATTTACTTGTTAATGTCGACTCCTCCTCTGGCTTGTCCTCCACTACAGTTTCAAACACAGATTCCACCTGGAAGCAAAGACAATGAGAATATTTAAAAAGTACTCAGCAGCACCTGTGGGGATAGGGTAGGGAGACTGTGTGTGAGGAAGACAGGGCAATGTAGATGGCACTAGCTGGCTGGTGCTTACCCGATCAAGGCTAAGCACTCCACTCTCATCCATGTTGAAGTGAGCTTTGATGCCTTTGGACTCATAATCTGAGTGCTTCTTGAAACTGTCCCCAACTCCTCCCAGCCTCACAGTGGTGAGATTCAGGGACCCAAAGGCTCTGTGGTGGGGGCAGAGGAGAAAACCAAGGCAAGAGTGAGAGAATGAAAAGACACCAACCGAAGGAGACAAAGCAGCAAAGTGGGCAGTCATCTCTCTTCCCCAACTTTACTTCAGCATTGTCCCCAATCTACTCTGATGCTCTGGACTCCAGGTTCTATTTCCAGCTCTGCCTCACTGGGGCCAAACTCTTCTGTGCTTCAGTCAAATTCCAGACATCGAGCAGGCTGCCGTTTCTGGGGCTAATTCATGTTGTTTCACAAACTGAGCGCCAGTTACACAAATGAGTGTGTTACCCCCCCATCTGCCATATTGCAACCATTCCAATGCCATTCGCTGGCCAAGTGTCTGAACAGACAACAGAAAGCTGGGCACTATTTCACAGCAGCGCCCTATGGGAATCAGCTGTTACTGATGGGGGGGGGTGTCACAGACTCAGCAAGTGAGCTCAAGAACCAGAGCAAGGATAGCCAAAGAGTAAGTCTATGCATGCACAAAAGAAAAGTTAGTGCTGGCAAAAGGTGTCAGAATGACTGCCGTAGAGACTAGAATCTTCTGTCCACAAAATAAGCAGCCCCAAGGCAGTGGCCGTGCAAGTTTTCCCCATACTGCCCTCTCACAATGGGCCTGAGGCAGAGGTACTAGCTCTAAGATGAAAGGGGAGCTCAGTTTCCATAGTACCAACATTAACACTGCTCCTTTAACCCTTGTCCCTTCTGGTGGAAATGCCAACGGGCCAGTCAGCACCAGCTGCAGGGAAGAGTAGACTGGACATTAATGTAATGTTAGATAACTACATACAGCTTGGTTTGCTCAAGTATATAATGATTGCAGCAAAGATCCTGAAATTGTGCATTGTCAGCCATCCATCTGCACATGAGTTTCTCTAGCTAAACACCTATCAGTCTGGACACAAGTCTGGGGAAATGCTTGACCCCACTCACCGCAGGTCATCCTGGCTCAGGAAAGCCAGGTCTCCATAATTGACATAAAACTCAAAGTCATCTGTGTAGCGGTTGAAGGTGATGACCTTGCGCTGTGGATATGGTGCCATGCGCTGGAACAAAATCCGCTTATTGTGCTTCAAGCTCTTTGATTTATCCTCCTCCTCAACTTCACGGGTGAACTCCACCTGCAAGGGGTGGGCAAGGGCAGAGAATGAGCCACTAAGAGGAACACTTTGCCCTAGACAGCATCTTCTATTAGAGGATCCCAAAGCACTCGGTAAACAATCGTTACCCAGCTCACGGCAACTGTAAGCATTACCCCAAGTTACTAGATAGAGAAGTGGAGACTTGCCCAAAGTGCCCCAAGGTGAATACTTGAGAGTCTTTTCTTAATTTCCTTCCAGTGGCTCCATATGTGATTCCAGAGTGAGCCCCATTTCCTCTTCAGCACTGAAACCTGTAGGTTTCCCTTATGCCATTCCAGCTCCAAAAAGCTCCACTGCTTATTTAAAACCCCTTCTCCCAATGTCACTCCACACTACACCACCGCCCCCAAAAGAGGACAGGGGAAGCTCACCTGGATGGGGAATATAGCTGCATCCCGAACAATGAAGGGCTTGACCTTAAAGGCTTTGCTCAGAGCAGCCGCCTGGTAGACTGCACCCATAGCAGCAGCCTCGTCTGCATTGATGTTCTTCCCCAGTTCATCTCTGCAAAGCAAAGGGGAGGGAGTGGCAAGCTTCTCAGTCACTACACAAACAGAGTATCATTGAGAAAAGGCACATGGCAGACAGGCCTCACACACTTACTTGCCCACAGCTTTCAGCAAAACCTCCTGCACTTTGGGGACGCGGGTGGCACCTCCCACTAGTATCACCTGGTCAATTTCATCCTAGGAGTTTAAAGACAATTAGGTTCTGTCTTGAGGATGCATCTTTGGACAACCCAAGTTTGCTGCTTCAATAGTCCCCCATGATCCACTACTATAGTGCTCTGCAAGCAGTTGCACTACCAACCCTGTTCTCCAAAACATGGCTGGAGTCCAAAAATCCATTCTTATTCCAGTAAATTCCCAAAGCAGTAGTGCGTGAACAAGCGCTTCAGGATCAGGCCCAATGGACAGGGGTGATTTACAGAACAGCTGTCTCCAGCATCTGGGACACTGCACTATATTCAACAAAAGTCAAACCCAAACTAGGCACCATGCCAGAGGAGCCAGTCATTGAAACAGTGGTCTAGAGAGGAGATAGAAACCACAGCTATGAAAGGTCCTGATCCAAAAAGACATTGCAGTGGGTCCCAAAGACAGCCATATAGGGGACACTCAGGAAACTAACGCACCTGCAGCCTTACAATCTAAACACCGAACAAACTAAATGAAAAGTCTCCCTGAAGACAGTCACATCTGGACACAACCACTGTCAGGCATGGGCCCTTGAAGACATGTCCAGAGATGAGATTCCTGAGCTATGGTGAAGGCTGGACCAACCTGAGATTCTCTAAGATATGTGGGGGAGACAGATTCTTAAGTCCTCAAGCCAGGATTAAGGGCTTTTTAATAGTCAGTAAAAGCCTGATCCGAATCCCTGGTTTACAGGCAAACGGTGCAGATGGCAATCATAGAAACCTGTTTGACATGCTGTAAGTGCATGCTCTCATCCAGAGCAAGCCCTGCATGCCAGGACACAGTGCTGCAGAGGCGTTGTCTCTTGCATTCCTTCAGCCACACTGACCATGCCCAACCCATCTCTTCCCTGGACTCCTTCAGAGAGTTTCCTGAGGCTCAGCCCTCTGACCATGTCATGCAATGTTCAGTTCCCTTCTGAGGTTCGGCTTTAAACAAAATATCCTTTGCCCAACTTCAATTTCCTTAATCTTGTAGGTCCGAGCTCTGGACTCCTCGCCTTTAGAGCGATCGGTCTCCTCCCCATAACCCCCAACTGAGTTCCTCAGGCTACTTATAAAGCTTAGTTCAACCTGCTCTGTCCAGGAGGCAATTAGTTACTCTTCCCCACCGCCCCCCTTCCCTGTGCAGAGCATGACTAACTGGGTCTTTTCCCTTGCCTTGCCGGTGATGGGGATTAAGCCCCAGTACACATGACAATGGGGTAACCTCTCCACTGCGACCTCTGCCCTCCAGGGCCGGATTAACTCTCCTGTGGGCCAGGGGCTATTAGATTTTGTGGGGCCCCTTATGGGCTGGCACAGCAGTGCTCCAGGGACTGGGAGCACTCAGGCTGGCTAAGGGCAGATCAGCCAGCCTTGGGATGAGGTGGGCGAGCGCTGTGGTGCAAGGTGGGCGAGCGCTGTGGTGCAGTGCGAGCCAGCTGCACTCCAGGGGCTGGGAGCGCTTGGGCTGGAGGTGCTCTGGGGGCGGGATAGGCTGGTGCTGCGGCGTGGGCCAGCAGTGCTCTAGGGGCTGGGAGCAAGCTCTCAGGTGGGGCTCAGGGCAGACCAGCCAACCAGGGGATGGGGCTGTGCTGTGGTGCGGCGTGGGCTGGCGGCACTCCAAGGGCTGAGGCGGACTGGCCAGCCTGGGGCTGGTTTGGGTCTGCACCTGGTGCTGGGGCATTCTGGCAGTGGAGGAGAGGGGCTGCTGGGGCGCAGGACAACCAGCCTGGGGCCAGAGTAGGTAGGGGCAGGGCAGCGCTGGGGCATAGGTTCTGGGGACACTTGGGATTCTCTGGTACTTGGGCTACCTGGCCAGCCTGGCTGGTGCTCAGGTCGCCCAGGGCGGGGCTCTTGATGGGACAGGGGTGTGGCTTCAGGCAGCACGGACAGGGCTGAGGGCTAGCTCCCCAAATGAGTGGTTCACCAGCTACCTGGATTTATTTTTGCAGGGGCCCCCCTTAGCTCTAGGCTGCAGCCCTTAAAGCCATGCATTAATCTGGCCCTGTTACCCTCAAGACGACAGGAGCCTGTACTTCTCAACAGGATGAGTTACGTTCCCAAACTAGACTCCTCTCAAACAGCAATGGTTACAATGCAACAGCAGCTCAGCATCAGAGGACCCCACACTCGTCAAAGCATCCCTGAACCTACCAGGTTCATCTCTGCGCTGCTCAGCGCCTGTAGCACAGGCCCCGGAACCCGCTGGAATAAGTCGGAGCACAAGTCCTCAAACTCTTGCCTGGAGACCTTGGCCTTGAAGTCCACATCATCCAGTAGCCCTTCAATCTGGTCAGTAGGTCAGAGACAAAAAGCCATCAACTTCACATTATACAGCATTCTCCATGCAAATGCTGTTCCAACTCCCACTCAGGTGACCTATGTGTTCCAGCCATTCCATTGGATCTTAGGAATGCAGTCTTTTCTATTACATCCCCATCCCTCTTCTCATGCTGGAGGGACACAAGACAAGGTGCCTTGGACATAACAGCTCTATCACAGGTCTAAACATTTGTCAGACTAGTAACATTGACTTGAGCACCAAAATCCAAATTCTCGCCAGTTTTTTAAGCAAATATCAGTTTAGTGATGGCATCTCCTGGGCAAGGATGGAGAGGGAGAACATATTAGTGTAAAGATTATGTAAAGCAGGGAGATAGAGCTCTCCCAGACCCACTCTTAATGCAAGCCATTTCCATTTCTGAGGAAGGGGCATTTCCTGTAGTACAGGGCCATACCTGGGCCATATGGTCAGCATTGGCGCTCAGGACAGTTTTCAGGCGGTTGGCCTCCTTTAGGAGCTTGGCCATGGCTCGGAGATTCTGCCGAACATCTTTCATAGGCTGCTGCTTGTTGAATAGTTTTACCAGGTAATCCCGGAGCCGGAGTTCCATCGCCAATCCCCCTAGTGTGCGATCGAATCTGAGCAGGGAATAGGAACCAGAAATAGACACTCAACCTGGATGGATCAAGTCAATTATGGAATTTGGAATTGCAAGTACCTTCTCCATCCACAAGAGAGTTCCAGAGCTGGCCTGAATCTTACAACTCCTAAAAGAATATGCAAGAATTCTCTCACCTGCAAGCCATTTATAACAGGAACACCGTGGTGGAAAGAGGGATTGCATACAATCCTGAATGCTGCACAATTTTCTCCTCACCAAATACAGCGCATGGCTTTACTTTACAACAACATGGCTTTAAACAATTTCAGCTCCAGATTTTTAATGTCACTGATCAATAAACTCAAGCCCCCACAAGCTGCTTGAGGCTATAATTCCTGATATTTCTCTTTACATTATCACACAGAATTGTAATTTGCCTGTCCCCCAATAGCTTTTAAACCTTACAAATTTAAGACCTTGTTTTCAACCAGTTTCAATCAACCATGTGAAACTGAGCACAAAGTTATAGTACAACAACACACTCAGCTGTGATTAATTATGAATGGATATGGAGTCTGCTCAGAAGAGCAAATGCACCATTTGAACAACTAGATCACTGGTTCTCAACCCATGCTTGTGATCCATCAGCACACAGCTGCAGCCCATTTAACATCCTCAGACCTATACAGATAGTATGTATATTGTGTGGATGCAGCCAACATAACAGAGATCTGCATATACGGCCCACAATGGTAAATAGGCCGAGGACCACTGAACTAGATGAATTCACCATCCCAACAGCCTTTGAACAGAGAAGTTCCATAACAGACATACTAAACGTGTCCAAAGATGATGAGCTCCTGAGAAGCCAGGCTTCATGTAACTTAGGTCCCAACAGTTACTGCCCTGCAACTAGTTCTTTAAACATTACGGGCAGAAAGACCCTGTGGTCTTTTATGTAACGTTCCTACACACCCATCACCCTCCGTATCCCCATCATCCTTTCTCCTCTACCAAGTCAGACATGATAGCCCTGTATTATCTCCTCCTCAAAAGGATGCCCAACTTCCTCAAACCAATGGAACCAACTTCTACAAGCTTACATACAAGTAAACTATGCTAAAAGTGTCATTTAGGTTTACAGCTGTAAATCTGGCTAGCAAATGCCAGACTTCATTGCCTGTGGAATCTCGTGCCTACGCATTATGAGACTGTCCCGCTCACCCTTGCCTCATTCAGTATGTGGATTGGACAAAGAGGCAGAATTAAGATGGCATGGGCAACTATAAATATGGCATTTCCTAATTTTTGAATGCATTAATTTAATACTAAATATTTGATTTTGATGTTGTTTTAAAAAAAAACGTAATTTCCAAGGTTTTTTAAATAAAAAAGTTAAAAAGCAGACTTGTGTACAGCAATAATGCATTTTCAGCAGAGTTTAAACTCTGAACCTTCAGTACAGACTGTTGCCACTTGACCTACTATACTAACTACATTAGCTGACGACAGAAGAAGGTTGTTTTCCTAGCTGTGGGATGCGATGCTTTTACCATATGAGCCAAGTAGGTGATTGTGCAAAACCTGGCATAGCCTTCTGCACTCCCCACCCAAAACCCCAAGAGGTGCGATCTCCTGCCTCATGGCATTCCCAGAGTGAATGATGGGAAACGTTTTGGATCAGGGGGAAGTCCAGACCAGCTTTCTCCACACCCCATCCCAGCTGCAACTGCCCTGGCAGCAACCGGATTTTCTCACATTACAGCATGTTCTGCTACTGCTCTGGTGGCAATGTAGGCCCAACAGAAGCAAGAGAAGGGAAACAGTAATTTTTAAAAAACTTAACTCAGCTATACCTGAATAGAATTTCACTGAATAAAGAAGAGGCATAGCTCTACTCCCAGGGCTTTGTCCATGTCAAATTTCAAAGAACTGCCACAAATAATGGAAGTCTGACAGCTTCTCAAAAAAAAAAAGTCACAAGAATCTTATCATGGAAAGCATTAGCTAGCCTGTATACAATGGTCACTATGAGGTACACCTATACTTTTGGCAACATGTCCATATTCTAACTACTCTTTACAAAGTGAAGTCACCCAAGTTACTTATAGATTGGATCCTACCACTCAAGGCATGCTGCCCCTGCTCCAGCTTCTGTCTGCATACTCATGTTTAAAACTAGCTCTGAAATGCATCTGTTCTGTGTTTAGAAGAGCCAGCAAAACAAATATTTTCCTTGAAGTATGGGACCCAACAGAGTTCTTACCCGACCCCCCGAATCTGCAGCTGAGGCTGGGTCCCCGAGTCCTTGGTTTTCACTGTCTGATAAGTCACTATAGTGCACACGGTGCTTCCTGCTCCCATGTCATAAAACATGATATTCTGTAAAGAAGACAGAAAAGGCTAAGTAAGGTTTCCTCCATGAATGGGAAGGAGAGAAGACCTTAGGGATCATACAGCTTGGTATGGGGCAGGTATTGATCATTCACTAAACCTGTTCCAGTCCACTCAAGAGACAGCAAAGCGCAGTTACCCAACATGAGACTTGCAGCAATAGCCACGTGGACTGGAAGCCTATAACAACAGACCTACTAAGAGCATCCTTATTTCTCCCATACTTCTATTTTATAAAGTAAAAATATAATTAATGCTTTGCTCTTCAAGAGTCCCTTCAATCCAAGGAACTCCAAGTATTTTACAAATAGCTTCCAGTGAAGTGGGTCAGTATCTTTGCCCCATTTCACCGGTGAGAAAAACAGGTAAAGTGTGGTAAAGATGACTAGAACCCAGAAGTCCCAATTTCCAATCCCCCACCCTCTCCACTACAAACCGTCTCTTTGCTTTCCGTATCTATCAAAATCAGTTAGGAATGTACTTGCTGTTTTATATACATAAGCTCTGCTCAATACTTAGGTCTGTAAAAGCAATGAACAGAGAGAAGTAACCAAGAAGAGCACTCAGCCAGCAGGATCACATCTTCACAGTCCGCCACTTCCAGTCTTTATACAGCACATAGCTCCCGCAGATCTGCACCAGCTGCATATACCTGTGCTGTGGCATTGATGTCCTTCCTCCTGAACACCCCATAGTTCAAAGCCACAGCAGTGTTGTCATTGATCAGCTGCAGGATCTTCAGGTCTGCCATCTGAGCTGCATGCAGGACTGCCCTCCTCTCTGCCTGATTGAAGTAGGCAGGGACGGTGATCACCGCATCTTTGATGGGCTGTTCTGCAAAGCATGGAAGAGAAGAGGTTTTCCATGGGACTGGCAGTGCAAAAACTCCTCCACAACAGGGCTATCAACATGCAAATTAACTATGGAGAGTGTGATGACAAAGCCAACAGTGTTGAGAAAGACTAAGCCCAGTTCAGCCAAGCTGAAACTCCAAAAAAGTTAATGGAGTTGCACCTGGGATGAATTCTTTTTCAGCGTTTCCGCCTCAAACCCACCAGAGTTCATAGATGAGATGGTTACACTTTCAGTGTGTCTGGTATGAAAGAATCACGTTCAATCTGTTCAGACTTCAGAAATTAATTAAATCTTCAAGAACCCTGAAATCTGAGGCGGATGGACTGTATTTTCTCTGAGGTAAAACCTTGTTTGAATGCGTATTGGAACAACTGCCTGAATTGTAAGTATCTGTTAACTACAAGCCTGTAAGAAAGCAATAAAAACAGATCCAGCCAATTCTTCTGCAGTTTCCATTGCTGTCAGCATTTCTGATAAACAATACAGCTATGGAAAGTCCATGGCTTTATTTCTTTTATTAACATTCCCAAGATAATTTTTTTTAATAGGAGTTTAGCACTAGTGAAAGGAACCCTCTATCAACAGAGCAGGTATAAGATGGGGGACAGCAGGTCAAGTTTATTTTTTACATGAATACTTGTCCAGGAGGAACTGGTCTAAGATACCACCAAACAGCCATCAGATAGAAACTTTGAATCCCTAGCAACATAAGCTTGGTTTAAACTGATGACTTAAAGGTTAAATTATTCAATACCCTGTTTCTGATTCCCCAAGACAACCTGTTTGAGACTTTCAATGCCTGTCCCTCCAGTCTCCCTGTAAACTCCTTGTCCTATAAAATTAAACAAAATAAACTAAACAATGTAGTGATACTGTAAAAAAGTGACAATCATCCCAACCTGCAAATTCCTCAGCCAGACCACGGGAATAGTTCAGGACCATGCCCAGTATCTCTTCTGGAGAATACTGCATTTCACTGCAACACAAGGCAAGAATATAAAACCCTCCATCAGCCAGGCACCAAAAGTTACATTCAAATGTAAAGCCAAAGTCTCTCTAGATCCTTTCACAAGGCACTGACGAATAAGAAATGAAGCACCAACATGACAGCTCAAAATCACATAACTGTTGAATTATCAGATCCAGGAGAAAAAATGGAAAAAGTTTTGCACAGAGAGTAAAGTGATAGAGCTGGCAGCAAAGCTCTTAGCGGGGGAGAGAATTATATGCCCTTCCCTTTGCCCCCCTGTAGCTCCCCAACAAGGACAATGTGGCCCAAAGCTCCACATTTAAACCCACCAATGATAAAAAATAAGCTATTGATGAAAGGTGTGTTCATATGGGAAACAGACACCATTTGGGTCCATAAATATGAAGAGGGAACAATATTATTCCAGAAGGTTGTAATTCAGCACCTGGGAATGGTGCTAAACTGATACTTGGGATTGGTGGGCTCTGTCACCAAAGCAAGTAGAGGCATGCACTCTCACATGGTGGGAAGGTGCCACAAAACACAGAAATCAATAGATCACAAGTGACGAGAGAAAAAACGGAAAAGAAAAAGAAAAAACAACAACAGGGATGGAGTAAAAGTCACAATGGCAAAGTGAGGGATTCAAAGCAGGACATTGTGCAGAGAACCTGGACAACAACCACTTTCCCAAGACAGAGCACAAGACTTTGAGCATGTCATTCAGAGAAACTTTGCTCAGACACAGGCATGGACAAAGGGACCGGAAAAAAGCCTTTCAGACTTAGAGAATCCCCCATCTGTTTTCCTCTTCCTGGACTGACTGATGGTCCTGGAGTCCAAAGTGCTTTATTTAGCCAGAGAACAAGTATAGCACAGGCAGTGGTGGGGAAAGCTTCTCTTTTTCCCATGGTCTCCTCTGCCAAAGCGCTTTACCTTGACATGGACTGATGCCTTTGGGGCATCAAGGGAGTTCAATCTCAACCCTCTCTGTGCCGAGACTGCCAAAAGGGCAATTGCAGCGGTATTTGGGATGTCGGCCCCTGCTCACAGGGAACTGGAACATCACCTCTCTCCTCCCAAGCTCACTTTACCAAAGAGTTGTCACTGTTTTCACTGCTGACCTGGGCAAGATTTGAACTGGCAACCAAGCCATGACAGGCTCCAAATCCAGTAACTGGGCCTTTGAGTTGGCCATTCCTTGCCAGAGAGAAGGTCTCAATCTGTAGCTGTTGGGAGCAGCTCTCCTAGCATGCTACAGAGAAAGCTAAAACCAGCATTTCCTCTTTCTCTCTCTAATGATGAGAGTCAGCAGCTGACATGCTAGAGGAGACTTTTCATTTGCAAGTTTCATAGGCACCAGCACAGCAGTGAAGTTCTCAGGAGGAACCTAAAATCAGTCACTCACTTGGACAGTTTGAAGATAACCGTCTGTCTCCTCTCATCCTTTACCAGTTCATGTTGTGGGAAGCGCTGACGGTACAGTGCCACCTGTGGGTTATCTATGTGTTTACCCAGCAGATCCTGAAAATACCGGAGGGCTATCTTCGGGTTCTTTATAGACTGCAGAAAGGAAGACAGCAAGTCACTCAAAATAATAATGCTCAGTCCTGAATCACCCCCAACCAGCCCCCCAGTGTATGTGCGTACTTGGGAAAGAATATTTGCTTTGGGAGCCAAGATTGGCAGGCTGGTAAAAAACAGAGATGAAGCCACATGTAACTAGGGTTTCCACAGGAGAAATAACACAAGTTGAGGGGGTAAAATCTCTTAAGCAGGGTACTCAAGACACCCATCTCCAAAGGACTAGTGTACAGAACACACATGGGAATGTGGGTTTTGTATACAGGTATCTGTACAACACATGCAGCTCAAATTTAGGTGATTTGGGGACTTACCATTCCCGCTGCGCTATCACCAAAGAGACGCTCATTTTCTTTCAGGGCTACAGTCACTGGTGTTTTCCTGTGTGATTCTCTAAACAAGAAAAAGGGATAAAAATATGACATAGGTAGACAGTCAATGCAAACAGCTCCTACTGATGAGGCTCAGCATATTTAATCCAGAGGAACTCAGGAAAGATACTCAGATGCCACCAGGTATTGAGGCTATGCACTAAAGAGAGTTCATCATTCATTAGTCTGAAGGGTTTCAAAGCAGCATCTCCTTCCAGGGCTGTTGTGCCAATTGATCATTCTCCAGGAATGAGATGCAAAACAGTTCAGTGCAATGTCACCTACAATGGCTCTACCTGCCTATTTGAAAGGCTTCTATGATTTATCCCTGCTTCCATGCTGCTGGGGAGTTTGGAAGAAGGTAACCAAAGTGTTAGCATGCCAGAGGCAGCACTTGAATGCATTGCTAACAAACAGCTCATAGCTGGAGGCTATTCTAAAGTCATCTCCGTGTGCTTCTGGTTTCTCAGTACCTACATGACCTTACCATACCCAGCTCCTTCCTCCCCCTCCCCTCCCCCCCCCCTCCCACACACACACACCCCCACTCTTATAACTCCAGAAGGATGTTAAGAGACAGTTGCATGACAAGGAAGGGGCAGTAAGTGAACAGAAATGTCAGAACTTGGAAAAGTCACCTGACACACACTACCCTGAGGCAAACAAAAGGTTAGACCATCCCCAACAAGTAAGGTTCAAGGACAATTCTCTGACAAACATTTTCTGCAATCTCACTGGGGGAGCCGTCTCTCCCATTAGCCTTTGCTAGCAGATTCATAGATTCCAAGGCCACAAGGGACTACTGTGATCATCTAGTCTGATGACCTCTACAATACAGGCCACAGAATGTCCCCCAGATAATGCCTGTTTGAACTAGAGCAGATCTTTAAAAAAAATATCCAATCTGATTTAAAAATTGGTATTGACAGAATCCACCATGACCCTTGGTAAATTATTCTAATGGTTAATAACCATCAATGTTAAGAAAGTATGCCTTATTTAGAACTGAATTTGTACAGATCCAACTTCCAACCCCTAGGTGTTGTTACACCTTTGCCTAGCAAATTAAAGAATTCATTATCAAATATTTGTTCCCCATGTAGGTACTTCTAGATGGTAATCAAATCATCCCTGAACCTTCTCTTTGTTAAGATAAATAGATGGCGCTCCTTGAGTCTATCACTATAAAACATATTTTCTAATCTGCTCATTTCTGCAAATTTCTAATTTGCTCATTCTCTTGGCTCTTCTCTGAATACTCTCTAATGCTGGATACTCTTGAAGTCTCTCACCTTCTGGCTACTGTAGTGAAGGAGCTCCCACTCTCCATCAACAGACCCTTGACCTTTTTCAGACTTCTGGCCGCTACAAGATGGAGGTTTCTCTGCTGGTCTACCCATCTCTCAGTCTCCACTTTGTTTTCCCCCTCCTCCTCATCCATCTTAGTGAATAGCTCCAGTGCCAACAGCAGAGCAAAACAGAGGTGATTCTTTTCTGTTTCACTGCTGCTTACAGGTTTTTGAATAACCGCAGTGCAACTTGTCAGTTTTAGTGTTACTTTGGGCACTTTGGCAAATCTGAGAAGCAGCAAAGGCACTGGGATTGATAAAACTGGGAAAGATAACACTACATCTGCTTGAATTGGGTCACAGCTGGAAGGTTCTCTTAATCATAAGGGCTTGAAACTTCTTCTAAATGAATGATTATATTCTGCAAATACTAATAGCTTAGGCTTCTCCATTCCCTTGAGAAAGTTTCCACCTTACACTAGTAAAAGGCTTTTTCAAGCCCCAAAAAACATGAGTATAGAAGGCCTTTCTAGACAGTGCAGAGATAGGAATGTCCTTCATAACCTGTATCTCCTTGCAGTTTTGCAGATAGGGGAAAATGCCAGACCAAGAAAAATTATACTTTACTTGTTTAAAACGATTTCCATGGGCACCCCAGGTTTTACAATTGCTATCTTCATGGATTCACTGCCTAGGTCCACCGACATCACAGCCAGGGAGTCTGAAATGCAAAAGGAATACATGTTAAAAGCTGAACTTAATCCCATGAGAAACCTCTCTCAGTTAGCAAGTTCTCTTGGCATACTCTTGGGAAGCGGTGTGAAGAGTGCGGTTACCCTCAAGAACTCAATCCACAGGAAGGTGAGGAAATGTCATTCTGAGGTAGGAGAGAGACAAGGTGGGTGAGGTAATACTTTTATTGGACCAACTTCTGTTGGTGAACGAGACAACCTTTTGAGCTACACAGAGCTCTTCTTCAGAAAAGAAGATACTACCTCACACACCTTGTCTCTGATATCCTGGGTCCAACATGGCTACAACAGCACTGCAATCATTCTGAGGTGTGGGCAGTTCCACGCCTCACTGGATTTCATCAGTGTTAAGTTGTTCATTTTCAATAAATTTTAGGGAAGACATGTCAGAATTACTTCAGGCCTGTCAGCTTCATCTCTTGATCTTGCACCTCTTTATTGCGTTTGCCACTGAATTTTACCCCCCAATTCTGAGTAAACTACAGTTCAGTTGCTTATTTTGATATGCTTCTTTGTCTTAAACTAGAAGACAGACAACACTGAGAATTCCATGCTGGTGAAAGGTTATTAGAATGAGCGCGCTGGAGACAGAAATCCTTTATCTACAAGCTCTCCCCCCCTGTACCAGCCACCGATGTACCTCCCCGCACAACCTGGCAGAGCTCTCCTCTAGTGCTGAGGAAGTAGTGATCTTTGAATGCAGTCTCCTTGACCCAATCAATGCTTAGCTTCTCTGCTGAGTCTGCAAATAAGGAACTAACCATGCTAATTATCATTAGTTTTTTGTTTTGTTTTTTGCAATGGGCATATTTATTCACTGAGAACAGATTAAAACCTAACACTCATGTCACAAAGATCCCCAGAAAGTAGCTAGATGGTTATAATTTTCAGGCTAGACTTCAAGCCATGATCTTGGAGACATATCTCATTGGCAGTCCCCAATGTGCAGATTCTTTAAAACTTCCCCTGAACACTAATCAGGCTGCAAAAGAAAGTGCACACACCTGTTTCTGATGGCAGACAGGCCAGGAAGAGAAAGATGAGGGACCACAAGGATACTTGTATCATCTTGTCCATTGGAACTGCTAATATCCTGCTGAAAATAAGCAGCAAAGATTAATTCCCTAATGTGGTAGTGAAATTCTGAGCATGTAGCGGGATTCTTCTTCTTTGTGCGCTTTATGCCAACAACTAATAAATAAAAATCACAAATTAAATATTTATAGTAAAGATACCCGAGACATAAAGTCCTGATCTGGCTCTTACCACCACCCAAATTCAAAGAGAGTTTAGTCTAGGGTTGTGGTTCAGGTTCATCTTTGGTTTACAAATATCTTTCATTTTTACAATCAAATTAATTTTAAAAACTACCTGAAATGTTAATTTATGGATTTACAATAGTTTAATGCTAATTTTGTCACTTGCTAGAGTACCCAATAATTTTGTGGGTCACATATAGAGCAAACTCCCTTTCAGTGCACACAGTAGGTTTCTCTCTCTCTCACTCACACACTTGTCAAAACCCACCTTCCTTCCCTAAACTGCAGTTTCAATTAGATATGATAGTCTTCATTTGTAAAACGTATATGTAGTGTTTTTATGCACTGTTAGAAAGCAGTTGCACGTCACCCTAGAGATGACTGCATTTCAGTAGCAAATTAAGTGACTGTCTGAAGATGAGTGAAATTCTTTCATCCCCAAAAATTCCAAAGAGGGTGGTGAAAAATGTCAGTTGCATCTTACTCTGATACCTGTGTGGAATGTTTTTGCTTTCTTGTTTTTTTAAGAATTAGAAACATATTTATCTGCACTTTTCTTAAGTACCTTAATTGAGTATAAAGGATCTACTGCTTTTTTAAAGGCTAATTAAAAATACTGCACAAGACTTTATAAGAAACAATCACAATGGACTTAAATCCATATCAATCACAACATTTTAGAACATTGGGAAATGCTGTTGAAAGAATTGCATCTAACTTGGAAACACAACCATCCACAGTAGCAGAGTGCCCTTTAAAACTCCACTACATTATATCTTGTGCTCATGCATCTGACAAAAGGACCCTACAAACATACTGACGTTTCTCCCCAACCAGGCCTTCCAGGCGACGCCAGTGCGGACTGTATGGGCAGGTGTGGCAATGCATGATGCCATAGTACAAAAAGCAGCCACCACCTTTAGGAAATTACACTCGAGACTTATCATCCCAGCCTGAAGTGCCAGTACAGACAGTAGGGACATAGCTACTGCCTTCATTCCTGCTCGCAGCACTGCTCCAATGGAGCAGGGCTGACTTCGACCTTACACCTACGTGGCTCTGCAGTGAGGCACTGCTACACCCTCAGCTCTGCAATGGGTACAGCAATATCACAGCGGGCCAATGCCCCCGGCCTCCCGGGGAGCTGCTTCTGGGTGACCGAAGGCTCACCCAACCGCCGGCACCGAGCCGAGCCGCAACCGGAACACAGGCTTGGTTCCCCGCGGCATCTCCCGCGCGGAGGCAGGGAGCCGACACCCGCACAAGAGCGTGCGGGGCGCGCGGCACGAGAACCCCGCCGTTTCCCTGCGCCACAAGGGGCCGGACTCCGCAGTCACCGCGCACCCTACGACCCGGCACCCGCCTCGGCCTGCTCGCCTGAGCGCCGCCCGTGCCCAGCATGTGAGGGAGGAAGGGGACGGGGCGATCGACGGGCTCAGCCGCCTGAGGGGAGCAGGGGCCGCTGGGGCCCGCCCCACAGGCGGCTCGGCCGGGCGCCCTCTCCAGGGCGCGGGGAGCCCCGGACGCGCTCGCTCCCGCCGCCGGAGGCCGGGACCCGCGACGGGCCAGCGCCGCGGAGCGGAGAACCGCGGCGGCCCCACTCACCTGCACCCCGCGCGCGCCCCGCCAGCAGCGACACCGGCCCCGCGGGCCCCGCCCCCTGCGCCTCGCGCCGCCTCAGACACGGACCGAGACGCGTCGCGAGCGGATTGGCGCAGCCAGCGGTGCCGGGCCCGGCGTGCTGCCTATTGGGCCACGTGGGGGCGCCGGAAGACGGGACGCGGAACGGTCCCCCCCATTGGCGCACGTGGGCCGGGCCGGGCCGGGCGCTTCCGAGGCTGACAAGCCGGGCCGGGAACACCTGGGGCGGGGGCTGGCCTGGCGCGAGGACCTGCCTGCCCCGTGCGGGGAAAAGCCGCATGGTCCCTGCGCGCTGCGAAGGCTCCCGCCTCTGCGCCCCCTGCTTTAACGTGGCCTGCCACGGCGCTTGTGAGCAAGCCCAGGGGCTGGGGAGGCACAAGCTGGCAAAGGAAACCAGGCCCCCTCGCCCCGTGAAACCTCTGCAGCCCCCCGCGGACACGCCCCCTGCCTGCTCCGTGGAAGGCTGGCCGCGGGCCTGGCGGGGGTGCTGCGGGTCCCCGCACAACAGACGAACAGACACGTTTCGTGCGCCCAGGGCGCTGTGCTGCACGTCCTGGTTTCACCCAGGAACGCTAGCCACAAAGCCCTTCTTCCGCTCCCGTCTCCACCCCAGCCCGCCAGTCCGCCGGGCAATGCAAAGGCGGGAGGCGGCTAGTCGGGCGTCACAGCCTGGCCCGCAGGGCGCGCTCCGCGTAGGCCTCGGTCCCGCAAACTCGTAACTTCCTCCCGCGCAAGCCGCGTGACGTCACTGGAACGCTCACAGGAGCGCGGCTCGCCGAGCGGCTGCGCAGGCGCGGGAACCCAGAGGCTGCCGGCGGCACGCGCATACCCGACCCCGCCCGCGCCTGGCTGAAGTGACGTCACACGCCACGCCGGCCTGCCCGCGAAAACTACAGCTCCCGGCAGGCGCTTTGCGGACGGCACGCGCGCCGCCGGGCATCCCACGTGACAGGGCCCGAGACCGTGATGAGTCACGTGCGCGGGCGGGCGGCCTGGTCACCTGACCTGTCCGCGCCGGCCTGGCCCGGCCGCCAAGATGGCGGCTTACCTACAGTGGCGCCGCTTCGCCTTCTTTGAGCGGGAGACGGTGAAGGAGCCGGCCGGGCCCGAGGGGCCGAAGCCCTTCGCCCTCCCCCCGGGCATCACCGTCTGCGACTCGGGCCGCGGCAGCCTGGTGTTCGGCGATATCCTGCCCCCGCGCTCGGCTCCCCGGGCCCGCCGGCGGCCGCTAGCGGGCGGAGACGCGGGGCGTCCCCCCGTCTCGGGATGCGAAGGGCGGGACGGAGGTCGTGGCGCCCCGGGCGGCGGGGCGGGGTTAGGGTGAACGGTCCCCGCGGGACCGCCCGGCTGGTGACCCTGCTGCTGCCCCGCGGAGGCGGCCCCGAGCTGGCGCCGTCCGGGGCCGGCAGCGCAGTGGGAAGGTCGCTCTCTGCCCCCCGGACCCCAACAGAAACGGGCCCCCGCAGCCAGCGCTGCACGGTCCGTCCCCACCGCATGAGGGTAGTTTAAGAAGGGTTTGCTTGTAACGTGTCTGGTGTCGTTTCATTCTGAGAGTACCTTGACTACGATCTACATATAGAAGGTCAGATCTGGTTCTTGTCGCGCTCCCTTCAGCTCAGCAGTTTCCAGGCTTACAAACTGAGGGTGACTCACCTGTACCAGCTGAAGCAGCACAGCATCTTAGCTTCCGTTGGTGAGGATGAAGAAGGCATTAACCCCCTGGTGAGTCAAATGACAAAGAGGATGTGAGCCCGTCCTGTGTCCATTTCTGAGGAAGAGCAAGATATTGGGATTAGTGTGGGAATGTCTTTGTTCTAAAAACAGTGCGCTAAATTCTAGCCCTTTGGTTTCAAAGGGACCAGGTTATGGCCCCAATACAGCTTAAGATCATATCTGCTTACGTTCTGTTTCTGTTGCTTGCAGGTAAAAGTCTGGAACTTAGAGAAACGAGATGGTGGGAATCCTCTTTGCACAAGGATTTTCCCAGCAATACCGGGTAACAAACCCACGGTTGTGTCATGCCTAACAGTCCACGAGAATCTTAACTTCATGGCTATTGGTAAGTGGACATGTTCTAAAAATATGACTTTTGAAGAGCTGGTTTCCATCTATTTTACAGCATTGTTTTTATAGTGCTTATTATGTACCTCTGTAATGCTAAGTGACTTAAAACAATGGTTACACAAAAATGGTTCCAGTGAGTTAGGTATCTGTTCTAGCAAAGCAAAACAAAAAGGAAGAGTTGGTGGAGATAATCCTGAAAGAAAATGTGCATGGAGAAAAACAGAGATTAAGCTTTCCCAAACAGCACAGCCATCTCTTGGCCCAGTGCACGGCCTTCAAGTGATCCTAGTAGGCCTTACTCAGCAAAGAAGTTTGATACACAGGTCCATGAGGGAAGAAGACCGTGGGACCACCCCCATAGGCATATCTGGCTGCGAAGTAATAAGGAGGATCAAGCTAACTACAGATGTCTTAGACTTGAGACTAGTAAATGTTTGGGAAGTGCCTTAGGCATAAACCGTTTAGTCCTTTTCCTTCAATAGGTTTTGCTGATGGAAGCGTTGTGCTTACAAAAGGGGACATCACACGAGACCGACACAGTAAGACCCAGATCTTGCATGAGGGCAATTACCCAGTCACTGGCCTTGCCTTCCGCCAGTCTGGCAAAATCACCCACCTTTTTGTTGTTACTACGGAGAACATTCAGGTAAGATATTGGCTTGACAAAGCTGTCATGGATGCTGGTCTCTGGCCCGCTGATTGTAATAGCTCCTGGTTGCTTATCATCGCTCTGTGGTTCAATGTCATGTCTGACAAGTGATATTTCCTCCATAGTCCTATATGCTGTCAGTGAAGGATTATCCTCGTCTGGAGCTGGACACACATGGTTGTGGTTTGCGCTGTTCCATGCTCAGTGACCCCTCCCAGGACCTCCAGTTCATTGTGGCAGGAAATGAATGTGTGTATCTGTACCAGCCGGATGAGCGTGGGCCCTGCTTTGCTTTTGAGGGACAGAAGTTGATTGTTCATTGGTATCGGGGATACCTCATCATTGTTTCCAAAGACCAGAAGAGCTCTCCAAAGTAAGACTTCTAGAAGTAGATGAGTCCATTTTATTATATTCACTGCGGTTTTTTTGTTCTTTGCAGCTCTCCTGGTGCTTTATTTTGCATGGCTATTGTGATACAGAGCCCAAATGCTCCCAGCTGGCAAAGAGTTCACTGTTATGTAACAGCAACTTTTAACAGGCCTGCTTCTTTCATAGTATTCATCCATAAAGAATCTCATGAGAGGTTTTTAAATGGTTGATTATCATCATAAAATGTATGTCCAGCTTCTATGTTTAGAGTTAGCTATATATATCCTGCAAATATATTCTTGTAGGTTGTGGCACGAAGATAATCCCTACTAGATTATGATGTGAAGTACTGGTTTCCTGCTAGATCTTGAGCTACACTTCAAAGGTTTACTAGACTATAACTAGGGTACAAGGAAACCACCCTGTAATTTTTCGGCCAGGAAGTAACTGAGTGGTGCGATTACATTCATGAAAACGGGATCTCAATCAGGTTTGGTTAAAAGCACCGCAAAAAGACTCTGAGCTAAAATAAACTTATTTGGACAGAAGGTCAGACAACTGAGTTAAGTTTAGTCTCTAGGGATGGTTTTATGATTTGGTTTTATTGTTTCTTTTATCCTCCTTCACTATTTTGTTAAATCTTGATCTTTGATGATTGTTTTCACTATTACCGTAGCTCAGTGCTGTAGTATTATACAGGGAGCAGATCCTGAGCTGGATCATTCAAGCTGGTGTGTACATTGTTGCCTTGGGAATAGAAAAGCTGGTATCACTGTGATTGTTCAGTGGATAAAGGCTGAATGCTACAGGGGAAAGCCTCGAAGGAGCTTGGGGATTAGAGTGAACCTGTTGCTAACTTGCAAACCAAAGTAAGGGGGGGGCATAGCCCAGGGGAGATGGTTTGGGGGCTAACAGACTGGAGCTATCAGAGGGCTTACATTCAGTTGAACACAAGCAGGTCTCTCTCTGGCTGCAGACAGAGTGGCTAACAAGGTGATTCACAGACCCGGGTGCCCCAAAATTTGTCACAGCGGTTTACTGACGTCACTGTTCGTGCGATTGGTATTAGAGCCCTGGCAAATGCAGCTGTGAATTCAGCTGAATCTACAGAATCCAGTCATTATTTCTGGGATACCAACATGCACCAGCATCCAGATCCAGGGTGATCTGTCACCACCTTTTTATAACTCAGACATGATTTCTCCCATTTACCGTGTGGACTGATAACATACCACATGCTCACATGGTTGTTCAGAGCTTTGTATTCCAGTCTAAGCGTGTTAAGGAGATGCTACTGAGAATGAGACTTAAAAATGGAGGAGAACATTGGGTTAAACTCTTCCTCTTTCTTCTGGTGTCCAGATCAGAGTTTGCTGGCAGCGACCCACAGAACTCTGACAAGCAAATCTTGAATGTCTATGACCTGTGTAACAAGTTCATTGCCTACAACTCGGTCTTCGATGATGTGGTGGATGTCTTAGCAGAGTGGGGGTGTCTCTACGTGCTGACTAGAGATGGGAAGATCCACGCACTTCAGGAGAAGGATACGCAGACCAAACTTGAGGTAAGCCGCCTTCGTCTATGTTTTATGGCTCCAGATTTGTAAAAGCTCCACAGGTTAGGGGTTGAGGAGCCAGCACGTTGGACAAGAGAGTCATATCTTGGCAGTGCTGGTGTTGCCGTGTTGGTTCCAGAATATTAGCCATACAAGATGGGTGAGGTCATATCTTTTATTGCACCAATACAAGATACACTTTCAACAACCTTTTCTGTAAAAGAATTATATGCAGTTGTGCTAAAGGCTTCTTTGCACAATGTAAGTGTTGCAAATGGAGTATCTAATGCAAGCCTATACAGGCTTTGGACAGCAATGTATGGAAGGAAGTGCCTTACGGGCACTTACTACGTTTACCTGGTGAAGGATGTAGCATGTGAAATATGTCACTCGAGCAAAGCTGTCAAACACCTTATTCCCTTTGACAGATTTTGATTCAGATTTTGCAAAATCTATGGTGGCTATGAAGGAAACTTCTCAAATGTGGACCAAGAAGTATGCATCAATTTATAATCTTCCTGAATCTACAGGCAATCTGAGATGCAATGGTTTTGAGGGGTGTGAATTTTCCCATTAGTTTCAATGGAGTATTCATTTTTAAGCCTTCTAATGACACTTGAATGTAAGCATTAATTATTTAACTGATGACCAGTTAGTGAGTGGTATGGGGAAGGGGGTGACTATGAAACCCTTGAAGGTTGGAATTGGGAGTGGCTGATAGTAAAGAAATTCAGAGGGAAGAGAGGAGAAAATACCTGAAGACAGGGTTGAAGGATAGAAACAGAGAAAGGAGGATGAGTCAGGAAGAGAAAGCAAGGGCAGAAATAATGGTGTATCTGAAGGGGGAACAGATTTCTCAGTTGAGTGATGCTGAATGTGACAATAAGGAACCGAGCAAATGATAACCGACAGTTCAGTTATGGAAAAGCCAGATTCTAGTACCGATCTTTGTGTAAACCTGCCGTTGATCTCAGTGGAAGTTCTCTGCATCGACTGGAGTGTAGTCTTCCACACATACCTCAGCCTGTGGACTGTCATTAAAAATTCATTTCAGCCCTTGCCGCAGAACGAATTTGACATCTCCTTCCAGAGATTTAACCTGGCTAGTTTGTGAGGCTTATGGGGCAGAGGAGAAGGCCATATGGAGTTTTGGGAAAGGAGGCACAGAGATGGTTAATGTGGTGAAACATAAGAGGGACTACACTGGGTCAGACCCATGGTCCATCGGGCCCAATATCCTGTCTTGTGACAGTGGCCTGAGCTAAATGCTAAATAGGGAATGAACAGAACAGGGCAAACGTGGAGTGATTCCTCTTCTGTCACCTAGTCTCAGCTTCTGGCAATCAGAGATTTTGGGACACCCAGAGCATGGGGTGGGTTGTGTCCCTGGTGTTCTCGACTGATGGCCTTTCCTCCATGAACTTATCCAATTCCTATTTGAACCCAGTTATTGTTTTGTCCTGATAAGGCGTTCCACAGGTTGACCATGTTTTGTGCAAAGTACTTTTTTGTTTTTTTTTAAATCTGCTGCCTATGAAAGGGAGCATACTTGTGATGTGATATGTGGGGAGCCTCAAGGAATCAGGAGTCTGAGCTGAGGGGTGGATACAAGTTAGTCAATATTTTGCTTCCTTTCAATATCATGAGTCTGACTTGCTTTATACACAATCTGATCCTACTGATTAAGTCCCCTACCTCCTCACCTCTGCACTGGAATTTCCTCTCTTGTTCCCCAAATAGAGTTCATTTTCCTCATCCATCCCACTGTCAAGGCTCTGCCCCTGTCTTCCATCTCTGTTGCCTTTCTCACAATTCTATGGTAGTGAGAAGCCCCAGTCACTCTGGTCTGAGGGGGAAATTATGGGTTTGTGGGACAGTCATTGTTTTCTCTGGGATTCAAGGCAGGTGAATTGCCTGATCTCTGCACTGAGAAGGAGAGAGAAGTTCTTGCCCTCCTATTGCCATCTTCTCTTCACATTCCACAGATGCTGTTCAGAAAGAACCTGTTTGAAATGGCTATTAACTTGGCCAAGAGTCACCACTTGGACAGCGATGGCTTGTCAGAGATTTTCAGGCAATATGGAGATCATCTGTACAACAAAGGGAACCATGATGGAGCCATTCAGCAGTATATCCGGTAAGAAGGAGCCATGAAAACCCAGGGGAATGTAATAACAGTACACAGGGGCTGCAGAGGCCTTGCATTTAGCTAGCCCCTGGGAAAAAGATACAAGTCAAACCTAATGTAAAAAGTTGTGGTGATGATAAAGGGTTCTGTCAATCAGCCTTGCAGGGTTCTAAATTAACTGTATCATCTTGAGAAAGGAACCTGAGCATCACTGTACAGCTCAATGAAGTACTTTTTTATTTTTTTAACCATAGCTGTACGTGGGGTGACAAGTTGTTAAGATATGTAAGGAACAGGATGGAGATTAAAACAGAAAATATTACAGTGTCATTATATAAATTGTGGTTTGTCGTCATTTTGAATACTGTGGACGGTACTGGTCACCCCATCTCAGAAAGGATATTACAGAATTATCGGGCGCTTACAAAAAAGTAACAGTAATCCGTGACATAGAAAACCTCTCCTATTAAGAATGAAAAGATTGGGATTGTTACCTTAGAAAGGAGATAAGTGAAAGGTGATGTCATAGAAGTATATAAAATAATAAATGCTACAGATAAAGTAATTCAGGAACTTCTGTCCTCTGTCTCATTAGATGAGAACAAAGGAGTGTACAGTGAGATTCAAAACTGATAAAAGGAAGTACTTTTTCAGATAATGCATATTTAGACTGTGGAATTTATTGTCCCAGGATGTCATTCAGGTCAAGAATGTAGCAAGATTCAAAGAGGGTTTGGATGTTTTTTAAGGATAACAGGAATATCCAGAGATACAATATGTTGTTCACAGTGATGTGGTAGCTGTGTTGGTTCCAGGGTATTAGAGAGACAACATGAGCGAGGCAATATCTTTTTTTGGATTTCTTTTTGTTGGTGAAAGAGACAAGCTTTCAGAGCTCTTCTTTAGGTCTATGTAGCTCAAAAGCTTGTCTTTTTCACCACCATAAGTTGGTTCCTTAAAATTATCACCTTGTCTCTCTGTGATACAATAGTTGATGCGGACAAAAAATGTTTCAGATAATAAACCAATCTCTAATTTTTTGGGATTAGGATGAAGTCTTAATGGGGGGAAACAGGTATCCCAAAGCTGCCTACTGCAGGGTTTCTCGCACTTTCCACTGAAGTATTTGGTGTCAGCCACTGTGAGAGGCGGGATACTAGCCTAGCTGGGTCACAGATCTCATCTAGCTGGCAATTTCTATGTAATACTTGGGGAAAGTTTAAAAAATAAAACTATATTAAATTAAATATTTTTTTTAAAAACATCACATTTCCTTTTATGCCATGGTTTATACAAACAAAACCTGCATTTGTGGGCCTAAAATAACTTGACAAGTGGCCTTTTAAAGTTTCATAAAGTGGGGTATTAGCTCTAAGCAAGAACTCCTGTCCCTTATTATCTGTTTTATTTAGAACCAATATTTCTGTCTCTAGATTCTTGGGGTTTATGTAGTATTGACATACATTTTACTATAAGGTTGTGATTGCAACAGTGCAGGATAATAGTGGCTAGGATGGTGAAGTGGGGAGAAGAGCGTAGGAAATCTTGTTTTTTTTAAAAACCCTTTTTGAGGCAGTCTTTACTCAGCTGTGTGTAAAAACCACACCTTCCACTTAAAATAGGATGTTAAGTCGTCATGTTTCGACTCCAACCTTAATCCAAGGCCTCTGGTGGTATTAAATTGACTCCACTACCTGTGAGGATGGATGGTCTTGTGGCCTGACCAGTCATTCCTGAAACACAGCTGGTACCCTTGTGGGTGGGTTCCTCTTAGTGTCCAAAGCTTTCTTGCTGTGTTGTCAATTCCTTTATCTCTGGCTTATTGGAATCAAGAGACCTTATGTAACTTTTCTCCCAAGAACTATTGGAAAGCTAGAGCCATCTTACGTGATCCGGAAGTTCTTGGATGCTCAGCGTATACACAACTTGACGGCATACCTACAGACGCTACACCTACAGTCCTTGGCCAACGCAGACCACACCACGCTGCTCCTAAACTGCTACACCAAACTCAAAGACAGCTCCAAACTGGAGGAGTTCATCAAGGTAACGAGGGAAGGTAGTTATGCAGAATCATCAGGTTTGTACAATTATTAGAAAAAGAGTAATAGCAACATGGTAGACGACTCCAGTGGTAGCTTTGTCCACATAAGGACTTCTGGATTGGTCTTTAGCATCTTCATGCACTCTTGCACATATCTCTAAATTTCCAGTGCCACTGGAGCATTCACTGGACTTGCCATCTTAAACTTTGAGTGCGGGGGACTGTTTGTGTTCCTAGTGTGATTAAACCTTACAAATCTAGAGAGGGTAACTATAACAATGGCCATCTGCACTTGCCATGCTTGTCTTGCATGAGAGGAATTTAATGGTCACTCTTCGAGTCTTCATGCACAGAAGTGGGTTTGTCTCTGCCAAAAGCCTAGAGGACTGTTGCTGACAGGCCAGATGTCTGCAAATCCATATCAGGCCCATCTCTCTTCCTCTCCCCTAGTAATGCCCCATCATTTCCTCCTTGCAGACCAGTGAAAGTGAGGTCCACTTTGATGTGGAGACCGCAATCAAGGTGCTCCGTCAAGCAGGTTACTACTCCCATGCTGTGTACCTGGCAGAGAAGCATGCACATCATGAATGGTTCCTGAAAATCCAGCTGGAGGACATCAAGGTATGTAGATACCTTTGACCATTTCTGTTTGATCCCCTATATAGTATGAAAGCCTGTTTGTCAGGGATGCTCCTCCATATAGCATGGCCGTATAAACTGCTCAGGGAACAACTGCACTAGCAGTACAAATAACTGCTAGTGCACTAGTCAGACTTGCCTCTGAGGCATATAAGTAATTAGAGGATGTAAATGTCGTCTTGCTTCAGGTTCTGCTCTGGGAAAGCTGTTCTGTTCTGGATCAGTGCCAGTTTTCCCTCTGGCTGCCACCCTCCCACCACACAGGTGGCTGCATTTCAGTGGTGGGCAAGCTGATCACGTGGGATACAATTTTTTTTTACAAAATACTGAAATGTTTCTCTGCATGTTGGCTATTGTGAAGAGAGGGCTTGGCTTTTGTATCTGAAGTACAGAGTGGCTCCATGTGACTCTCACCAGTTCGTGCTTCTAGAATTATCAGGAAGCCTTGCACTACATTGGCAAGCTGCCCTTTGACCAGGCAGAGAGTAACATGAAGCGGTATGGCAAAATCCTGATGCACCATGTCCCCAATGAGACCACTGAACTGCTGAAGATCCTTTGCACAGACTACCGGCCATCAGGAGACCGTGAAGGCCCTGGAATGCTGGAGGGGAAAAGGGTAAGATCTGGGTAACTGAACCAGCGTACACTGAAGAGGTTGTGTGAGGAAATGTAGTTCATGTGATGATTTCACAGCTGGTAAATATAACTAGTGGTATTGGCCACTATCAGAAGACAGGACACCGGGCTAGATGGACCATTGGTCTGACCCGGTATGGGTGTTCTTAAGTGTTGTAGCAAAAGGTTGTTTCCCATGGAGATTTGGGTCACAGGTGCTGAAAAGACCTAGTACTTTGTTCCATTGCTACTGGAGCAGACCAGGAGGGTCACACTGTGGTATTGAGCGGGTCTGAAGACTCATGCATAGTATTAGAAAAATGCTGATACTGTTGGACCATGGATGAGGTGGCATCTTTACTACCTCTAGTTGTGTAATTGCTTCTCAAGTGGACAAGAAGCTGGAGACCTCAGGTCTGGTCTCAGACTGATCTTTCCTCTCCCCTGGGTAAACAGAGAAAATAGTGAAATGACTTGCCACAGTTGCACAGCCAGTGGCAGAGCTGTAACTAGAACACAGAAGCAGTAACTCCCAAGGCTCTGCTTTAAGCCCTAGGCAACTCTCTTCACTAGTTCCTTCCTCTCTCTTCCCGAGCCTCAGCACTAGAACATACAAGAAGAGCCTGGTCTCCCACCACCACCCTTAGAGGTGTTGGAAATGTGGTGAGAGAGACTTTGGAACAGGGGAATTGGATTGCTTGGGTCTATAGGTCCCATCAGGACCCACTAGTTCCCTACCATTGCACCCCGTCAATGGGCCACGAGGCTCCGTGTGGCTTCTGTCCCCTAGAAGCGTGAACAAGACTCATCAGCTTCCTCCCTTTGAGCATGGTTCACAAGACCTCTGCTTCTCTGAAGGAACTGGGGAGAATCAGCAGCAGGGCAAGGGAGCATTTTCCTTCAGAGATCTGGCCCCCTTTCATGACCTCTGACATCAGCAGAACTGAACTCTGAAAGCACGAGAGGGTGGGGTGGCATGGGGGGTTGGGTGCTGATGAGGTGGGGAGGAAAGTGAGACAACAGGCAGTGAATAAGCAAAAATAGTGGCTCTAAAACATAAGCAGATGGGTTGTTAATAAAGTGAAACATTTCTGTGTGGTCGGGAGGGTGGGAGAAAGGCCCATGGGATCAGTAATAGGGGAACATGTTGTAAAACAGATGAGGGAGGGACTGAGTTGGGGGTTGGGGGGTGTCTTTTTTTTTTTAAATACGATTTGTGATTTTGATGCCCTGCTTTCGTTTGTCTGTGCATCACTATTTGGCTTGTCTGTTTAGATTGTAAGGTCTGTGGGGGCAGAGACAGCATGTATTTATTTGTACAGTGCTTAGCTCACAGTGGTGCCCTGACCTTCATTGGGACCTTTGGGTATATCTGTAATATAATGTTTAATAGTAAGATAACTGGAAAATTCTGGCAGATCATTGTTCTGCACTGCACTGCTCTAATCCCACCAAACTTATGTGAAAGGGAGTTTCCCTGGATCTGAAAGGCAAAAGTTTGAATTTCTAGTGTTTGGATCTGCTGCTTGTTCAGAAAAATCCAGCTTAGACTGGGTGGAGAGACATGCACTTGGGATTGGACGGCGTGCCTGACTTTATTTCTGTCTTGTGTTAAAGGCTAATTCAGAGGAGTTCATTCCAATCTTTGCAAACAACTCCCGGGAGCTGAAGGCTTTTCTGGAACACATGACAGAGGTGCAGTTTGACTCTCCACAGGGCGTCTATGACACACTGCTAGAACTTCGACTTCAGAATTGGGCACATGAACAGGATCTGCAGGTCTGAGCTCCCTTCACCCTGTAGCTAGAGAAGGGGCTTTGGTGGGCCCACCATTTCTATGTGCACCCTTTTTCAAGCTGTAAGCTCTGTTCATACGCGTTGTTAGTACAGGGTGACCCAAGCTTGCATGGTGGACAGGCAAATAGGCAAATCAGCATGGTCCAGCTATTAGAATAAAATGGCTATTAGGTTAGGCTGCACTCAGTCCTAAGGCGTCTTATTCGTTCTGGGTACTGGAGAATTGACCCCATGGGTGAGAGTGCCTTATCCCATTCACCTGCATCCTTTCTGTTCTGAAAGCTGGTTCCCTGCTGTAACCTTGATCACCAAGTATTTCTTTGCTAATCAAGGCCAAGGAGAATTCCTCCTATTTCTTTAATAGGGAAAGGGGAAGAACAGACAGAACTCCTCCCAACCCCTAGGAATGCTGCAAAATAGGTGTCTGGTCTTCGGGATGAAATCTACCAAGCTTCTCAAACTTAATGCTCTGCTTGATTTTGTCCCCTTTGCAGATCAAAGAGAAGCTCCACAGTGAAGCAATCACCCTGCTGAAGAGTGGAAGGTTCAAAACGGTCTTCCACAAGGCTTTGGTTCTTTGTCAGATGCACAACTTCAAGGATGGGGTCCTCTACCTCTATGAACAGGGCAAACTGTGAGTGCTACTTCCCCTTCCAGGGACTAAACTTCATTGGTTCAGGCACTGGACCACAACCCTTTACATGCTACAAGAGGAAGATAAGGGTGAGAGCACCCTCGGATTCTCAAAGCAGGGACCTAGGTCAGTTGCCAGGCTGAAAGACTAACCTGTGTCTCTGCTGCTGTTTGTGCAGAGGGATGGAGTAATGTAATGTGGGAGGGAGGGCCTGGTTGACCTGGCTCTTTGCAGTAGTGCAAGGGGATTGTGTGGCTGGATGACAGAGTAGGGTCCCAGCAGCAGTGAGTAGGGGAAAGGTGGGTTACCCAGCTGACCGGCTCTCCCACTGCCTCCCCTCTTTTCAGTTTCCAACAGATCATGCATTATCACATGCAGAATGAGCAGTACAGGAAGGTGATTGAGGTGTGCGAGTTGTATGGAGAGCAAGAGGCCTGTCTCTGGGAACAGGCCCTCAGCTATTTTGCCCGGAAAGAAGAGGACTGCAAGGAATACATCACTGCAGTACTGAAGCACATTGAAAACAAGAACCTCATGCCTCCACTGCTTGGTAATGACAAGACCTGCAGCCAGGGAACCAGGGCTCGAATGAGCTCTCTGGACAGAGAGTTTTGATTAATGCAACAGTAAATGTAGCTTGACATGTAGTGAGTCTACTGGCAGCCTGCACTGTGGGGAGGGCAGACTACAGTGATCCCTGATTGTGAGAGGGCTTTACAAATTCTAATCAAGCCTCACAACCTGCTTGTGACTAAACAGTATCCCCTCCCATCTCTGTGCCTTGGTTCCCCCTTTGGTGAAGTGACTTGTCCAAGACACAAAGTGAACTGGTAACAAAACTAATAGAATACAGGCCTCTGGTCTCCAGGTGCCCTGCTTTAACCACCTAAATGCCTCCCTGTCACCCCTTTCTGGAATCCCCTAAGCACATTGGTCACTACAACCCACAGTTTCCCTGGCTAGTGCTTTCTGACGCTTAAATGTAGAGTTTTATTCAAGAGGTTTGAGGTTTTGTAAAACCCTGACCCCTTCGGCCTTTGAAGGGCATTTCAGGACAGCGCAGCCCAGCATAGTTGTTCAGCTCATTTGGTTTCTGTATTAATGTTCGGGTTATTCTCAGTTGTGCAGACTCTGGCTCACAACTCCACAGCCACGCTGTCTGTGATTAAGGATTATCTTGTCAACAAGCTGCAGAAGCAGAGCCGCCAGATTGAGCAGGATGAGCAGAAGATTAAGAAATATCGTGAAGAGACCACAAGGATCCGTCATGAGATTGAAGAGCTCAAAACCAGGTGCAGGAGACATGGTCTCACTCTCTCCATCTATATAAAAATCTAGTGTGACCGTTCTGTAGGGTGCACCCCCAAGGTCTCCTTGGGGGTTGAGTGGTTGAGTGAGGAGGATATGGTTTTGGAGACATCGGGAGAATCCTGCCTCCAGGGGCTGCTCAGGTGGACTGGCTCTGGGGTGTGTCGGGTTGGGTAGTCCTATTTCTTCAGAAAAATTGTATTTTTCCTCTCTCTCCCCGCCCCACCCACACCCCCAAATTGTCTCAGTCCCAAGATCTTCCAGAAGACAAAGTGCAGCATCTGTACAAGTGCCCTGGAGCTGCCTTCAGTACACTTCCTGTGTGGGCATTCCTTCCACCAGCACTGCTTTGAGAGCTACTCGGAGAGCGATTCAGAGTGTCCCACCTGCATGCCAGAGAACCGAAAGGTGACAGATATGATCCGAGCCCAAGAGCAGAAGAGAGATCTGCATGATCAGTTTCAGCATCAGGTAGGGATATCACCATCATTCCCCTTTCCCGTTACACCTGCTGGGTTTAAATCTCTGCTGTGAACAGCATGTTTTAATAAACAGGAGTTCAGGCTCCTGCGCCGTTTGTGAGACTTGTTCAGAACAGGAAAGGATGAGGCTACTTTGCAAACAGGTCCTTACTAAACCTGACTTGTGGCGCATTGGGAACTGAATGACTATTCTGTGAGGTGCCTTCCATACCAAAGGCTTCTTTCATGCTTTACAAACGGAGATAACTAGAGGTAATTTCCCTTCCGCTATCACTGAAAGTCATCCATCCACCTGTAGGGTGGAATATGACAGCTGCACAATAGCATTACAATAATGCTGCACAACAGTTTGACCCAAAACCATAGTGAAACTGAGGGAGGTAGAAAATAGTTGGTCAAGTTGGAATTTGGCTGGGGCAGGTTCTAAAGGTACAGTCTCTCCTGTCAGGCCTTTTCTAAGCACGGATTTAAGTGTTTATGTTAGAATGTCTAGCTAATGTATTTCAACAAACACATTTGAAAATCCTAATGCAGACAAGTGTTTTTGTAGCAGAACCCAACCCACCATTAATGAAGCTTCTTTTTGTCTTTGATAGCTCAAGTGCTCTAATGATGGCTTCTCTGTTGTTGCTGATTATTTTGGTCGTGGGGTGTTCAACAAGCTCACTCTCATCACGGATCTGCCCACAGGCAAATCAGCCACAACTACTGATGCTGGCCTACAGAGGGAACTCCTCATACACACAAAACGCAGCACCTAGAGCCAGGCCTTCCCTGGGTCACCTCCCTCCTGGATTCCTCCATACTTTACTATACTTATCTTAAGGACTCTGTAAATTAGGTGCTTCTTGATTTCTTTTAACCCCTCCAATGACCTGTGAACCAGCCAGGGATGGAAATTGACTGGTGAGGATCTAAAAGGAGGGCAGGAGCTGAAGTGGCTATAAAACTACTGTGTTGTTGGAATATATATGATGCAAAGAATTGTGCACTTTCTGGAAAGGCTTGAGTCCAGGTCACCCCTCTGCCAGCCTCACAATGCCTTAAGCCCTGGGCATACCAACCTTTCTGCAGTGCTACAGACCAATCTCTGGTGTCACAATAGCACAGGGCAAAGCGTTTCACAGCAGGTGTCTGCTGGGCAGTGACGATTGTCCTGTGGGCTGGGTCAGCCTGTGGGTCAGCTAATTACACTACTAGCTTTACTGTCAGAACAGAAGGCTATGAAAAAGAATTGGATTCTTTGCCTAATGATGGAATGTTTTGCGGTGTGTTTGGTGGTTTTTCTTTTTAATTTAGTTGCTTGTAGACCAGCGATGAAGTCTGGTAATCACTGACAGAAAATCATAATTTGGGCCTAGATGGTTTTTTTTTAAAGGTGGAAGTACTTCAGTTGGTTGCTCTGAGACCATCTTCTGTGATGGAAAAATGGCCTAAGAGGCATGTAGATAAAAAGTCAACTCAAACGTGAGTTCAGAATTTCTCCTGGTAGCTGCGCAACCCATGTTTCACCTGTATTAAAAGTGACCTCACCAGTTCAGTATCCTGTAACTTTCCATTTAAAGGTTAAAATAGCTTACTACAAGGAATTTCTTATGTACATACGTTGAATTTATGCACATTCTGTAGCTCAAAGAAATGTGAACATAACCTTTTTAATGTTAACAGACTGTCATCTGCCCTAGAGGGGTCACTGTAGCTATAAGTTATCTATCTGAATAGAGAAAGAAATACACCTCTTCATAACACTTTACACGTAGGGTTTTCTCTTACAGAATTGCAAAATGTTTTATATACTGCATATTAATCTTCTGTATATATAAACTTCCAGTCCCTCACTCAGCTCCAAGGATAAAGCCTGAGCCCACTGACTGTACATTAGCAATTTTCAGAAAATCACCCTTATTTCTCTATTACGATAATGTGTTGCCTGATCTCGGGCCTGTGTATTGATTATAGTGGTTACTTCAGAATGCCCAGTTATCACTCTGTGATTTGAGAGGTTCTTGTCCCAAGTTCAGTTTCAGTATTATTAAAAGTTCTGTTCAGTTGGGAACTTGATGCGTCTGTTTATAATGCTCACACTTTAGCAATCTTTCTGAATTTGTAATACTTTCATTAATGCATTACCAAAGACGTGCGCACTTTAACCCACCAAGCTAGAGATAATACAGAACGTACATCTGACCATCCGTATACTCACCATCCCTGGACGAATAACCTAAAAGGCTTACTTGTCTTCCTCATCACTGTCCACCAATGGCCATCATCCTGGTACCTGTAAGGCTACATCTCTCTCCTCTCCAGCACACAGACTGGGGTACAATGACTGGGCCAGAAGTAGGTATAGGGACACTCCAACTCTGTTGGTGCACATGAGCCAGACCGGGCCCTTTCCTAAGGTGGAATGGGAGCATGTGCCGGTGTGGGACCAGGACAGAGGGTGTGGATGAGTGAGAGCCTGCATGCCCCACACTTAAGTCACAAGTGGGGCGGTGTGTGTGGCAGCTGCGTGGTCCGTGCCTGCCCGCTGCGAAGGCTCCTGTCCCTGCTCTAACGCGGCCTGTAACGCAGCTTGTGAGCAAGCCCAGGGGCTGAGGCGGCAGAAGCAGGCCAAGGAAACCAAGCCCCCCTGCAGCCCCAGGGGGAGGCTGCCCACGTGCTGCGGGCAAGGCTGGTCGCGCGCTGGCGGGGATGCGTCGGGTTCCACGTACCTGCGACAGGTGCCGTAACAACGCGCCTGCCCCTGGCCGCAGTGACGTCACACGCCAGCACGCCCCTCTCTCCCCCCGCGCGAAAACTACAGCTCACGGCAGGCGCTTTGCGGACGGCGCGCGCCGCCGGGCATCCCACGTGACAGGGCCCGAGACCGCGATGAGTCACGTGCGCGGGCGGGCGGCCTGGTCACCTGACCCGCCGGCCCGGCCCGGCCGCCAAGATGGCGGCTTACCTGCAGTGGCGCCGCTTCGCCTTCTTTGAGCGGGAGACGGTGAAGGAGCCGGCCGGGCCCGAGGGGCCGAAGCCCTTCGCCCTCCCCCCGGGCATCACCGTCTGCGACTCGGGCCGCGGCAGCCTGGTGTTCGGGGATATCCTGCCCCCGCGCTCGGCTCCCCGGGCCCGCCGGCGGCCGCTAGCGGGCGGAGACGCGGGGCGTCCCCCCGTCTCGGGATGCGAAGGGCGGGACGGAGGTCGTGGCGCCCCGGGCGGCGGGGCGGGGTTAGGGTGTCCGGTCCCCGCGGGACCGCCCGGCTGGTGACCCTGCTGCTGCCCCGCGGAGGCGGCCCCGAGCTGGCGCCGTCCGGGGCCGGCAGCGCAGTGGGAAGGTCGCTCTCTGCCCCCCGGGCCCCAACAGAAACGGGCCCCCGCAGCCAGCGCTGCACGGTCCGTCCCCACCGCATGAGGGTAGTTTAAGAAGGGTTTGCTTGTAACGTGTCTGGTGTCGTTTCATTCTGAGAGTACCTTGACTACGATCTACATATAGAAGGTCAGATCTGGTTCTTGTCGCGCTCCCTTCAGCTCAGCAGTTTCCAGGCTTACAAACTGAGGGTGGCTCACCTGTACCAGCTGAAGCAGCACAGCATCTTAGCTTCCGTTGGTGAGGATGAAGAAGGCATTAACCCCTTGGTGAGTCAAATGACAAAGAGGATGCGAGCCCGTCCTGTGTGCATTTCTGAGGAAGAGCAAGATATTGGGATTAGTGTGGGAATGTCTTTGTTCTAAAAACAGTGTGCTAAATTCTACTCCTTGGCTTCAAAGGGACCAGGTTATGTCCCCAATACAGCTTAAGATCATATCTGCTTACGTTCTGTTTCTGTTGTTGCAGGTAAAAGTCTGGAACTTAGAGAAACGAGATGGTGGGAGTCCTCTTTGCACAAGGATTTTTGCAGCAATACCGGGTAACAAACCCACGGTTGTGTCATGCCTAACTGTCCACGAGAATCTTAACTTCATGGCTATTGGTAAGTGACAAGCAATGCCAAACAAACTCTGAAGTTACTATGACGAAATGAAAATGGGTGGGTCAAACAGAAGGCAATGTAGAGTGTTCTGACGTTTTCATCCTAAGAAGAATATAGCTTGCACTGCTTGAGAATGCCAGTAATTACTTACTTAAGTTCAGCAAATCTTTATAACTACCATAATTTACTTGTCAAGCTTTAATGCTTTGTTAATGTTTAAAAGAAAAGTACATATTTTCTTTAACTATCTTACAACTTTTTCTTTAGTGGTGGTTAAAATTATTAGTAAAGAGGACACTCAGGTAATTTTGGCCCCAAATTTAGGTTTTGTTCAACAGAAGCAGGAAGCCTGTCAAACTGGCAGCAGAGCCACTAGGAAACACAGATGTTAAAGGAGTACTCAAGAAATACAAAGCTACTGCAGAGATGCAAAATGAATTATTTGCACTGCTCTCCACTGCAGAGAACATGTGGGGAATACATGGATCAGAGGTATACTATTATTTTTAGGGCAACAAATCTGAAATACTGCCCCATGTTGATATGTTAATAGAAAAGGTTTTAAAGCAGACTGGTAAATTAAACAGTGATAAGCCACCAGGACTGGATGGCATTCATCCAGAAGTTCTGAAGGAACACAAATATGAAATGAAAGAATTACTAAGTGGGGTTCCACTTGTAATGTAACTTACCTCTGAAAACAGCCTTTGCACCAGAAAACTGGAGGGCAGCTAATCCCAGAATCATAGAAATGTAATGTAATACCAGGTTTTAAAAAGTGCTCCAGAGGTGATCCTGGCAATTACAGACCAAAGAGCCTAACTTGGGTACCAGCAAATTGGTTGAAACTGTACAGAACAGAATTAGCAGACACATAGATGAACGCCTTTTTGGGGGGGAAGAGTCAACACAGCTTATGTAAAGGGAAGACATGCTTCACCAATTTATTATAATTCTTTGAGGGTGTCAACAAACATGTAATGGGTGACTCAGTGGATATAGTGTATTTGGACATTCTGGAAGCCTGTGACAAGATCTGTCACCAAAGATTCTTACGCAGACTAAATAGTCATGGGATAAAAGGGAAGGTTCTCTTGTGGCTCAGTAACTTGTTCAGAGACATGTTCTGAAAATGTGACTTTTGAAGAGCTGGTTTCCGTCTTTTTTACAGCATTGATTTTTATAGTGCTTATTAGGTACCTCTGGGATGCTAAGTGACTTAAAACAACGGTTACACAAAAATGGTTCCAGTGAGTTAGGTATCTGTTCTAGCAAAGCAAAACACAAAGGAAAAATGGGTGGAAAGAATCCATAAAGAAAGTGTGTGTAGGAGAAAGAGATTGAACTTTCCCAAACAGGAAGGACGTGCACGGGGCCACGAGATGGCTGTGAAGAGGTCCCAATAGGCCTTACTCAGGAAGGGTGTTTGATACACAAATCCATGAAGGGAGAAGACTGTGGGACCACCTCAGTATGCATATCTGGCTGGGAACCAACAAGGAGGATCCAGCTAACTAAAGATGCCTTGGACTTGATATTAATAAATGTTTGGGAAGTGCCTTAGGCATGAATCGTTTAGTTCTTTTCCTTCCACAGGTTTTGCAGATGGAAGCGTTGTGCTTACAAAAGGGGACATCACACGAGACCGACACAGTAAGACCCAGATCTTGCATGAGGGCAATTACCCAGTCACTGGCCTTGCCTTCCGCCAGTCTGGCAAAATCACCCACCTTTTTGTTGTCACCACGGAGAACGTTCAGGTGAGATATCACCTTGACAAATTTGTAATGGAGGCTGGCCTCTGGCCCACTGATTGTAATAGCTCCTGGTTGTTTATCACCACTCTGTGGTTCAATGTCATGTTTGAAAAGTGATATTTCCTCCATAGTCCTATATGCTGTCAGTGAAGGATTATCCTCGTCTGGAGCTGGACACACATGGTTGCAGTTTGCGCTGCTCCACGCTCACTGACTCCTCCCAGGACCTCCAGTTCATTGTGGCAGGAAACGAATGTGTGTATCTGTACCAGCCGGATGAGCGTGGGCCCTGCTTTGCCTTTGAGGGACAAAAGTTGATCGTTCATTGGTATCGGGGATACCTCATCGTTGTTTCCAAAGACCAGAAGAGCTCTCCAAAGTAAGACTTCTAGAAGTAGATGAGTCTATTTTATTATATTCACTATGTGGTTTTTTTGTTCTTTGCAGCTCTCCTGGTGGTTTGTTTTGCATGGCTAGTGTGATACAGAGCCCAAGTGCTCCCAGCTGGCAAAGAGTTCATTGTTATGTAACAGCAAGTTCTAACAGGCCTGCTGCTTTCATTGTATTCATCCATAAAGAATCTCATATGTGGTTTTTAAATGGTTATGATTATCATCATAAAATGTATGTCCAGCTGCTATGTTCAGAGTTAGCTATTTATATCCTGCAAATATATTCTTGTAGTTATCACCGTGGTACAAACCCCGGCAGACATGAAGTACTAGTTTCGTGCCAGACCAAAGATACTTATCCATCTATCTGTTGAGATGTAAATTGAGTATTGTCTCATTCACAATCTCCAATCTGAGGTAAATGCAGGAGAGGGATAATGAGGTTTAACAGGATGAGAAGAACAGCAGGGGAGGAAAAAGCCTTATTTGGGATGCACTTCAAAGGTTTAATAGACTATAACTGGGGGACAAGAAAACCATTCTGTACTCTTTCACCCAGGAAGTAATCATGCGGTGCAGTTACATTCATGAAAACAAGATCTTAACCCAGTTTGGTTGAAAGCACTGTAAAAAGGCTCTGGGCTAAGATAAACTTACTTGGACAGAAGGTCAGAGAGCTGTGTTAAGTTTAGTCTCTAGGGATGGTTTTATTATTTAGTTTAATATGTTCCCCTCTGTTTCTTTTATCCCCCCTCACTATGTCATTAAATCTTGATCTTTGATGATTGTTTTCACTATTACCGTAGCTCAGTGCTGTGGTATTGTACAGGGAGCAGATCCTGAATCGGATCATTCAAGCTGGTGTGTACATTATTGCCTTGGGAATAAAAAAAGCTGGTATCACTGTGAGTGTTCAGTGGATAAAGGCTGAATGCTACAGGGGAAAGCCTCGAAGGAGCTTGGGGATAAGAGTAAACCTGTTGCTAACTTGCAACCCAAAGTAAGGGGGGGGCATAGCCCAGGGGAGATGGTTTGGGGGCTAACAGACTGGAGCTGTCAGAGGGCTTACATTCAGTTGAACACAAGCAGGTCTCTCTCTGGCTGCAGACAGGGTGGGTAACAAGGTGATTCACAGATCCGGGTGCCCCAAAATTCGTCACAGCGGTTTACTGATGTCACTGTTCATGTGATTGGTATTAGAGCCCTGGCAAACGCAGCTGTGAATTCAGCTGAATCTACAGAATCCTGTCATCATTTCTGGGATACCAACATGCACCAGCATCCAGATCCAGGGTGATCTGTCACCACCTTTTTGTAACTCAGACATGATTTCTCCCATCTACCGTGTGGACTGATAACATACCACATGCTCTCATGGTTGTTCAGAGCTTTGTATTCCAGTCTAAGCGTGTTAAGGAGATGCTACTGAGAATGAGACTTAAAAATGGAGGAGAACATTGGGTTAAACTCTTCCTCTTTCTTCTGGTGTCCAGATCAGAGTTTGCTGGCAGTGACCCACAGAACTCTGACAAGCAAATCTTGAATGTCTATGACCTGTGTAACAAGTTCATTGCCTACAACTCGGTCTTCGATGATGTGGTGGATGTCTTAGCAGAGTGGGGGTGTCTCTACGTGCTGACAAGAGATGGGAAGATCCACGCACTTCAGGAGAAGGATACGCAGACCAAACTTGAGGTAAGCCACCTTCGTCTATGTTTTATGGCTCCAGGTTTGTAAAAGTGCCACAGATTAGGGGTTGAGGAGCCAGCATGTTGAACAAGAGAGTTATATCTTGGCAGAGGTGGTGTTGCTGTGTTGGTTCCAGGATATTAGCCATACAAGGTGGGTGAGGTCGTATCGTTCATTGCAGCAATACAAGATACACTTTGAACAACCTTGTCTGTAAAAGAGTTATATGCAGTTGTGCTAATGGCTTCTCTGCACAATGGAAGTGTTGCAGATGAAGTATCTTATGCAAGCCTAGACAGGGCTTTGGACAACACTGAATGGAAGGAAGTGCCTTACAGGCACTTACTACGTTTACCTGGTGAAGGATGTAGCATGTGAAATATGTCACTGGAGCAAAGCTGTCAAACACCTTGTTCCTTTTGACAGATTTATATTCAGTTTGGCAAAATCTGTTGTGGCTATGAAGGAAATTTCTCAAATATGGACCAAGAAATATGCATCAATTTATAATCTTCCTGAATCTACAGGCAATCTGAGGTGCAATGGTTTTGAGGGGTGTGAATTCTCCCATTAGTTTCAATGGAGTATTCATTTTTAAGCCTTCTAATGACACTTGTATGTAAGCATTAATTATTTAACTGATGACCAATTAGTGGGTGGTATGGGGAAGGGGGGGAATATGAAACCCCTGAAGGTTGGAATTGGGAGTGGCTGCTAGTAAAGAAATTTAGAGGGAAGAGAGGAGAAAATACCTGAAGACAGGGTTGAAGGATAGAAACAGAGGAAGGAGGATGAGTCAGGAAGAGAAAGCAAGGGCAGAAATAATGGTGTATCTGAAGGGGAACAGATTTCTCAGTTGCGTGATGCTGAATGTGACAATAAGGAACTAAGCAAATGATAACCGACAGTTCAGTTATGGAAAAGCCAGATTCTAGTACCGATCTTTGTGTAAACCTGTCATTGATCTCAGTGGAAGTTCTGTGCATCGTCTGGAGTGTGTAGTCCTCCACACATACCTCAGCCCGTGGACTGTCATTAAAAATTCATTTCAGCTGTTGCCACAGAATGAATTTGACATCTCCTTCCAGAGATTTAACCTGGCTAGTTTGTGAGGCTTACGGGCTGAGGAGAAGGCCATATGTAGTTTAGGGAAAGGAGGCACAGAGATGGTTAATGTGGTGAAACATAAGAGGGACTACACTGGGTCAGACCCATGGTCCATCGGGCCCAATATCCTGTCTTGTGACAGTGGCCTGAGCTAAATGCTTCATAGGGAATGAACAGAACAGGGCAAACGTGGAGTGATTCATCTTCTGTCATCCAGTCTCAGCTTCTGGCAATCAGAGATTTCGGGACACCCAGAGCATGGGGTTGTGTCCCTGGTGTTCTTGGCAAATAACCATTGATGAACCTTTCCTTCATGAGCTTATCTAATTCCTGTTTGAATCCAATTATTGTTTTGGCCTTGACAGCATCCCCTGACAAAGAATTCCACAGGTTGACTGTGCGTTGTGTGAAGAAGTATTTTCTTTAGTATTTTGTAAATCTGTAGCCTTTTAAGTTCATAAGTGACCTCTGGTTCTTGTGTTATGTGAAGGAGGCATATAACACTTCCTTACTCACTTTCTCTACATCTTTCATGGTTTTATATACCTCAACACATCTACTACTACTTGCATGTGTATACAGTCATCTACAAAATTTGTCACTTATTAGTCATCTGCCTTTATGTGATGTGGATTGGATGGGAACTCTTTTTTGTTTGACTGTTTCTCTTCAGGTATTTAACCATACACCTGCTAAAACTGAACACAACTCATGTTGCTTAGGCGTAGACTGAGCCAACCAGGAAAACTAAAGATTGTACATATTTTAATAATTGTGACGTTTGAACATGTGGCTGGATTCAGAATCCTAGATTAAGGTAGAAGCAGGTCCCAAATTCTTAATGTTGAAACGCAATTAATTAATGCACTGAAGGTCCAGTTTTGTGTAAGCATGGAGTATTTTTATTAGGCCAAAGGTTTTATCAGACAAAGGTTACAACACAAGTAGTTTTCTCCTGGGCTGAGACTACTTTGGAGCTCATAGATAAGGATGGAGGGTTTAACCCTGCCCACTAGTACATGAGGCCTTATTTTATACTAGTCTAATTAAAAAATCAAACACACTTTACAATTGGCTATTTTATAGGTAGGGAGACTGGGGAAGAGTAGTTCAATGGCTTGCTGAAAGTTGTACGGCGTATCAGTGGCAGAATTCTGGATAAAGCCAGGCTCACTGCCCTTTGTCAGTCCATGTAGCTTGCTCTCATGAGAGTGAGCATGATAGTCTCAAAGGAATTGTGTTCCGTTGCCTTGGGGATGGATGATGGTTAGAGCTGGAGTCTCTGTGCAAAGCCACATGTTGTGTCCTCTCTGCCTCGAAAAATCATCTTGGTGAAAATGATCATTGTTCGCTTATGAAAGTAGCCACCTTGTGACTGCTGGGATGGGTAATGCATTAGCTGCCATACACATTGCTGGGAGTATATTAGGCAGCAACGAGTTTGGGGGTGTTACTGAGGGGTAGAAGGTCTCCTTCTGCCATCCCTTCTTCCTAGTGATTCAGAACAATTTTTTTTCCATACAGAAGCTGGAGAGCTCTGCTGAGGCAGCTCCTGCAGCTGAATTTCCTTCTCTGCAGAACTGGTAACCTCCATTCCTAAGTGCTGGTCACACCCCTTCCTGCTTTCTGAAGGCCTTTCCCTCCCAATCTCCTAGTGCAGCACATACTCTAGTGTGCCTGTCACCTCTTATCTGTGAGCCATGCTACACCAGAAGGGTCTGGGTTACAAACGGAATAGCCCTTCCCTCTAGCACATGGTCTGGCACACTCTCTACTAGGCAGCAGAGGCGTTAACTTCCCTCCTCTCCTCTTTCCCGGTTCAAGGAGCATCTTCTTCTCTTTCACATAACAGGCTTTGGGGTTGGAAAAGTCCATAGCAATGGAGAACAAGACACCGAGGAACAATCAGGTAAAGGAACAGACATTGCATTCTTCAGGGTTTAGATTGTTCATGATGATTGTGTGTGTGTGTGTGTGTGTATATATATATATATATATAAAAAATCATAATAAAATACATACATTTAGCTCTGCAAATCTGTCAGGATCATTTAAGCGACCAGGTTTAAAATCTACTCATCTGCCCTTTACTGTTTTAAGGGGGTGGTGGAAACAAAAACCAAACAATGTTACTTGCCCATTTTTAGAAAAAATTACAAGTAAAGTGTTCTGGAGGCTGGGGTCTCTGCACTGTTTGTCTTAATTTAAATATAATGCTTAAATGTAAGGGAGCGGATGAGAGAGTAAAGATACTATACCCCTTTCCCTGCAATTCTGCTACATACTAAATGGATCAGTCCTGGCTGGTTATTCAGTTAAAAGTTTGATCATTTTTTAAGATGTCCATAAATATGCAGATGTTAGTTAACGTTTGCACCACATTTCAAAGGTGAAAAGTTCTATCTAAGGACCTACTGTTATTCTTAGTGACTTTTTGTGAATAGCTGAATGATTAAGAAGAACTTAACAATACAACACACATGGGGCCCAATCCTGCAAATATATACCTCTGACGTCAATAAGACTGTTCACAGTATTGTGTGCTACTACTGGTAGTTTTTACAGAATTGAGCCCTAGGGCCCAATCCTGCAAGATGGTGAGTGCCTGCTGGGGGGTGCTGCACATTTGCCAACAGGAGTTTACACTCTTTGCAAGCCTACTGTTGTGTTAATTTAAATAGTTGATCTTTTGCTCAGTCTACAAAGATGTGGTTGCTGCTTGAGGAACACTAACTGCTCCTGGGAGGCGGAATGAGCTCTGAGTTGGCACAGAAAGCTGGATGGAAAAGGTGCACAATTATGGATTTGGGGGATTTGCTTTAATTTTTGAAATATGTGAAACAAGTTCTTTGTAGGATGAAAATGGCCTGAAAAACCGAGTTATCCGAGTGGGCACCAGGAAGAGTCAGGTGAGTTTCTGCTTACCGCATTAGCTTCTGTTCTGCTATGACCATATTGCTGAGTCTCTATTTGATGGGGAAAATTGTCACTTGAGAGTCTAGACCCTGTAGCTGCATCTCTTAAAACAAGAAAATCTGGGTGGCTAATTTCAACTTTAAAAGTATGATGTACAGCATTTACCCTCTGGGAAAAAGTCTCTCTCTATTATTTATATATAAACTCAAATGAAGTCCAGCATCTTTCAGGTTTCCTGTTCACGAGGGAAGTGTTGTCTAGCAGGCAGAGTGAAAGACTTAGCAATCAGTATTCCCTTGTTCTGTTCTCATCTCTGCAACTGACTTACTGTGTGATGATGGTAAGTCTCTTAGGGCCACATCTTCAAAAGTGGCCTCTAGCTTTGGATGTCCAATCTTGTATACCTAGCACCTGATTTTCACAGGTGTTCAGTTCCGTCAACTCTCAAGTCACTGGAAGTTGTGAATGCAAATTGAGCTTGAGATATTTCAAGTTTGGGCACCCAAAGTAGAGGACATTCTTGAAAATTTTGCTCTTTATTTATCTGTGCTGCCATTTTCTCATCTGTAAAATGGGGGACAATTTGTGGATAGCTCACAAAAGGTCTAGAGTGTGAGGTTTCATTTGTTCATCTTAGTGAAGCACCTTGAAGTATTTGGATTAAGCACAAGGTATTATTAAATGGAAATAAATGAACTTGTATTTGTTTATGCTAATGAGCTATCTTTCTCATACTAAAAAGCCCAAGTCCTCCTCAGAGTCTGACCTTAGACTGGAATAATGGTATATTTGCTAAAGTGTGATCTTTGTGAATTAAAAATTACTGTATTCTGTCACCAGAGTTGCACTATAATAGGCCTCATTGTTGGCAGTCCCAGTAGGAAGGCCAGAGATTGAATGGGCCATGAGACTGAGCTCTCTTGCGGCGGAGATCCCTCTGTGTTGGGGCTGAGACATGTTGTTACAACTATGTGGGAAAAGCTTGCCCTGCTGCCGCCTGGACAGTACCCATTCTGAATAAACAGGACCTTGGTCCCCATGGCTGTCAGTTGGAACATTCCATCAGCACCAAACTCAGGGAGTAGCTCAAGAAAGAGGGAGGTGATTGCGTTCCTCTTTCAGTAGAATCTTTTTGCATCTGCATTTTGCTATATCTGACGACCAAGTATCTAATGTGGAGGCAAAGCTGAGGCTGCATTGACCCTTACAACAGCCTTGGAGGCAGGATATAGAAAATGCATTGGGTTTCTCTTGCTATCTAGCTGCAGCTGGGTGTAGCAAGTTTGCAAAGAGAGATAAATATGCCTTGGGCCTTTGTTCTGAGGTAATCTCGTCTGCTCTGGAAGTCAGGAATGAGCATGGCGGAGGCTAGATGATGCAACAGATGGGCATGGACGGGTGAGACGTGGCTTTTCTCCTCCGTGTGCCATCTCCAAGGCTTATTGTGAAGAATTATCAACACTTTGTGCTTACCTCACCTGTGCCTTTTACCCAGGTTCTCTCAGCGCCTTAGAAAGGGGAAAGTTGCTGGACTCATTTTATACATGTGGAAATAGATGACTTGCCCAAGGCCACCCAGAGCATCAGTAGCAGAGAGAAAGAGATTAGAAACTAGGTTTCCTGATTCATTGTCAGTTGTGACAATTTGACTATATTGCCTCTTACAAAGTCAGGATGGAGGGATCCTTAACCTTTTGCTTGAGTTGGATAGAGGCTGTGATCATTTTATGTGATCCACCCCCTTCCAGAATATAAATGAAATGTCTCCCCATCTTCTACTGGTACAAGAGCCTTTTGCTGCCTCTAAGCTCTGTGGCCTGCTCTGCCTGATGTTTTGAGTGTTTGCTGTTCTGCTTCGGCAGAACTTCTTGACACAGCTCTGTTCATGTAGAATACAGGCAGTGCACACATTTAGATTGATCGTTCCTGCAAACAAATCTTAATCCTGACTCCTTGCCAAATCACATAGCAACAATAATATTTAGCATTCATGAAAAGCACAGAACAGATCTGGTGCAATTTAGCTCATCATTCAGAGGTGGGAATTGCCAGGCTGTTTAGTCTGCCTTCGTTATAACAATGGGTGCCCCTGACTGCAGTTCCTATAGCGCTGCCAACAGTGTTCAGTGCAATTCAGTTTAAAAATTACAACAGCACATAATTGTTTCTCTAGTTCCATTCACCCAGTGATGGCACTGCAGATAGTAAGCTACAGCCTTCCCATATAGGGTGGTACATACTGTCTCCACTTGAAACATGATGTCACTGAGGCACAAAGAGATGAAATGACTAGCCACAGAACATAACAAATCAGTGGCAGAGCTGAAAATAGAACCCAGGAATTCTGACTTCCAGTCTCCTGTTCGAATCACTATTTCTAGCTGAAGAAATTTTGTTTGCTGTGCTTTTACAGTGCTCTTATTCTGACCCTACCACTGACTCACTGTGTGACCGTGAGACAGGTCACTCCAACTCTCTGTTCCTCCATCTGTAAAGCAGAGATGGTAATACTTTCCTCAGTGGGGTGTTGAGATCATTATGCAGGGGTAGGGCAGGGTTTGTGTAGCACTTTGATAAGACTTCTATTTGCATTAATGCTTGTGTTTTGGAGGATTTGGTGGGCGCCTTTGACTGTGACTTAGAAAAGCTTCCTTTAGTTGAGGTACTGAACACATACCATCTCACATGGAACGTTGCCTTCTGTTTTTAACTGCAGCTGGCTCGGATTCAGACAGACAGTGTGGTGGAAATGCTCCGCGAGCGATACCTTAATCTTCATTTTGAGATTGGTAGGTGTCCAAAGGCTGCTGAGAGGCAGTGGGATGGTTTGGTATATCAGATCTGTTATACAGGAAGCCCTAGGCCCAAGGAAGATAGATTGTGGCATTTGCACAAGTGGAAAGTCCAAGTCAGTTCCATCCAGTTAGGATCTTGTGACTTGGCAGAAGATGCTAAGGTCTGTAGAGCAAGAAGATGGATTCCATGTACTGCAGAGCATTGAGTTCCTAAGTTTCTATACAGATGATGATACTGTCATTCCATAGAGTAACTGTGCATTAGTCTGGCTGTAAGCAGATGCGTCTTACGTTCATGTTCAAGACTGCTGCTTGCCTTGTGTAGCACAAAATAGTATTCTTGTAAGTGCAAGGTAAACATTATATTTATACTTATTACATATTATATTAACCACACAGGGAGCAGTGAGGAGCCTAGTGCTGCATTGATCACATGGCTGCTGAGCACCAGGCTAGTAGCAGGAAAAGTGCCTTGTTAGTGTGATGAGGATCCTGCTTAAAACTACTGTCTTCAGACACACCCACTCATGGCCCTGCCCTTTTCTTACTCTGTGTACTTGGGAATAATGCAGCACACATGCAGGAAGGCTAATCTGTACTTCTGCTTAATGCAGAGTACTCCTAGTGCTTAACCTTGTTTATACCTACATGGAGCTTGCATTCACAACTGCAGTAGAAAGCAGCAGTCATGTACCCCCTTGCTGCACACTGCACAGGGACTCAAAGTCTGGGCCTATCTGATCTGTATCACTGCTCTTAAAAAGCTCTCTCTTTGAACAGTTGCGATGTCAACAACTGGAGACAAGATCCTGGACACAGCTCTTTCCAAGGTAAATGACCTCTTCTTCCTTTATGCTGAATGAGGCTGTTGGTGATGAGATTGGTATAGATTATTTAATGATCTTCATATTCCTCCCATCCCATTTAGATTGGAGAGAAGAGCCTCTTCACCAAGGAGCTGGAAAATGCACTGGAAAGAAATGAGTAAGAGCCCTGACCTTTTCTCTTCCTTACTGCAGGCCATGGAATGGCCCAGGCAATTTTGCAGACTCTCTCTGCATCTGAAATAAAGATAAACATTCACACCCTACTGCTTTGTAGAACACTTTGGAGAATGATAGGCTTGTGAAATGTGCTATCCATAGTCACTGTCTCCCTCCTGACTGGTTAAGTTGGGCTTCTACAGCTAAAGGAAAAATGTGTTCAGTCAGTAATGTTTGCATTGGTTGAACCATTCAAATGGTTGAACCATTTTAGAGCAATGGTATTGTTGTCGGTTGCGTGTGCATTCTCCCGGTGTGTGCTGTCCCAGCTCTGCAGATAACTGAGACACCAAACTGAATTATCCAATAAGACAACAGATCCCTTTCAGCAGTGACAGCACCAGGCCAGGCTTATTGTCAAATGAGCATGGTAAAAAGTGTCCTATACATGCTGCAAGTACACTTAATACACATATGCCCCTGACAATGGACCAGCTCAGTAAATGGTGGGATTTTCCATTCCCCACTTGGCCAGACAAAGACACTCCCTTTGAGATCCTCCTTTATACACTGATACAAACAAGTTGTGTATTGCCCCTCTGACGTGGCAAGATACCACCTTTTACCTCGGACTGGATGGTTTGGCCAAAATATCTCTTTCCATCATATTGTCATTCTGAGGAGTCAGGAGCCCTCGTTATCTTTGGGGTATGGGGATGTTCTGGTACCTTTCTGGCGTGTGCTAGCATGAGTGTGCTGTTCCTAGTGCTTCTGAAGGGGTGTGTGTATCAGCTCTCTTCTTGCTAGTTACTATAAGTCTGCCAGCATTCACAGCCTGACTTCTGCTAATTTTGAACAGCAGGACTTGACCGTTACTTCAGCTCAGGCCTCACGCCTGGCCTATTATACTAGGCCCCTTGTCTCAGGCTCTTACTTTCTAATAACGGTATTATTTGTTAGATACACCTCACTGAGTGGCCACACAGTTTGAATTCAGAAATTTCAGTAGACGCCTCAGATTTACACTTAGCATTAAACAGTCTCAAAAGCCTCCCCACCTGTTAATTGTACTTAATGCCAACAGTGCAGGAGAATCAAAAGCATTAGGGTTAAACCTCTTTCAGAGTAATTTATTTCTGTGGGAAATCTTTTTTCAGATGTCAGTTGTGACTGAGGGAGATTCCAGGTTTTTACCTAATGTTCCAGGTAGGGTATGGGATGGACATGGATCAAGGGACTTGGCTCAGTTTGGATTAAAATGAGATTCCCCTTGACATCCCAGGGCCTGATCCTACATCCAAGTGGAATCAGTGGAAAGACTCCCATTGAGTTCAGGCTCTAAGGATTCAAGCACTTTTTTTGATGGCCATGTCAGTGGTCTGAAGTGGTGCAGGCAGCTTGAGCTCTGAGTTGCTGCCTACTAAAAAGAAGTTATTTAAACCTGACTGGGATATCTGATCCCTCTGAGCTCTGTGTACTGTAGGTTGATGGGTGCCTGTGCAGTGTGCATGTGTCTCTTCAGCACCCATACCAGGCTTTTCAAATCACTTTGCCAGTATTGATGATGTCGCACCCTTGGTGGTTATTGCAGCGTTACGGATGGAGAAACTGAGGTACAGATGGATGAAGTGACCTGCCCGAAGTTGCACAGTGAATGAGTAGAGAAACTGGGAATAGAACCTAGGATTCTTGACGTCCAATCCCCTTTTCTACACTAAAGCCCAGTGAGGAATCTTTATTTCTCAGATCAACTGCAGGCGTCGTGCAGGTGCTCCATGCACTCCTTCACCTGCACCGTGCTCTGACTTTTCTCTCCCCTTGACTTTTAGGGTTGACCTGGTGGTTCATTCCTTGAAGGACCTGCCGACTTCACTCCCACCTGGCTTCACCATTGGGGCCATCTGCAAGTAAGTGTGCACTGAGAGGCCTGACTTCCTGGGTGCTTTAAAATTCCCAAAGGGACCATTTCTTTACTGTTAGTATCCCGTGTGATGAGTTTGATGGGTCTAAGTCCATTTCCTGTTGGGTAGGTAACTATATTGCACAACTTGCCACTATGCTTGTTGTCTTGTTGCCTGCCTCAATAGAGCGCGAGCCCAAAGACAATGGGCTATGGAGACTGAACTCCTCCTCTTAGAGGGGTTCGGGGGAGCCTCCAGGTCAGGATTGAGCATGTTGGCGGAGGTGGGGCCTCTGGGAAGATTCCTCGCCTGCTGCCGTGCTATGCCTACTTGGTGGATAAGTAGAGAACTGATGGTCTAGAAGTTGTCAAACCAGCACCTTCACCAGTTTGATATTCATGAGAAGGAAAAATGGAAAAGGAAAACAAAGTGCTCCCTGTTTTGGACTGAGGATAAGGAAGTTAGAGGGAACCTCCACTAAGGACCATGAGCAGAACTGTTTCCGTTTAGCTGCATCCTATGGAATGTCTTGTCTACACTGTGTTTCTTTGCAGAAGGGAAAACCCACATGATGCTGTTGTCTTTCATCCCAAGAACTCTGGTGAAACCCTCAACAGCCTTCCTGAAAAGAGGTGAGTGGAGGGGAGAGGCGTTACTGGACAGATAAAGTGAAAAGGGATCAGCTTAGACTTCACAGTACCAAAGCTGCCTGCTCTTTACTATTCTTGTTGATGCCATGTGTTAATACAGGCAACATCCAAACTCCTGTCCTTTGGCACAGATTAAGAAGTGTTCTAGGTGTATTTTTTTTCATTTAAATTTAAGTGACCCCATTTATAGGAATTACTGATAAAGGAATAAAAAATTAATAAGAATCCCAGGAACCATAATTATCACTATGACTTGGGAAAGAATTGCTGCTGTTGAATAAATGAGTGAGATCTCACCTGTCATCTCTCCAATCCTTTGAGATTTGACATTTTCTAAAGCCTCCTCAAATGGATTCTTAGCACTTAATATCTTCAAAGCAGTGTACACACTAAAATCCTCCTCCCTGTCCTGACTGAAAGAGAGAGCATTCAAGCTTTGTTGTATCTCCACTGAGGTAAAGGGACGTAGAGCAGGGATGAACTTGGCTCAGTGTTCTTTTGAACCACACCACAGCCAACTCTCATCTTCTCCTTGGTCTTTTGGCTTCTCCCCCTGCATTCACTTGCTGCATCATTATGGTAACACAACTGATTGGGAGCAGACTTCTCTGTCCAGGCTTCTTGACAGACTCAGATGGGGACAGGTTCCTGATATTATATACTTCTCAGAGGCTCTCCTTAGAGGTTGCCCAGGTTCTTTTCTCTTTGGAGATGTCTGTGTGAAATTACCTAGATGACAGTAATTGTAATTAAAATACAGAAAATTGAAGTAAAACAAAAGAAATAGTTTGCCTCACAGATTTATATTTACACAGATGTAGATTTTACAGTTCTCACAAGCTAAATTAGCTATGGTTTGTCATCTTATTTACAGGATAAAAAGAAAAATGAGTAGCATACATCCCTTGAAAGCAATCCTCTCTCTGGTCAGACTGGCAGTCTCCTTTACTCTCCAGATACACACAGTGCTGTCCATGGAGCTTTCCTGCTACAGTTCCCAGGACCTTTTTATCAGACTTCTCCTTGCACATCCAGGCATGTCTTTCATGATCCAGGACTGCTTTCCAAACCAGCTTTTTCATTACCTAAGCAGAAAATAGGGTTTTGGGAATGCTGCATTCTGTAGCTGGCAACCCTCTGAGGATTCGGAGATCCTTAACAAGGATCGACGACTGCTTTTCAAAGGCATAATGACCTATCACAGATATTCTTTCACAGACCAAGTTGTCTGGTTATATCTAGGTTCAGTCAGGCCTCATGTGAAATCTCTCCAAGCAATTTTTCCTTATGTCAATATGAATGATGACTAGATCCCCAGGTGCTTTGTGACTAGTTAAAAAAGATAGAGCTTATTTCTCTGGAAGCTCCTAACCCCACTGCTAACGGTGAATGAATGAATGTAATTCTGTTTCACTGATTTTTTTTCTTCTTTCCTTTTGAAGTGTGATTGGAACCAGCTCACTTCGGCGAGCAGCTCAGCTCAAAAGGAGGTTCCCTCAGCTGGAATTCAAGGATATTGTATCCTTTCATCGCAGAGTGTGGGAGTGGTATCTCAGTAACACTTGGCCTCCCTCTAGCACCTCAGTGCTAGAATTTGAATCCAGGCTTCCTGACGCCCAGTTGCCTGCTCAAACCAACAGACCTTGCTGCCTCTTAAACTACCAGGAGAGAAGAGTTTAATCTCCCTGGCCCATTCAGTCTGTGTATTTTCTGCTTAGAAAAGGCCCGATATTAGTCTAGCTTCTGAGAGGTAGATACATGTCACAGGAGAAACGCATAAGAGACACAACTCATTCCAATTCAGTCACTAATGGCTTGAGTGGGACTCAGACCAGCAGTGAAAGGCTCTGTTGTCCCAGTCTCTGTCCCTTTAGCCTACTTTTTAGTTATGCACAATTATTATTTGTCAGGTGCTGACAACATGCTTAGTGCTACATCAGATATGGCCACAGTCCCAGCCCCAGAGAGCCAGTGCCCAAATGATTACTTCACAAACAGTAACAGTTGCCATCATCCAAACAAGTTTCCCAAGATAGTTTCTCAACTGAATTATGCAATTGCAAGTGTCTGAGGACAACTAGGCTCCACAAGGGCTGTGGGCATGTTCTGTGAATGGTATTGTTTGGAGGCTCCTCTTAGAGGCCTGATCTCCTTTGCATTCCTTGTCCCATTTTGTTATGTCGTGGTGTAGCATCACGACCTGGTGATGCTTTGCTCCGAATGGCAAAACCCTAGGAGAGCACCAAAATGCATCAACTTTGGGAAAATCCACCTTACACCAATGAAGGGAAAGCCCCAAAGGTTCTTGAAAATTGTTAGTGTGGCATCTCTTGGAACCTGTGGAATCCACTGTTACCCTCTCCATGCCGATCTCCAGGCTCCCCCTAATCCAGGAGTTCTCAAAAATTATTTTTTGCTGAGACCCCCTTTGAAAATATTTCAGGCTTTGACGACCCTCCACAAAAGTGATGACTGCCCCCAACCCCCCCAGTGCCATGCCATTCTTACTGGTGTGCACGAGGGGGATGACAGCTCGTGACCCCCTGAGAGGTCACAACCCCGTTTGAGAGCCCCTGCTTTAATCTTTTGCTGGCTTCTTTAGAGCTAGGGAAAATCTTGGTGGCTTCCTTCCCCTCAAATGATCAGAGGCAGCCAGCAGTCCTGCTCCCGGAGCAGATGGCAGCCCTGTTCCCCCAGCACCACCTTTCTGGGTTCTGCTTCCTACTGAGGGGTTCCCCCTTTCCTTTTCTTTCATTCTCTGGGGGAATCTGCCCCTTCTCTCTTCCACAGGTGCCTCGCTGCATGTAATGGAATGCTAAACTGTGCTGCCCTACTTAGGCACTGGATGGCCCTCTATGCAATATACCTTATTTAAACTAATCTGGTGTGTCTCTGAGAAGGAAGCTTTGTAGTTGATCTATTAGTTGATCCAGAAGCCTGACCTTGTATATTATACTGCATACCCCATCTGGAGGTCAAGGGCTGAAGTGCTGCTGCTGGAATCCAGGAGGTGAGGGAGGAAAGGCCCAAGCAGAGAAGAAGGGAGCTGGCTGACCAGGTGCAGGCGATTGCAGCAGTAGCAGTCTCTAGTGGATGAATTAAAATCTGCAAGCAAAGTGTCACCAATGGGAGGTAGCTGGCAAGCTTGTTTCTGTGCTTCTAACTTAACCCTTTATTTAGAGAGGAAATTTAAACACCCGCTTGAAAAAACTGGATGAAAAGGAGGATTTCAGTGCCATAATTCTGGCTGCTGCTGGACTGAGGAGGATGGGCTGGGAGAATCGTATTGGTCAGGTGAGGAGAAGCACAGTGGGACATTGCATTCACTTCCAGACCATTAACCCATCCCTTTCAGAACCCTGAGTTGCCCTGTCATGAATGAGCACAAAATCTGCTCTGAATCCGTCAATGCATTATCTTGAGATTAGGCTGCATTCAAGTAAGGGTTCCAGTCAGTGCATTTCCTTTCTAAAGACACATTCAGCACACTTCTTTCCATAGAACAATAACATTTGTCCACCTGAAAACTTCAGAGCCCTTTATAATGTGGAAATCCTCCACGAATAGGCACTTTAGAAACATCTACTTGATAATCATTAATAAAACATTACAACCGCCAATGAAATAAGTACCATTATACCCATTTTATGGATGGGGAAACTGAGGCACAGGACTGGTGTGTTACTGGCTCCAGGTAGTGCATACAGTCACAGAGTTGGGAATAGAACCCAGGAGTTGTCACTTCCTTACTGTAACCACTGTTCTGCATTTCCTTTATGGAAATCATTTCAGTCCCATCATGAATTGCTGCTTTTTGAAGCTTTTTAAATAAACAAGTTACATGATCTTGGATTTAGCAGTGCAACATATTAACTAATCTTTGCCTTCTTCCAGATCCTAAACCCTGAAGATTGCCTTTATGCTGTTGGGCAGGTATGTTATGAAAAGGCAGCAACAATATGTCTAAGTAGCCAATTGCCATGTACAACCAAACATTTAATTTGTGTTTTCACAATGTGATACTCTGCACTTTTTCTGGCTGCTGTTCTGTATGCATGCTGCATTTTGGGAAGTACTGCAGTTGTTACTAAAAGGCCAACACCTCATCAATGTGATAAGTAATCATTCTGCTCTAGAAATGGCCTTTCAAGGGCATACTAATGTAAATGGAAGTCAGCATCTATGTAGAACAAGCCGATAAGGATCAGTCTGAAGCTGTAATCCTGCAACTCCTTTGTTTAGTAATGTACATTTCCTTTCTGCCCTCATCTTGTTGCCATGTGAGCTATAGTAATGGGACTTGCCTGTGTGTGTAGGGTCTAGGGTAGTGCAATACCTGGAAGTGCTTCTAAGCCATGTGGGTTCAGTGGCTTGGGACTAACAGAGTGCAGTCTAGAGATGCATGAAGACTGAGGAGAGTGTTTCTCTCTTCCTTCAGGGTGCCTTAGCAGTAGAGGTCCGAGCTAGAGACCAAGAGATACTGGATATGGTATCTGCCCTGCATGATAAGGAAACAGTGCTATGCTGCATTGCCGAAAGAGCCTTTATGAGACACCTGGTAGGTTTGGTACCATCACTTTTCTGTCCACTTCCTTCCTGTGAGAAATAAATGCTCATGTATCATTGTTAAAGTGACACCATGACATCAGAAACCCACTGGATTTCCTTATCATAACTGCCAAATAGACTAGATACAACTGTCTGTTAACTGCGTATGTGTGCATGGATGTTTTCCTGTACATGGCTGAAGGACAGCTCAGTCTGTGTTTTACAGGCTTTTCATAGAATCATAGAATATTAGAGTTGGAAGGGACCTCAGGAGGTCATCTAGTCAAACCCCCTGCTCAAAGCAGGACTATTCCCAGCTAAATACTTTCAAAGGGTCCTCACTCGGTGGGTCACATAGGAACCGTGAGATCAACTTTTACCTGCTTCTTGCGTTTTTTGTTTCAGGAGGGTGGATGTAGCGTTCCTGTAGCAGTCAGTACCATGCTGAAAGATTCCCAGGTGAGCAGAACTTAATATATTTTCTTTGGGTTCATCACTATTTTTCCAACTCACTTTTTCCCTGCCACCTGAAAATAGTTTCAGCAACCAGACTTGCAGCTGAGGAAGGCTGGATGTAACCCCAGTAGCTCACATTCCTTAACAAGCCAAAAAAGGCTGCTGCTCTGTCCTAGGAAACCTGTGCATGTTGTCTCCACAACGCTCCTTGCCCAAGGAGTTGGAGACAGGCACCATTCATCTAAAACCATGTTTCTTCGTTGAGTGCTTGCTCATGTCGATTCCAAGCAGGTGTGCATGTTCCGTGTGCACAGTCATTGGAAGGTGTCCCCCCAGCAGTACCTGTCGGGTTGGTGCAGGCACCCCCTGGAGTGGCGCCCTTATGGCACAGTATATAGGGTCCTGCCAACCTGCTGCCCCTTCAGTTCCTTGATCACCTATCAGTCCCTGGCCTCAGCAAAAGCCGACACAAGGCCACTGGCACCACATGTGGTGGTGCTGTCTAGAGGCAAGCCAACAATGATGTGGCACTGGTCACCTCCGCCCCAGCACCGGTTGCCCGAATGGCACTGGTCACCTGAACCACGGCATTGATTGCCTTTGCTGAGGTGCTACTCGGCTTTGCCATGGCACTGGCCCATTTCGCCAAGGCACTGTTCACCAGTGAATCAGCACCATGTCGCCACCCTGGCACCAATCCTGAGTACTGGCACTGTTCGACGTTATCTCGGCATCAGTCTCCTGAGTGCTGGCACTGTTCCCCAGCGCAACAGCACTGCCATGGTCACCAAGGGTGGATTCGCAGTCCTCGGACTCAGATGGGGGGGGTGTCATATCATGGCCGGTTCAATGATAAATGCCCCAGCAATGGCCCTTCTGGACCCATGGGTGTACCATCAGCCCCAGGGGACGCAGTCGAGAGGCCCAGACATCCCACGCCTCGGAACGCAGAGACTTTCCCAGTCCCGAGGTCCATGATCACAAGGAAAAAGAGCCTGCAGCGACGGCCAGTGCTTCAACTCATGGGTGGCAATGTTGACATTTAAGGGTCTTCTCCCATCCGACTCCAAGTCTGTTTATGGAGCCATGGTAGATGAAGGCAAGGTAGTGGCCCGGTCTTCGCTGCAGGCTGTGCCTGATGTGGCAGACTCAGCGACACACACCATGGTGTTGGGGTTAGCGATGAGGCATAGCCCTCCCACCAGAAGTTCTGTCCCCAATTCAGGACTTGCCGTTGGAAGGAGAGGGTCTGTTTTCGGAGCAGACGGACTCGAAGCTCCATAGTCTCAAAGACTGAAAGGCGACTTTTAAATCCTTGGGGCGCTACACACCTACCCAGTGGAAGCCTTTTAAGCCTCAACTGAGCCAAAGATTCTACCCACCGCAGCCAAGGCAGGACTTCTCAAGAAAGAGGGGTAGAAATGGCAGATGCAAAACCCCTCAGCCTCATAACCAAAGTAGAGATCAGGCAAACAACCCCCAGGGCCGAAGCAGAACTTCTGAAGCCACGCCTGAGGGCAACAGTCCAACTCAGTACTTAGATCCTCATCCTCCCTTCCTGGACCAGCTTTTCCATTTCTACCGTATAACGTCGGAAAGGTGGGTCCTATGGATAATAGAGCTGGGATACTCCCTCCAGTTTTCTTCTTCCCCACCCTCCCACTCCCCTTCCCTGTCCATCTTCAGGGTCCTCTCTCTGAAGCAACTTCTCATGCAAGAAGTGTGTCAACTGCTGCATGCCAGGGCAGTAGAGGAGATCCCTCTGGACGTGAAGGAAAAGGGGTTTTACTCCAGATACTTTCTGATCCCCAAGGCAGAAGGGGGACTCAGACCTGGACATGCGGAACCTCAACAAATTCATAAAGATGCTGAAATTCCGCATGGTTTCCCTTGCCTCCTTCATTCCCTCTCTGGATCCAGGGGACTGGTATGCCGCTCTTCACCTAAGATGCTTACTTCCATATTTCAATATTCCCCCTGCTCAGGAGATTGCTCAAATTTGTAGTGGAGTAGTTCTGGACTCAGTCCAGGCCAGGGCACTTCTCCCAGAGGCTCATTTCCAGACTATGGGTGCATTGATAAGGGGCTTCAGAAGGTTTCCCACCACTACAGCTCAGTTTTCTTACCCTTCTAGGCCCCATGACCTCATGCACCTTTTTGTGGTCAGACACATGAGGCGAAGACTTGGACCTTTCCAGTTGTGGCTTGCATCAGTGTATCGTTCCCACGGGGACAAACTGGACAAGGTGGTCTCCATTCCATGTCAAGTGCTGCGATCCCTGCAGTGGTGGCTAGACCCACAGCAGGTTTTTAGGGGAGTCCCATTTGCTCTCCGTCGCCATTGGTGATGCTGGCCATGGATGCCTCAGATCTTGGTTGGGGGGCGTACGTTGGTTTGCTCACAACGCATGGTCTGTGGTCTGTGGTCTGTGGACAAGTTGTCGCTCCATATAAATGTCCAGGAAATTTGGGCAGTCCGGCTGGCATGCCAGGCATTTCTGCCTCAACTTCATGGGACAGTCGTGTCCGTAACGACAGACAACAGCACAGCGATGACTATATAAACAGGCAAGGAGGAGCACACTCCTCTCTTCTGTGCTGAGAAGCCATCAGCCTGTGGGACTTCTGCATAACCCACTCTATCCACCTGGAGTCGAGAACAAACTAGCAGATCACCTCAACCATTCCTTCACCACTCACGAGTGGTCTCTCTGCCCAGATATAGCGAGAGACATTTTCCGAAAGTGGGGGTCTCCCCAAGTGGACCTCTTTATGATGCACTCCAACAGGAAGGAAGTGTCATCGATTCTACTCTTACCTGAACCACTGGGTTCTTTAGCAGATGCATTCCTTATCCTATGGGGCCAGTTGCTATCATATGCCTTCTCACCGTTCCCTCTCATTCCCAAGGTCCTCCTGAAAATCAAGAGAGACAGGGCCTTGGTCATCCTCCATAGCCCCAGCTTTGCCCAGGTAGCACTGGTTCACAGCATTGCTGCAGCTGTCCCTAGACACCCTGATCACACTGCCTCTACTCCCAGACCTCCTCACTCAGAACCACAGGCAGCTCCATCACCCCAGCCTGGGCTTGCTCCACCTCACAGCATGGAGGGTCTGTGGTTGAACCCTAGGGAGGCCTTGTGCGCACAGCAGGTGCAGGACGTTCTCCTTGGCAGCCGGAAGCCATCCACCAGGGTGGTGTACTCAACAAGATGGAAAAGATTGGCCATCTGGTCATCTCAGAAAGGTACTCCGACTGAGCTCTACTGCCCTTATCCTGGAGTACTTGCTGCACCTGGAACAGCTAGGGCTGGCTCCTTCATTGATTAAGGTGAACTTAGCAGCAATTTCTGCATTCCACTTGGTGGAAGGAGGCAGATCGATCTTTGCCAACCCCACGGTGTCACATTTTCTTAAAGGACTAGAAAGGCTTTACCCTGTGGTTCATCATCCCACCCTGGTTTGGGACCTGAATTTGGTGCTTAATAAGCTAATGGGGCCCCATTTGAACCTTTAGCTTCTTGCTCCCTTCTGTACCTCTCCTGGAAAGTAGCCTTCCTTGTGGCAATCACCTCAGCAAGGATGGTGTCAGAGCTTAAGGCATTGACCTCGGTCCCACCATATATGGTGTTCCACAAGGACAAGGTGCAACTACACCCTCACCCAGCTTTCCTTCCCAACGTGGTTTCCCACTTCTCTACAAGTCAGGAAATGTTTTTTCGATGTTCTACCCTAAGCCATATGCTAGTAGCAGGAAGCGTGCCCTCCATTCACTTGATGCTAGGCGGTTGTTAGCATTCTACTTGAGGGTAGCAAGCCGTTTCAGAAGTCTAACCAGCTTTTCATAGCAGTGGCAGACAGAGTGAAGGGCACGCCGATGTCATCCCAACGAATTTTGTCATGGATTACTTCTTATGTTAGAACCTGGTATGACTTTGGCTAGGGTTCCAACCCTGCCCTTGACAGCACATTCAGCCAGGGCACAGGCAACTTCAGTGTTCTTGGCACAAATCCCCACGCAGGAGAGTTGTATGGCTGCAACATGGTCCTCCATTCATACGTTCACTTCCCATTATCCAACAGACTAGGGACAATGCAGGATTCTGCAGGGCTGTGCTGCAGTCAGCCATCTCGTGAGCTCCAACCCCGCCTCCTAGGCTCTGCTTGGGAGTCACCTGCTTGGAATCGAGATGAGCAAGCACTCAAAGAACAACAAACGATTATTCACCTTTCATAACTGTTCTTCGAGATGTGTTGCTCATGTCCATTCCAAGACTCACTCAGCTACCCTCTTTTTGGGGCTGAACAGCAAGGAGGAACTGAAGGGCCGGTGGGACAGAAGGGCCCTATATAAAATGCCACGAGGGTGCCACTCCAGGGGGTGCCTTCACTGAGCCAACAGGTACTGTGGGGGGGGACCTTCCAACGAGCGTGCACACAGTGCATGCACACCTGCTTGGAATGGACATGAGCAACAGATCTCAAAGAACAATATTTACGAAAGGTGAGTAACTTTCTTCCTGCATGACAGAGCCCTCTATTTCAGTCAGGCTTCCTTGCTGTAGGGCAGTGTTGTATTTGATTCTGAGAAAGTTTTGTTGTTTATCAAAGGAATAGGCTTTCTAACTTCAACAGACTTAGAGAGAGGATGGGAACCACCACTTTTAATTATTGAGAGAGTAAACTAGAACAGTGGTTTTCCACCTTTCCAGACTACTGTAGCCCTTTCAGCAGTGTGATTTGTCTTGCCTACCCCAAGTTTCACCTCACTTAAAAAGTACTTGTTTAAAAAGAGACATAAAACTACAAGTGTTACAGCACACTAGAACTGAAAAATGACTTATTTTTACCATATAATTATAAAACAATTAGAATATAAATATTGTACTTACAGTTCAGTGTATAGTATATAGAGCAGTATAAATAGTAATTATTTGAAATTTCAGTTTGTACTCATTTCCTTGGTGATTTTTATGTAGCCTGTTGTAAAACTAGGTAAATATCTAGATGAGTTGATGTACCCCCTAGAAGACCTCTGCATACCCCAAGGGGCATGCGTACCCTACTTGAGAACCACTGAACTAGAAGATTGCTATGCCCTTTCTACAGAGTTTCATCATATTTTCCCTTACAAGGATTTTTTTTTGTAAAAGTTGTGTTATTGCTACTCCTGGGTTGGCCTTGGTTTGACACTGCCCTACACACACAATGTTGCTCTCATGGATTACACATGGAGATGGCAAGGCTACAAGGAATGCTTGTGCTCTGGATCTTTCCTAAAGCATATGCACACGATGATCAATAATACATGGCATGTCTAGACCCTTTTATCAGAAGATCTGTGTAAGTCTCACACTACACCTGTTAGGCCTAAGCTGAGAGAGAAGGGAAGCAACTTGTCCAACAGCACAGGGGAGTCAATGGCAGAATGGTTTCCCCCATCACTCTTACCAGACCAGAAGTCTGAATTTTTAAAAAGTTGATGGTTGGGTTGTGACTCAGAGATGCCATTTACCTTTGTGTGTTTTCCCCAGCTTTATTTAACAGGAGCCGTCTACAGTTTGGATGGATCAGATAGCCTGAAGGAGACTATGCAGACTGGTATTAACTACACACAGCAGGTAAATAAATGGTTCTTAGTTTGTTGGTTTTAACCTTCAAACTTCAAATAAAAAAACAGGCTCTTTGCACTTTTCCCATATTTCTTTCAGTGAAGTCCTTAAAATCTTATAGCTTTAGTCTTCCTTAGAATATTCTCTGCTAAATCTTACAAGAATGTATATGGCAATCTACTCTATCATCATTTGGGAGGTCTAGGTTGGATATTAGGAAAATTTTTCACTAGGAGGGTGGTGAAGCACTGGAATGGGTTACCTGGGGAGGTGGTGGAATCTCCAACTTTAAAGGTTTTTAAGCTGTGGTTTGACAAAGCTTTGGCTGGGATGATTTAGCTGAGGTTAGTCCTGTTTAGAGCAGGGGGTTGGACTAGATGGCCTCCTGAGGTCCCTCCCAACTCTAATATTCTATGACCATTTTCCCTGCTTCTTCACATTAGTTTTTCCCCCCCCCTTTTTTAGAATGAAGATGGACCCAGTGATGATTTGCAACATGTTGGCATCACAGCCAAGAACATTTCTCATCATGCTCAAGAGGTTGCAGAGAACCTGGGTGTTGCAGTAGCCAGTTTACTGCTGAGCAAGGGAGCTAAACATATCCTCAGTGTTGCAAGGCAGCTCAATGATGCCTGATAAACCTATCATTTCCATCCACCAGCAGCTCTTGCAGTTGACATGATTCCTGCATGTTGAGAAGCTTAGCAGAAATAATATGAAGGACTAAGATACTGCAGCTGCTGCCCCTTCCTCCATGAGGAGGTCTCTTAATTCACACTTAATCCCACTTTCTTCTTTTGGTGGATCTGAGAACAAAATGTAAAATATTAAACTTGGTACTTTTGACTAGTTAAGCCTCTTCATAGGATATAATCCTATCTGCAATATCTCCTACTGTGAGCTCTTTTTGGGAGGCTTGCTCAGCAACTTGTTTGTCTGAGAAAGTCATCAATTCATTTACCCTGAAACTGCCAGCAAGCTCTTACTTTTGAATACAAGAGGAAGAACTACTTATGGACAAGAAATACAGCTAAAATTCTAGGGAAAAGAAGGTACCCTTTATGTGAGTACACAGCAAACCCCCATCCCAACCCCTTTCCCTAATCCTGAGCCATTCAATACTGCAAAACTGATTAACAGGTCCAAAATTAGGTTTTTTACTATTGTATTTATCATCAGATAGAAGAATCCATGTTTCCACTCAGGGAATGTGTTAGGAAGCTTGGAAGAACGTTTTTATTCACTGTCCTAAACCATTCCTAACTGAAGTCAATTCAAGAATCAGTAGTTTATTCATTCCCTGATGGAAATAAGGATAATTGAGCACAGGGGTCTGTAAGTACACCATTGGTCCACTCTCCAGGAGCTGTAAGCAGCAGCTGTGACCTGGTGCCCCAGCTGTGGTGTGAACAGGGACCAGGGTAGAGCTGTGGCCCAAGCTGTGCCTGGGAGCCTAGGCTTGTGCTGCAGCTATGGGTACAGGGTCAAAGCACAGATAGTGTGAGGTAGTGCTTTCTCTCCACCCATTGCGGTTGGCCTAGGCTCTATTGCAACCCACCCAACCACAGTTACTATGTGCTTGCCTTGGAGGTGCACTCTAGTTTGGGGACCACTGTCTTAACAGCTGTGGTAAGTATACTTTGCTTATGGAAGGAATTGTGACCATTTAACTCCTTTAGTTTTCCTGCAGGCAGGGAGATGTATATTAACACCATTTCTGACCACTGAACTAGCAGTAGGCTAGTTACAGCAATCCAACAAATAACTGCAGGGATTCTGCATAGCAGCTTGAGCTGTGTATGACCCAGACATCAAATCAAAGACAGGACTAAATTTTAAACAATTTAATCATTTTCTACTTTCCAGTAGCCAAACAAGCCTTTATATACAGAGCCTATCCACAACTGAAAACCCCACAGAAGCCTCTCCGATGCTGTACTTCTAAACACTGAAATGCAGAAGTGTGGCATGGTGGTAAATACTATAAAAGCCTAGCCCATTGTTTCAATGTCAGTCTCTTGTGGAGGGAGAACCTGAACAGGAGCCTTTAATCTTATTAACCCTTCATGTGATCAACTTTATCCATCATCCATCCTTCAAATTCAATGAAGGCCCATAGATCAAATGAGGAAAATGCATGGGTTTGTGTTACCCCTTCCCACAGATGCACAAAACTGATTACTGAAATTCATGGGTTTTACTTCCCCTCCCCCTTTATTACTACCTACTTTTTCCTGGGGTACACAAAGTTATAGATACTACTACGGCAGACTTAGTAGTACCACACCAAGTTAAAGGACACAGCAGAAAGAAATGGCTGCTGTTTGTGCTAAACCTAGAATTCTCTGTGGTTTGATCCGGTAGTGGCTGTACTGAACTTGAGGAGGCAAATGCTGCCTTATCAAACAAGTTAATGCAGCTTCAGGGCAACGTCAAACCATTAGGCTGTAAAACTGTCTGAAATACCATTTGACAGTCACATCACTAGCTGAAATAGATTACAGGCCGCCAGCCAAGTTTGAGAGCTGATTAAAGGTGCCCACCCCTCAGCCTTAACGTGAAGCAAAAACAAAATACGCATCTAGTGCTAGTTCCACAGCTTCATTCTCTCACCAGCATCTCTTCTCCCTCCTTCCTCGGTGCCGTGCAAAGTTACTTTGGAGGCCGTGGGAACAGTTTTAAGCCTCCCAGCAAGGGGGGTGGGGGGAGGAATACCTCAGGCTGTGACCCTGAACAGCGCCTGTCCCTCCCCCAGGAGTCTCATGGGGAGCTCGCCCCGCTCACGTCGAGGCAGCTCGGGCGGGCAGCAGCCAGGTGGCGGTCAGCACCGACATTGCGGTACAGCGCTGGAGACAAAGCGGCTGCCCCGGGGGCCGGGACAGAGCGACGGGGCCTGGAAAGCGCCCGAGACACGACCGCGGCGAGGGGCCGCAGCGCGGGAAGGGAGGCCCCACCCCCGCGATCCCAGCTCCTTCCGCTGAGCCCGGTGGGCGGCCCTGAAAAGGGCCTTTGTGGGGGGAGGCGGGCGGCGCCCTAGTACTCCTGCGACTGCTGGCTGCCGCCCTTCTTGCCGCTCTTGGCCGGCCCGGCCGCGCCGCCGCCCGCCTTCTTGGGCAGCAGCACAGCCTGGATGTTGGGCAGCACGCCGCCCTGCGCGATGGTCACGCCGCCCAGCAGCTTGTTGAGCTCCTCGTCGTTGCGCACGGCCAGCTGCAGGTGGCGCGGGATGATGCGCGTCTTCTTGTTGTCCCGCGCCGCGTTGCCCGCCAGCTCCAGGATCTCCGCCGTCAGGTACTCCAGCACGGCCGCCAGGTACACCGGGGCGCCCGCGCCCACGCGCTCCGCGTAGTGCCCGCGCCGCAGCAGCCGGTGCACGCGCCCCACGGGGAACTGCAGCCCCGCGCGGGACGAGCGGGACTTGGCCTTGGCCCGCGCCTTGCCGCCGCCCTTCCCGCGGCCGGACATGGCTCCGCGCTCCGTCACGGCCCGGCGCTGTGAGTGCACAGCCCGCCCGGCCCCCACGCGCTGCTGTGCTGTGCTGTGCTGTGCTCAGCTCCCGCTCCCGCTCCCGCACCCTGGGCGTCACACCCCGTCTAGCTCGCGCGGCGCGGCCGCTCCGTTTATAGCCGGCCTCGGGAGCCCCTCACCCAACCCCTGCCCTGCACCGTGACGCTGCGCGTCGCCAGTGGTTGGCCCCTCGCCCTGCGCTCTCTCCCTGATTGGCCAGCTTTCCGATCCGACAGGGTGTTTGCTTTTTATTGGCTGCCACGCTAGGCCAATCGGGAGGCAGGGCGCCAAATTCAAAGGCCAAGGGAGGCGCCACCGCTAATAACGGACGGGAGGAGCCTCGTTTTCGCGCGCGCGCGCGCTGCGGCCCCTGGAGCCCCGCGCCGGGCCTACTTCTCGTCCCTTCCCCCAGGCCCAGGCCACAGCGCTGCTGGCCCGTCCTACGGGCACGGCCGCCCTCGGCGGGGCAGAAGCAAGCCCCGGGCTCAGACAGTCATTCTGTAACACCTCAGGGGGCAGGGGCCTCACGCCTCCATCCCCTCCCCCGCCCCAAGGGCAGAAGATTCAAGCCCTGGTGGCGTATCTGCTGTGCGGGTTAGCCCCAGTAATGCTGGCCTCTACGCATCGGGGATGCTCCCCTGACGTGAACACAAGTATCAGACACACTCTGTGCCCAAGCAAAGCACAGAAAAAAATTCAGCAGAGAAGTCAGTGTCAGAGTCTTTACTCACATCTGGAAAGGGGTCCGGTGGCTCACAGGGACAGAAGGATCACTGCAGCCATTTGGAAGGGAATCAAAGTAAGTTGGAGCAGGAGGTGTTGGCATTTCCCTTACCCCTGGAAGCTCAGTCAGACATCATAGAACAAGCGTACTAGCTGGTACCGGATCAAAAATGCAGTGGTGCTGCCCAGCACCTACAGAGGGAAAAACAAGGAAGAGAATTGTAATCTGGCTGTGCTGAATGCTTTACAGACTGATATGAAGACAAGGTGCCTGTCTCAAACAGCTTACGTAGTACTACTGTACATAAACAACCTCCGTAAGTAATACAGGAGTTCTAAATATTTCCATGTCTCGACTTACAGGGGAGGTTGGGTGGGAATGAGAAGACTGGGCAAGGTTATTCTCTATGAGGAGCGATATGGATGTAGCAGAGCCATAGCTACCCTGGGGAGGTGAGAGGTAATGAGGCAGTAGCAAGCTACTTGGTATGATATAAGGGGGAGAAGTACAGGGTGGAATCAAATGTTTCCCAAGCCTGAGAATTTTAGTGTGGACCTTACATGCACTGCAGAGTAGGCCTTCACTGAGGGAGTGTTTGCCTGACCTGGATGAGCAGCAGCAGGACAGTGAGGGTTTGCTCTGGGGTTGGTCCAATGAGTTTTATAACAAAGTTAATGAGTGTCATGTTATTGCACTCTGTGTATTCTTCATCTTCATCCAGTTCCTGTCTCACATCCACTATACGTATGGTCTCTGATACCTGGAGAAGAGAAGTGTTAAGTACCATTTAATTGGATGCATTAGGCATTTACTACTTTCTTAGAACCTAGGATAGTGCAGGCAGATGTGTTGCAAGCTTCTTCCAAAAAAACCCTGCCAGCTGTTCCAGTCCTAGGTTCTGATTAAAAGCTCACTGAAATCAATGGAAAGACAGATCAGACCATTGGCAATCACTGCTAGTCATGCTTCATTTTTCAGGTTTTAGTGATGTGGATAGGTGTCTACCAGGAATTGGGATAAGGGCAGGCTACACTGAACTTGTTTCCTTTTACCCAGGACTTGACTCCAGGTGCCCGAAGGCAGGGGGGAGAATGCACTGCCACCAATTCCCCAGTGTGTGGTTGCTAGCTGAAGGTAAATTTTACTTGTCTTCCTGAGGTTACCTTTAGAATATACATTCCCAGTGCTGAAAGACTTTTGGTTTTGAATTTGAAGTAGCTCATTTCCAGCTTCCCTGTATCAGGATTGAGCCTGAAAAGAACGTTGAAATATTAGTCCAACGGCAGCAAAGAGGCAGCTTAATCCCTCTATATAGCAGAGACACGGATTATTTAAAAAGTGGGTGGTGCAGACATCTGGAGTAATCCTATGCATATAACAATCCTAGTAATGTTAGGAGCCACTCACATAAGGCAGGGGCAGGAGAAACTTGTGAGGGGGAAGGTGAGGGTGGGGAGGCTAATTGGTTGCAGAAAGCTGTGGTGATTTAAATACAAAGTAGAAAAAACACACACACAAAGAAGTACAGTCACTGCTATATTGCAAGAACCGTCAGGATCATGGGATAACAGCAACTCAACTATGGTAGAAACATTTTTAATCTCACCTGTGTGGTTAGGAACAGCCATTTTATAACTTTATTAAGGAACAGTGGTACAGCTCTGGTCTTTACAGGGCTGTAACATTATTTGCTAACATAGTTATAACTCAGTCTACAAGCTATTACCCAAGCATATTAGGGGACAGCTGCATTGTAACTAGATCCCCACACAGGCATGAACTTGGTCTGTCTGCATTAAGTGATGCTAGTACTTAAATGCCCCATCAGGACTCTGCTGTTTCTATCTTCTGGGAACTAGCAGTTTACTAGGAAGGAAATTACTACTGCTGTTTGGCAGCAGACAGTTTTCTGCTGGGCTAAATTCACAGGGCACCAGCTCCTCTCTTATACCCAGCTGTTTGAAACTGGAAAGGTTAACATTTTTTATAAGTTTAAATGTAGAAAACACTGGAAGCCATAAAACCATGGCATCCACAATCTTCCCTGGTCCACAGTTTTCTCCTGTCCTTGGGCAAGAAGAGGGCAGTTGTTGACAAGTAAAATTCCCCACACAGTCCTAGTAAAGTCCTTGTCCCTGGGTGATGACTAAGATCTACATTTCACTTCTTATTCCCTCCTCCTGCCACAGCAGGTGAGGCATGTATATTATCATCCTCTAGGGACTCTGCAGACAACCAAACCCACTTCAAACCCAACACAAAGCCAGAGACAAAGGCACCTCCTTTTTCCAACTACATTGCATCTCTCAGTCACTTACACACTTGTTACCTGGGAAGCCGATGACGGGGGCAAGGAATGATGTGGAAGAGCTGAGGCACTGAGTAGAGGAAGTTGAGCACTTGTGGGATGAAGAAGAGCAGCATCGTCTTACTGAAGTGCCCAAGGATCCCCACCACAGCAAATGTCATACCAGCAAAATAGCAGAAGGTGTCACCTACAAACACACTGGATGGGTACCTGAAACCCATAGACAGAAAGAGTGGGGATGTGGCATAGTATGAGTGTTGAAGATCAACTGGAGGAAAGTATGGCATTCACAATTTTACTGGAGGATTTTATATCTAGTGCCTAAGCTATTTGTTGGAGAGATTAATAGTCAGTAGGGGATAGAAGGACAGATTATCTTGTGATCAAGCCACTGGGAGTCAGAAGTCCCCCTGTTATTTTGCAGTTTCTCTGGTGCAGTCCAAGGCTTCCAGTGGATTAATGCACCAGAATCTTGGTGCTCCAGCCAGAACACAGACATTTTTAATCTGCCCTCCATTATTCTATTAGAGCTTGTGAATGTTTCATTACTTTCCTCTTCTCTAAGTATAAGAGAGAGGGAGCCTTATGATGCTCTGAACACTTGCTTATCCATGCAATCTCTTACCAGTTGTGGTAAAGCAGCCCCAGCGTAGTAAAGAAAAAGGGAATCATGAAGTAGAGAGAAAAAATGTGATCATCTTTATAATCTCCTGTGGAAAAGAGAAAACAAATTAATGACAATTCAGCATCAGCCACAGTGATCCAGAGGTATGTCCGAGAGTCAGGGTGTGGATCTGTTCATCTTAGGTTTGTATACAGTGCATGTCAAGTAGGTATCCAAGGAGAGCCCTCAGGAAAGGGTTAACAAATACCTTGGACCAGATTCAAATGGGTATCATGGTCCCACTTGGTACATACACATTGTCCTCATCTGAAGATCTTCTCATCTTTCTAGACACACATTTATAAGTACATGGATCTAGCTCCCTTGGATCTTTACACTGATTCTGAGGCCCTAAATGGCGCCCACATTTTCCTTACCATTTAACTCAACAACATTGAATATGATGATGGAGGCCGCTATCACCAGAGACTGTCCTGCCTCAAGCCCATTAATTCCAGCAAGAATGTTGATGGCGTTGGTGCAAAATACTGCTAGCATGCCCATGTACACATAGTACAGGATACCTGCAGATCAGACAGAGAGAAAGGCCTTCACATCCAAGTTTTAAAGGGGTCTAGATTCAATTTAGTAATAACTAACACTTTGCCTTAATTACCACTATCTGATGATCACAGCACATTTCACCATAGTTTAGTAATATACACCTTCCACGTCAAAGAAGTTTGTATTACATACCCGCACTCACCAAACACTGATGTGGAAAAGAGGCAAAGACTGAGGAGGGGGCAGAGGTCACAACAAAAAGTCAGTGACAAAGCTGGGAACAGAATCCAGATCTTCAGATTCCTAGTTCTGTGATTTGGTCAATTTTGCATCCACATTTAAGCACCAACAGCACTAGGCACGCCATGAACTTAGAGTCTGATCCTGTAAAAATGTTGAATGCTTCTCTGGGCAAACCTGAGCAAAGGATAAATCGCTGGACTAATAACTTGATATGGCTATCAACCCACTTCTCAGTTAACACAATCTGTGTTCCAACCAATGATCTGCACTGGGAAGAAGCCAACAGCTGTGCCCAAATTGCCCCCTGCCACCCTCAGGAACTGTGGCTTGGGATCATCTTTTTCCCTTCTTTTCTGGCATTAAGTTGATAATCTTCTTGTGCTCCATCACTCACCCAAGTCCAAATGCATCCCCATCAACACCCGGAAGGGCTTGGGCACCACAATGGTTGTGTTCCCAAAGTTAGTGAAGTAGACCATAAGAAGAGGAAGGGAGGCCATGGTAGGAAGTAGCAGCTTGTGCCGCCAGCGCAGGTTCAGAACATCATCCGCAAAGCCCAGGAAGATCATGCAGCAGATGGCAAGAAGGGAGCCAATAAACTCCACAAACTGCAGGACAGAGAAATGACAGGACCATGGTTATTATATACACCAGCCACCAATCCTCCTAGTCACATACCACAGGAAATCACATTTGGCTTTGAGACATGATGCATTTGAAAACCCACAACAAAATACAAGTGAATTTTACTCCAGATCTTAACTACACACAAGCTATCCTCACTGAGACTTGCCTCACCCTATGGTGGAGAGCTATACAGGCTTCAAAGAACACTGTGGGGGGAGCCACTCACCTCATGGTGTGGAAATGCCTTGCACTGCTCCTCTACAAAACAGCTCAGAAAGGGCACAGGAATAAAGCAGAAAAGGATGATCAAGAACACAGCCCCACTGATCACACCTTGGGATTCAGGACTGAAACACAGAAACAGGGGGTGGGGGGAAGGTTTATTAAGTACTTCACTGCTAGTCCTGCATAGCAGCATTGGTACTGCTACATTCTCACTGCTTCTTCACTGGAATGTCATAACACATGAAATATCCAACTGTAATAGTGTAATATTTTGAGCCCAACACTCCTGATACCAACAGCAACAAAGCTGTTAAGCTTCAGAATCAATTTTCATCCTTTTAAAATTCATTATATGGTAGCCCAGCTACCAAAATAGCATTCAGCTACTGACCTAGCAGTTTCCCTTTATTGTACATCTACATTTACTAAATTATCTCTCCTAGTGATTAGAACATAAATTCTCCTGGTAAATGCCAATGTCCTGGTTGCTGTTTAGCCAAGCAGCTTGTAAGTGACAGTAAAAACAAATAAAAACAATGGGAGTCCTGTAGCACTTTAAAGACTAACAAATTTAATTTAATTAAAACAAATAAGATTATAAACAGAGCTTGGGTTGAACCAAAATTTCAGATTCTAACCCTCCCAAAATATGAGGAAGGTCAGAGGGCCAGAGCAAGAGAATCCCTCCCATTGATATAGGTTGCATCTTCACTGAAGCATGACAGCAGCATATCCCTTCCCCATCATAAACCAGTAGATTATGCTTTCTCTTTATTTTAGTAATTTTAAAATGTCAAGCAATTTGTCACTACCATGATTATTACCACAAAATAAAACAATGAATCAGAAGCTGTTACTCACATGGGCTGTTTAGAAGTTTTGTTCAAGTCTATTCCAAAGAGCTTAGCAGCAATGAAATGATCCTTGAAGGCTGGGATCAGTGTCAGGGTAGCCACGAACCCCAAGAGACCACCACAAAAATTAATCAGCAAGGGGATCACTGGTAATCCCCACATCTCAGACACACCTTCGAGGAACAAGAGGACTTTTAGGGGGAAAAAAGCAGCACCAAAACTGGTCACAAGAGTCCCTCAGTTGCTAAAGTCAATGGGCTCACTCCGTGTACATGTGTATTTACTGGTTACAGTATATGTCTAGATAGGCGTTCCACCTTGTATGTGGGTGCACAGCTCCAGGATCAGCTGCATTCAATCCTGATTCCGAATTTGACTACTGATCCTCATAGCTTTAAAAAAATGTGAATAACAATTGCCGCCCCTACTCCAGGAGAGCCGCGCTCCCTCAGAGAATAGCGTGTGTGGATGCTCTCCTTTAGGCTGGGCTAATCCCAGTTCTTTGTCTTCTGATGAAATATAAAATAATAAACAACAAAATAAATTGACATTAAAACATTGAGCTTCCTCCCCTCTCCGGCTGGCTTAAAAAACCCGTACAAACCCGGAACTGGAAGCTTTTTTCTCTCCCGGACTTCGCTTCCCTGTAAATGTTTCCAGACGAACTCTATATAACGTGCACCAACCCACATCTGGTCGCTCTCGGAGAGCGAGGGCTGAGTACAGAACCGCCATCTTTGATACTGGCAAGGGATGCTAATATACGAGAGCGGAGGTGGAGCTGGACCCGCCCTGGCTCAGCCTTCGTGGACGTTCACGGGCTGGCTCGGCCTAGTCAAGAGCGAGGGGTGAATCCCACTCGGCCCTGGGGGGCAGTGCAGGGCATCTCACCAGATGCAGCTGAACTAAACACCTGGGTTTGGGTTCACAGTGAAGCAGTTGCATGAGGTAAGTCCCACTACGGGCGTCAAGAAATACTGGTCACAATCTGAAGGCTGCCCGCACTCGCATTGTCCACATCAAAGATGGCTACCTGCTAGCGTCATATGGTCCCTGCCTGGCACGGCCTAAGGGCGGGCCTTCCCTTTGTTTTTACCACGCGTCATCTTCTTCTTGATTGGACCCAGACTCGGTGCACCTGCACCAATGGCAAGTCAACGCGGCGGTGACGTACCCATGAAATACAGAGGAGGGCGACTTCCTCTTCTTTGTGGTAGTGTCACAGCGCTTATTCTTCCCCATCCCATGTTAAGGGGAGCTACCTAGTTTTCTCCGAAGTCATTTGTGTGTAAGAGACTTTCATGATCGCTGTGGGAGAGCCGATGAAGTGGCTCTTTTCTGCTTTGTACCATTATGATGGTTTGCTTCGTCTTGTTATTGCAACAGCCAGGGCAATGCTGCAGTGGGCAACTGATGTAATTATTATTGCTACTGCAGCATTATTAATTTTGGTACCTGGTTGTTTTGTGGGGTTTTCTGCAAGAAATCAGCAATGTCTTTGTGTTTAGTTATTGTCATGCTGCCAGCAAATATTACCTATTGCCTGCTGAAATGGAGGGCACACCTGTTTCTCTGCAAGATATATCTGATTTCCTAGGCCTTTCCTGGGAATAGAGAGATGTTAAATGAGAGGGTTGGATGGGTAAAGTAGGAATTTGGGGGAATTATCTTTAATATCTATTACCATATTCTTTTTTCCTTTCTTTCTGATTTGTACTGTTGGGTATTTTATATAAAGTACACTATGCTTAGAGCAGGATGGACACTGATGTAAATGAATAACTTAATTCTCATTAATTTTTCAAATCCCTAAATACACTGACAACTAACGATGGTATTTTCAAATATACTAAAAGAGTTAAAACTTTCTCCTTGGAAAATCCTAGTAAAATTCTTGCATATTGTAGTTATTTTCAGTTCTCCACTAAATTCTCTCCACTCCTGTTACAATCATAGAAGATTAGGGTGGGAAGGATCAACCCCCACTAAATCATCCCAGCCAGGGCTTTGTCAAGCTGCACCTTAAAAACCTCTAAAGGTGGAGATTCTACCACCTCCTTAGGTAACCCATTCTAGTGCTTCACCACCCTCCTCGTGATAAAGTTTTCCTAATATCCAACTTAGACCTCCCTCACTGCAACTTGAGACCATTGCTCCTAGTTCTGTCATCTACTCCCCTGAGAACAGCCTAGTTCCATTCCTCCGGAAACCCACTTTCATGTAGTTAAAGGCTGCTATCAAATCCCCCCTCATTTTTCTCTTCTGCAGACAAAACAAGCCTAGTTTCCTCAGCCGCCCCTCCTAAGTCATGTGCTCCAGCCCCTTAATAATTTTGTTGCCCTCCTCTGGACTCTTTCCACTGTGTCCACATCCATCCTGTAGCGGGGGGTCCAAAACTGGACATTGTACTCCAAATGTGGCCTCACCATGCTGAATAGAGGGGAATGATCACTTCCTTCAATCTACTGGCAATGCTCCTACTAAAGCAGCCCAGTATGCCATTAGCCTTCTTGGCAATAAGGGCACACGGTTGGCTCATATCCAGTTTCTTATCCACTGTAACCCCCAGTTGCTTTTCTGCAGAATTGCTGCCTAGCCAGTCGGTCCCCTGTCTGTAGCAGTGCATGGGATTCTTCCATCCTAAATGCAGGACTCTGCACTTCACCTTTTTGAATCTCATCAGTTTTTTTCTGGCCCAATCCTCCAATTTGTCTAGGTCACTCTGTATCCTATACCTATCCTCCAGTGTGTTTACTACTCTTTCCAGCTTAGTGTCATCTACAGACTTACTGAGGGTGCACTCCACCCCATCCTTCAGATGACTAATGAAGATGCTGAACAAAACTGGCCCTAGCACCAACCCCTGGGGCACTCCACTTGTTACCAGCTGCCAACTAGACACCAAGATGTTGATCACTACCCATTGAACCCGATGATCTAGCCAGCTTTCTATCCATTTATAATCCATCCAACCCATACTTTAACTTGCTGATAAGAATATTGTGGGACACTGTATCAAAAGTTTTGCTAAAATCAAGTTATATCATGTCCACCACTTTTCCCACATCCACAGAGCCAGTCATCTCATCATAGAAAACAATCAGGTTGCTTAGGCATGACTTGCCATCAGTGAATCCATGCTGACTGTTTCTGATCACCTTCCTCTCTTCCAAGTGCCTCAAAATAGATCCCTTTAGGACTTGCTCCATGATTTTTCTGGGGACTGAGATGTGGCTGACTAGTCTGTAATTCCCCGGTTCCTCCTCCTTCCCTTTTTTGAAGATGGGCACTATATTTGCTTTTTTTCAATCATCTGGGACCTCCCCCAGTCGCCACAAGTTTTCAAAGATAATTGCCAATGGCTTTGCAGTCACATCAGCCAATTCCCTCAGCTCCCTCGGATGCATTGCATTGGCCCCAAGGACTTGTGCATGTTCAGTTTTACTAAATAGTCCTGAACCTGATCTTTCAGCACTGAGGGCTGCTCATATCCTCCCCATTCTGTGCTGCCCAGTGCAGTAGTCTGGGAGCTGACCTTCTCTGTGAAGACAGAGGCAAAAAAAGCATTGAGTACTTCAGCTTTCTGCACATCATCTGTCACTAGGTTGCCTCTCCCATTCTCAAAGGGGCCCTCATTTTCCCTGACCTTCTTGTTGGTAACATATCTGTAGAATCCCTTCTTGTTACTCTTCACGTCCCTTGCTAGCTGCAACTACAATTCTTCTTTGACTTTCCTGATTTCACTCCTGCATGCTCATACCACTCTTCAGCTAAGCACTCGGCAGTACCACCAGCACATGAGGAATCGCAGGACTCAGAGTCGAACCGCAATTCCAAGCTTTGGGCATCCACATCAGCCGAGGCTCAAGAAGGACAGTTGCCTCCTCCTCCCCCAGTCTTGCCCTCATCCTCATTATTCCTGGATGAGGCAGTTGTGGCAGAACCCTTGGTACCCCTGGACAACTTCAGGGTGCATCAAGAGCTCCTCAAAAGGATGGCGTCCAACCTGGGCATAGAGGCAGAGGAGCTCAAAGACACCTGACTTCCTTTTTGACATACTAGCAGCCGCGGGGCCAGCGCGGGTCATGCTGCCAGTACACAATGGAACACTTGATGTAGTCAAGGCCCTGCGACAAACTCCATCCTTGTTGCCACTGACATAAAAATGGTTGAGAAAAAGTACTATGTATACTGTATTATGTATATGAATATCTATTCACTCACATCCCCCCACCCCCACTCCAGGCTGGCCACATTCAATGAGAGGGACCAGCAGGGCCAACCAAGTTCCACCCCAAAGAACAAAGATGCAAAGCAGCTGGACTTGTTTGGTCAAACAGTTTATTCTATGGTTAGCTTACAATTTAGAATAGCCAACCAGCAGGCCCTCCTGGGAAAGTACAGTTTCAACATTTGGAGCTCGCTGGCTAAATGTATTGAGCTGCTACATTAGGACCATTCCTAGGATTTCGCCACCATATTGGAGGAGGGGAAGGCAGTGGCCAGGGCAGCCCTTCATGTGTCTCTAGATGCTGTTGATTTGGCAGCGCGATCTATGGCTTCCACCATATCCATGCACAGGTGCTCATGACTACAATCCTCCAGTCTCTCACAAGAGGTGCAGCAGTCGATCCAAGACCTTCCCTTTGATCACAGTGTCCATTTTTCAGTTCAAAAGGATACTGGACTCCAGGAAGTGAAAGATTCTAGGGCCACTTTGTGATCGTTAGGCCTATACGCTCCTCAGTCTAGGCATGCTTGACTGCAGAGGATGTAGGGTGAATCCCACACCTCAGCCATTCTTTGTAGATTGGGAAAGAGTCAAACTACTCCACTGACATGAGAAACATAAAGAAAAGGAGGAAACGGCCTGAGGATTTGTCTGGTCTGGAAGACCACTCAAGATACTATACATAATAATACTTTGTACTTATATAGCTCCTGTCATGTGGGGGTCTGAAAGGTTCACAAACATAATTAATTGAAGTCTCACTCTTCTTCTCATGAAGAAGAAAGTCAGGATCATTTGTTTCACAAATTGGGAACCTGAGATACAGAGAAATGCTCAAGGTCACACTATGAACAACAGTAGAGCTGGGATTTAGAATTTAGGGGTTGTAACTCTCACTTCTCTGTTGAGACAATCCCTCCGGGCCTGATCCTGCACCCTTCTGTAGGTGCTTAATTCAAATGACATGAGTAATCCCTAATGAATTAGGCTTCTCATGTACCCAAAGCTGAGCACGTGCATACTTGTCCATTCTGTGCCTGTGTCTTCTTTTTTAAGAACAGAGGCTGGCCATTTTCCAGAATTTCCCCTTCCCTTGTGCTTGCATGTGAGAGAAATGACACCCACCAGAGAGATGGTTGCATTTCGGTGGTGCTGTCTTTATCCTAGTCCTGCCTATCTACCCTCCAGTAGCTGCTGAAGGCGTTTACAGCTGCCTGAGTGGAAAAAGCCACCGAATCCCAGTTCTCCACTCACATGGCACTAGCATTTCACATCCCCAGTAAATGATTGTACAAAATGCAAGGCTTGGGAGAATCAGGCTCTAAAGAACTGTTGTGTGGATACAAGCACTTATTTCTCTCACTCCCCCTGGCTCACCTGTATGAATTCTGCACTTCAGTTTCCCTGTTGTGTGAGAGAGGGATGGATAAACAGAGTGTGACTACAGCACCCCAGTTTCTGAACCTCCCTATCTAATAGAGGGCGGGGATGGGCTCCATTCCTTGCCTATCTACTCCCCCGTGTCCCAACCCCTGCTTATCACATCGGCTGAGCCAGTGACACCCACCCGTCCTTCTGTGCCTCTCCCGGGAGGGAGGGGCTGTCAGACCCTACCAAGGACGAGGCCGCCTTCTCGTTTGGCCTCAGGTGAATGAGCTGCTGGGTTTGAAGTTTTGTAACAACAAAAGCAAACGCTGCCGGCGGGCGGGGGCTGCAGGTGTCCCCGGGACCCGGGCACTGCGCGGCTTGGGGCGCCCTGGAGTCACTGAGGGGTACCGAGCCGAGGCACCCTCATTTCCTCTCGGGGAGGAGGCGGGGCGACGCCTTGGAGGAGCCGGGCCCGGGCGGCAGGAGGCGGGGCGCCCCAGCTTCCTTGTCAGCGATCGGGATCTGCTCTGCGCACGCAGCCAGCCCCGGTTTTTCCCCGGCACAAGCTCGGTTCGGTCCGTCCGAGAGAACCGGCCCCAGGGCAAGAGCGGGGCCGGGGGTGCAGATCCGGGGAGCAGCAGCCTCGGCTGGGCCGGCGTGGAGCGCGGAGCGGAGGCGCTGGGGAGAGCGGGAGCTACGAAGCCCCGTATCGCAAGGGAGACCGGGAGCCTTTTTCCCGGGAAATCAGGGCTAGCCCGGGGCTAGCGGCTGGGATCTGGGCAGGCCCTGGCCCTTGAGATGCTCCCGTGCAACCGCCGGAGCTCGGGGTGAGGCTGTGGGCGGCTTCCCCTCCCCGATCATGCCCCCCGGACTCCGGTGAGACCCGCATTGGCCTCCCGAAGTCGCTAAGCAGAGAGCACCATGGAGCTGGGCTGGGCGGCCGTGGTGCTGCTTTTCGCTGCCTCCTTGCTCACTGTCTCAGCCTGGCTGCTGCAGTATTCCCGGGGCATGTGGAGGAGCCGGAGGAAGCCGGAGACCCCGAGAAGGGCGCTAAGGGAAGCCGGCATCTGGAAGTCCCTACTGAGGCTCGGGGTGGCCGCGGACGGAGCTGCCGAGGAGGAAGCAGCGGGAGCTAGAGGGCTCCTTGCTTCGCTCTTTGCCTTCAAATCCTTCCGGGAGAACTGGCAGCGAGCTTGGGTGCGAGCCCTCAACGAGCAGGCCTGCAGGCACGGGGTAAGGGGCAGGGCATGCGGCAGTGACTGCAACTGGAGGCGGGGGGGTCGGGTGTTTGGGCGCCTCCCAGAAATGCCACTTGACTAGCCGCTAAGAGTTAACCCCATTTTCTTCCTCCCCCACTTTATGTGAAATTAACCCCCAAAGAATAAAGTCGGGATTGCCTATAAAGTGGCAGGCAAGGCAATCAATATTCACTTTAATCTCTAGGCCTTAATGTTGCATCATCATAGGGTTTAGTATTGAACTTCCTTAAAGAGAATTTTCGTGACTGGTTCTGCATGGAAACAAATGTAGCATCCCAACAGTACCTAGAAGGTGGTGGCTTCCATCTGGCATCCAAAGAGAATATAGGGGTCCAGTATTTGAGGTTACCTGCTGTGGTGGGAAGGTTCATGGACTTCCCTGCTTTTCTATATGTGGATTTGAATGCCATCCATTTATTTGAGTATTAAGATGTTGTTTCAGGGTTCTAAAAAGCTGAGGCAAAAGTCTCACGAGATTCTTTGAAAAATCATGCTCACACCAAAAAAAGGGGATTGGCAAGTTTATTATCTTTGTCACATCCAGGACTTTGCTGCCTCAATGAGAAGAGAAAATAGGTCTAAAATGTGTGTGTTTTGGGGGATGGGGAGAGGGAATGTTGTCTACAAGGGGAAAGCCCTGTGTTGTTGTTGTTGTTGTTTGCGTTTGACATGGTGGTGCATAACTATGCTTTGTGGAAATCTAGCCTGATCAATGGAGGCTTGAGGCTTAAACTCACATAATTATCTTCCATAGCATGAAGCAAGTAACTCTTCCCTTTAATTCTGGTAGTAATGTATTGGCCTCAGTGTAGGTCTCAGGTGACATACCTGATAAACCTGCTAACATATACGAAACAGACCTTAGGGGAAGGCAAGTCAGTCAGTAATATTAAATGTAGTGAATCTTGCACAGCACAGGAAGAAACACTGGTCTAGTGATGTCTCACTGACACTGAAAATTACAGTAATATACCACTGATTTTTCAAATACAAAGTAAAACACAGAAATTCAATGATCTTTCTGAACATCTTCTAATGGGATAATGAGGCTGACTACAGACTACGTATCTTAGCTTGTTGTTTATGTATACAGTATATCGGGGTATATAAATGTGGCATCTCTTTTAGTGGAGAAAATATTACAGGAAGTGATTGAAATGACTTTGTTGTCCAGCTAGTGGGGTTAGATGAGTAGGGCTACAAAGCGCTGTACTGACTGCCTTCCACAATTCGTGTAGCTGAAGTGGGTATAACCTGGCCAAAAAGCAGCATGGAATCAATAAGAAAGCAATGTTGTGAAATAATAAGGAATATAAGGAAAGTTCAGCCCACATAAGTATCTCTCAGCATACAAGATGCTGTCAAAGTTGCCATCCAAATTGAGGGTTTGTAAAGTTAATTTTCACAAATGCTAAGTTCAACAGAAACATTTTAATGAGGTTTTTTTTTAAATTCCATTGAAAGTGTTGAGTAAATATTTGTAATGTTTTTCATCCTGAACATTGCATCTCTGTACTAAGAAGTGCACAACCATCCGAAAGGAAAACTCACTAGAAACTACTACTCTTAACGAGCAGCATAACTCTAACATTTCTTTGTTTTAATAGTCTAAAGAGTTATACTACATAAGGCATGTTAAAAACAATTTATTTAACTCAGCAGTGCCCCAGAAGGAATGGTTAAAAACCATGTTTATAAAGGTAAAACAGCCTTAAAGCAGCATGCTTTGGCCCATTATCTGCCCTACTGGGGATTTGGCATTTGGACTCTGTGCCTCACAAAGGGGGCAATTACCTGCTGCGGATACGCAATCTGTTGTGGTATTGTGGGGTCGCAGGTTCCCTATGTGACGGCCTGTCATATTCTGATGTATCCAAAGGGTGAAAGATGAGATATAATCTGTTGGGGGAATTGTATGCCTCAATGTCTTCAGCACTAGTTTTTATCTTGTAAGATACCCCGAGAAATGCAACTAAAAGTGCCTTGCCCCCCCTTCGGCTTAGGGGTCTTCCTAGCCCTTCCACTTGGACCGCGGATTTTATGTCAAGCTACTTCCTCTTTGGCACAGAATGCCCACAGCTCCCCTTGTGGCTTTCAACCAGCTTCTCCTCCAGCAGAACAACATCTCTAATTAGTGCCCAGACTCTGAGGGGTCAGCAGGGAGACAGCCTTCTGCTGGTGTGTGTCTCTGCTCTGAGGGAAGAGGCAGAATATATATAGCTGTCTTTCCTAGCACTCACTCTGCAAGGTTCTTGCTTATGGACCCTTAAATGAATAGCAGCCCAGGTTTTCCTCAAGCACCAATTATTTCTCAGAACCACTTCCTCTCTTCCCGAATCTGCCCTAGTCACTTGGGTGGATGTACCTCACCTTAAAGGGGATGGACTACAGAGGGGTTTTGATGTGGGGGTTTAGCTAAACAGAAAAAAGGGAGGAAGAGAGGACATGGAAAGTTGTCTCTGGTGCAGAAGGGTTAAAGCACCAGCTTTTCACCTCAGGACATCTCAGTTCAAAGTTAGGTCTCACTAACTAAATTACTGTTTCACTTCTTGTCTTAAACACTTGTTCATGTTTCAGATTGGCCATTTGATCACAGCTGTCGCTCATGCTTGGATGAACCCAGAGCTGGAATTACAGGGCAGTTGCAGGTTAGGGCAGAGATTTATCAGCAGACGAGTGTTTCAGGAGCCCATGACTGGAATAGTAGGGGTCCTCTGGGTCAGGATGGAGGAGCATTGGTAAATGCCAGGGCTGTTGTAGCAGATGGTCTGCAGATTGGAACTGTAGGAGCATTAGCTCATGCTCAGGTACCGTTTATAGTTGGTGAGATTCTGCTAAATTGAAGGCTTCCTTATGATTAGGTAGCTGCATTTTTTTTCTGAAGCTGCAGGAAAAGCTGCAGCTTGGCTGTTGTGCTCTCTCCAGTTTTTCATTCTCCCCATGCGGGGCCTGGGTCCAGCCTCATGCTGACCTCTGATAATGAGCAGTATCCGAACATGCCTCCCAGCAGGCCGGTTCCCATGGCATTGTAATGCCCAGAGTTTGATCTGCTGTGCTGTGAAATCAAAGGACAGCTCTAGGCATCTTGCCTTCTGTCAGTCCTCTCCTCTGCAGGCTCAGAGGGGGATCACCAAGAAAACACAGAGAAGCTCACCTCTTTCCCTCACCCCCCGATAGGCTGTGGATGGAAATCCAAGTGAGTGGCAAAAACAAATGGAAGGTCAGGGATGCTAAAATTTATCCTGAGATGACAGAAACGAAGGACTGCAGACCCCTCCTCTGCAACCAACGGGGGGTGCTATTGTTGCACGAGCTGGAATAGTGGGTGTTGATTCTCTGGGGAGAGGGGAAGCAGAACTTGGATGCGGTGAGATGTCAGCCATCCTGAGGGCACACTGCCAAATATAGAAAGCGGTCTAGCAGCTGTGCTTGCATGGCAGCATGCTTCACAGAAATAGGTGGCAGCTGAGAGGGAGGGAATGGGGAGGTTCTTGCCTACTGCCACCTGGAGGCTAAAGCTCTGGGAGTAGTGCTAGGGGAAAGAGGGCAAGAGGGGCAGAGTACCTGCCCCCACCATTATTTGTCTGCTCCTCCATATTCCTGAGTTCTCCCCTGTGCTTGGAGTGGCTTTTACACTAAATGAGCTGGGTTCATGAACTTAAACCTTTATCAAGAGGTAGGGGGTGTGTGTGTTTTTTCTAAATCTGGAAACACGCTACTCAGTTAGAATTGGTGTGTGGGGTGGAACCAAACCCAGCTAGAAATAATTTGCCCCAAATGCAAATTGTTAAAACAGATTGGCATCAGCCACAACCCCCCATATGATCTGACATTGCCATCTCTGTCACTGCAGTCCATCTGCCTTTGACACACTGCACACACGTGCTTCTGCTAAACTGAGGTCAGTGATTTGTGTGTTCAGGGGGCTAATTTCTTTTGGCCTTCTGCCACTTTCAACCTGTCTCTTTTGTTCTTTGATCAAAGCTCTCCTAGAGTGAATGCAGCACCTCTCTTTCTTGTCTCTCTGTCTTTCCCTTCTCTCTCCCTCAAAAATCTCTGCTGCTTCCGTTCAAGAATTCATGGGGTAGTGAGCAAAGAACTGAGCAGATGCTCTTGTTGATGCCATTTCTTGGAAACCACTTTGCCATGTGAGATGTTTTGGGATTCTGAAGTGTTTCTGGCCCCAAGGAGAACTATGTGGGGTAACTTTGTAGCTGAGTAGGTTGCCAGACTCTATTCTGAAACATTAACTTTCCTATAGCTTGGCATAGCTACAGATATTGTTTGTCATGGAATCCTCCAGCCTTGTTTAAATCTGTTATGGCCTCCTTAAGCTGGGAATTCCACAATACAACTCCATGCCATGCAAGGAAGGCTTTTCTCTTACTGGTTCTGAATGTGGCCACTCTCACTGTGTTACCTTCTTGTCTTCTTGTATGGATGCTGTTCTGCACTAATGTGAATGCCCTGTAATGCCTCTGAAGGCCTCTTGTTGAAATGGCTTTTAGATAAATTGATCTTGTTTGGAGACTAACTAGATTCTCTTATCCCAGAGTTCAATCCAAATCACATTTGAAGAGAGTCCTCAGCTACCACCAGTGGCGAATATCAGTCACGTGACCTGCATAGACCAGGCAGACCATAGTATGGTAAGGCACTGCCATTCTGAATCCTGCTATATACTCTGTATCCTTTCACTGAGTGCCAGTATGTATTCTACAAGGTTTACTGTGGCCATTCCTAGTCCCTATTCAGACCCAGTCCGATTGTGTCAAGTCTGACACAAACTTGCCACAATCAGACTGGGTCTGAATAGGGACTGGGAATGGTTACCTCATTACAAGAAGTAATTGTCACTGTTCACGTATTCTCAGCTTCTAATCAACGGTAGTGAATAGGCCTCATCTACTCTAATAGAACTGACTTTGTTAGTACTTGCCCTCCCCATTGTTATGTTTCTCACCCTTGGATGTGCATATATATACCTCCTATCTGTGGTTTCCACTTCATGCATCTGAAGAAGTGGGCTGCAGCCCACGAAAGCTTATGCCCACAGAAATTTGTTAGTCTTTAAGGTGCTACAGGATTCTTGTTGTTTTTGCTGTTTACACACTAACACTGTTACCCCTTTAGAACCTATGTTTAGACCATGAGCTTCCCCCTCACACACACAAACTCCTCCCTCTCCAGGCATGAATATTTGCATCCGCCTGACTTCTGTCTGTTTCCTCTACAACCCCTTTTTCTTAGGGAGGCTGCTGCAGATTGTCTCCTCTCTCTTCTGTCTAGGTGTTGCACTGCCATCTGTCAGCTGATGCTGTGAAGTTCCCAGTCTCTGTTACTCAGCAGTCTCCAGCTGCTGTTTCCATGGATACCTATCATGTCACCTTGGCTCTGCTGCAGGCCCAGGTAATGAATCCTAAGTTGCTGGGCTAAAGACTTCCTCTTTTCCCCCATCCCCTACCTATACTTCAGTTTCTGGGAGGGAAGGGCTGGCATGAGAGCCACGTTAACGATCATTCTCTCAAAATGATAGTTTTAGTAGGATTTCTCTGACCTGTGCATACAGGGAGCTGCTTTCTGAGAAGCATGCTATACAACTTGATGTACACCCTATCTACACAGGTATAACAAAATCCAATGACTGGATTTCTGAGGCATGGTAATGGCCCATTTGTGTTTTGTAACATGCTGGCTTTTGCCTGGCTGGGTCAGAAAGCAAGGAGTCACCGTAGTTCTATCTACACAGCAAAATGTTGTGAAAGAGGATTGTGACTCATCTGTGTTATTATCAAAGGGTTTTCTTGACTGTGTGAAAAGAAATCCATAATTGGGGAACTGTGTGGTTTAGCTATGTTGGTCCAGGGTTCCTTAACTCACTCAAAACAGTTTTCTCCCCTCTTATTGTTTCATGTATTGGGTATCTCCAAACTTGTCCCAGTGAACAGCCTTTCTGATCCCAAGTAAATTTAAAAGAAAAATAACTTCCAATAGCTTCCTGCTGAGCTGTTTGTTTGTTCATTTTTGAGAGCCTCCAAGGTCTGGGCCTCTTCTGAAGAAAGTGGTGTTGGGCTTGGAAATACATTTTCATTGAAACGGTATTGCTCAGTGAGATTCGGGAATGGAGCAATAGAGCCTTCCACTTCGAAGTTCAAGGTTTAAATCCAGCCCAGGTGGTACTTGCCCCAATGACAGGCTATTTGGTGACCCAGCTGGTTCTCAGTCCAGTTCCTCCAAGAGAGTTATTACTATAAATGTCCATGCTCAGAACTGGCAGTGGTTGGTTGATTTGAGCTCAGTGGAGGTCCTGTATTAATAGCCAATTTGTTTTTCATTGTGTCACCTTCCAGGCTTTCTGTTCAATCTATGAAATAATGAGACATGTTATAGCCTTATTCTCCCCTCACCAGAGTCAGTGCTTCAGGTAGGGGTGAGAAATCCAGGATGACTGTTGCTGATCTTTCTCTGGGACAGTGAGGTTTTCTTTACTAGTTCTTACCTCTCTGGACTCTATATATCATGCTGGGATACTACAAAGCAAGCCTTCTATTTCCCAACTTTCTGGCACAGATTGTTTTCTTATGGTCCTCTGTGCTATTTTACCATGTTAGATTACATGAGGCCCTGTTGGTGATTATTTGCAAGCCAACGAACCATGCAAGTAATGACAAGTTGATTCCTAATGGTCCTCTTTTTTTTCCTGGGCCAGGTGGAGATCCATTTGGAGGAGATGCAGAATGAGGGCCTGCTGGTGTCATGGACATTCAAGGACAGACCAGACTTGAACCTTTCAGTTGTTCCAAAACTTCAGCCTCGTGAAGTGAGCATCCTGGGGGAGCCAGGAAGTGGGGTTAGGGCTGAGAACAGGCAGGGTGGCCTGAACCCAATACTAGACTGTAACTTGGGAAAGAAGGGAGATGCAGGCTTTTCCTTCTATAGCCTTGTCTATGTTAGTATCTTTTGATTTATTTATTTGAAGGGTGAGGGGTGGGATCTTCCAGTCTTGAACTAGCATTGATGCAACGCCACCAGTGACTGAGACAGTGGAAGCACTGTAGACAAGGTGCTAGCAGCTACTGCTGTTTTAGCTGCTCTCCTCTGAGCAGGGTGAGATGCTTGTGTGCCCAAGTTCTCCCAGTGTTGCTGCCAATGGTGGAGCTGCCACAGTAGGAGAGTTCCTGAAAAAAGTTAATGCCAGCACAGCCCACAGTATTAATTGCTTAATGAAGTGGATTCTGGCATACTTGTGCCCCTACTGGATGCCCTGTGCAGCCCCTCCAATCCCATAAGTCCTAACTGTGTGTTGTATTTGTATTGAGAATATGGCTTCCCTGGCTTGATCTTTCTGATGTAGTGTAGGAATCCAGCTACTGTCTCCAAAGTGCATAGGTTCGTCACCCATCTGTGTCTCACAGTTGTGATGGGGTGGGGAGCTGTAATGACTGTTGTCCTGATTTGGGGTGAATACAACTCTTGGGCGAAATTGCAGGTACTTGGACTTAACCCACTTGCTTTGAAACGCTGTGTGAGTGTGGACATACCTAAACTGAGTGATACACCTGCTTTATCCCTTTTTAGGAGGCCTAATGGGGAATGCAAAATAGACAAATAGCATAAGCTGAGTCTGACCCTATGGGAGATGTGTGGGGCTCCCTTAATGGCTTTGAGGAGAGATCAAGGCAGCATATTCTCTTCTAAGGAGGAAACTGTTCCAGTCACTTTGCTTGTTTTTTTGTTGTTGTTCATTTGTTTTTTCCATTTTGGTTTGCTGGGAAGAAGAATGAGGGGAAAGTGGATCTGTCCACCATAAAGGACCTGATTGAAGACTCAATTGTCAGCACTCAGCCTGCCATGATGGTGAATCTGAAGGCATGTACTGCTGGTGGCAATGTGGTAAGGCTTTCCTCATTTTCAACCTAAAGCAACAAAGAGATTACTGAGGCTGAGAGTATGACAAGAATCAAAAAGGGTTAGATGTGTCTGTGGTGATTTAATACTCTTCATTACACCACTGAGAGTAAAACTGTACATGGCTGTTAACTTATTCTTCAGGACATAAAATTGCTCCTAACTGCCAGGAATTAGGAAGAAATTTCCCCTATGGGTTAAATCCATAACTGTCTATTATGGGCTTTTTTCACCTTCTTCTGGAGCGGTGGGTGCTGGCCGCTTTGAGATTGGTCTGAGCTGGTGTGACAATCCTCTTTTCCTTTTCAGTATGCTTTGAGAGCAGTGAGGGATTGGGAACGGTCACTGGCAGGCTCACAAATATCCATTAGAGCAGTGGTTCTCGCAACTATTGTTTTGGTGGCCTCAGAGTGCAGCCACCAACTCTTGCTGGTGGCTACATTGACAATTTTTCCTAATATACTCAGTGAAAGTTAGGAAAACCAAATAAATTTGCACACATACATGTCCCAATAATAAACTCTGGGTTTTGATGCATCAGTTGTGTGGATCAGAATATAGCAAAAGTTCAGGAGCTTTTTGACTGGAAAGGCTGCCTCACTTGACTCACTCACCTGCTTTTTGTTGATTGGGGTTATTCAGCCTCCTTTTCACTGGACCATGTCCTCTCTTTTAACTTTCCTGTCTGGCCCATTATGGCCCCTCACTCCAATCTGTTGGTGGGAGAAAGGGGACAGTGGAGATGTTTCAGAGGGGCATTGTTGATGTGTCTTCCCCCCCACTTTTTGTTCTTCAGATGTCCTGTGACAAACCATCCCGAGAATCTCCATCTAATGTGGTGGCTCTTATGGTATCCAAGTTGCTCCTCCGGCATATACAGGTGCTCAATTTGGGCTGTGAGGAGGAAGGAGGTGAGAAGGGAGAAATCAGTTACACTGACACCCCCTCTTCCCAGAAGGTTACTTGACTGCAGGAGATGAGAAGACACTTTGCTCTGATGCTCTTCAGGGTTTGGGCTGGAGGGATTATGCATGTTAAGCAAGATCCTAATAATTCGCTCTGTGGAACTCAAATCCTCTTCTCATTTCCCTTTCCTCTGATTTATTCTCTCTGTCCCAGGAAGTGGGAATCTGTGCTGTGTAGCAGAGCTAGACAGCCCTCTGCAGCAGAAATGGACAAAGCCAGCAAGAGCAAGCCGCTCTAGCACTGCAGCAGAGGTGGAGTGGAATGAGGAGCTCATGCTGTAAGGAGCTAGGGTTTTTCCTTTTTGGCGAAGGGAGGGTTGCAGCCAGCATGCCATGTCTTTGAGATTCATTAAGTGTGGGTATATTTCAGATGCCAACTTCATAGATGCGAATTCCATTGTATTGGCAGAAGTTAGTGTTCATATCTTTGTTGTTCTCATTCTGAATTCCCATGCTGTTTTCCTAGTACATCCCAGTCCCAGATGAGAGCTGTACATTTCACTTCTCTGTAGCATCGCTGCTAGTCCAAGCCCCACAACTTCCTCCCCATGAATACTTTGCAGGTCTGCGAGTGCACCTAACATTTTGACCAGGAGCACTCTTCTATCCTCATCCACAAAAAAAGTGTGTGGTAAATTCTAGATCCTGTGATCGGGTTGGGGAGGGGTGAGTCAGAGGAAAGGAGTTCTTGGATGGAAGTTTTTTGATATGTGCCAAACACCAATCCCTCTCCTTCTATTTTGACAGGGAGCTGGGGCCACGAAGTAAAGAGCTGAAGCTGAGAGTACTGGGGAACAGCAGTAGTGGGGAGAGTGAGTATGAGTAGCCATAAGCAGGACCCAGTAAGGCTGAAAATCGCAGGATCCAAGAGATTCATTCCATGTGGCACAATAGCCCCTGAGCTCTTTACAAGTGAAAGGATCGTGAAATCCTCTCCTTGGAAAAAGACTGGTCAGTTCACTCTGTTTTCAATGTGTGTGTCTTCTGACTTCCTGCAATGCCACAATGTTTGGGTTGCAAACACTGCAGGGAATGTTTACATACAAACCCAAACTGGAGCTTTAACTTCATGAAAAACACTTACTATGGCTCTCAGGTTTGCCATCTTCAAACCTACATTTTTGACCAGATGCTTTCCTTTTCACCCTTCTGATGCCCAGAAACCACCAAGCCATTGCATATTCTGGTTGAAACAGGAGGGGAGGACATGCTACTCGGTGCCAAGTGAGCATTAACAGAAATCTGACCACTCTTGGTCAGTTGCGCTAAGCTATGCACTAGCTGCAGGACCTGAGTTTGAAAGAAGTTGTATTTTCTCAGAACGAGGAGACACTCAACTGGTTTGTGACTTAGTACAAGCATACGGCCCTAATTGAGCCCTTCTGTGACTGAGGAACTATTGCATCTTTGAGGTTGCCTCATGAAGGTAGGGAGTTAGGTCCACAAAGGCAAAAATGTGTTTTGTGGGAATCTGGCTGAGTTTATTCTCCCTCTTGCAGATGTGCTGCTGGGACATGCCGCTGTCTCACTTGACTTGTGCAGCAAACAGCCATCTGGGAGGCAGGTCTATTCCCTGACCCCAGGAACTGGGCCGCTACTGACACCTGTGGCTACCCTTACACTGGAGGTAAGCACATGATCTACGAAGACCTGTGAAGTGTCTTCCAGGGAAGTGTTGGCTAGATGATACCCCACTCCACAGGGAACTGGAATTCAGGATTGGGGAATGATGGAGTGACAGCAAATGAAGCCACAAGAGTGAAGAATGGTATTGCCTTCCCTCTTACTCTCTAGCTTCCCTACAACTGACTGAAGGGACGGTAGTAATGGATTCTGGATGGCTGGCCTCCCTGCTTATAGGAAACTGTGCTATAATAAAGGGCATATGTCTTCTTGGACTGATGAAACTGCTTATGCAACTATCACTTCCCTGATAGGTTAGTTAGGGCACAGCAATGGGATCCTGGCCTACTTTCACAGATTTAGAAACTATTGGCTTAGCAGCTAAAAGCCAAGGCCTGGGAGCTGCTTGTGTGACTGGGGATGAAGGAAAAGATGCCACTTGTGTGGGTGGGAAAGCGATAGTGAGCTGTGCCTCTCAGTTAGTAACCCAAGCACAGTCTAAAGTGTGCAAGCTCACACGTTGGGTCCTCTTACCACATGAGCTGTGAGTGGAAGTCAGGACTTTATGGCCTTTCTTGCTTGGGGTGTCTCCATAGGTGGACTATCCGTGACTTATTTGTATCCTGTTTTCTTTGAAGCTGCTCTACCAAGAGTCTCCTTTGTCCCTGAATCCCCAGTATGCTGCATCGCTGCGCACCAGCATCACCCCCACCAAAAAAATTGAAATGGATCGTACCATCATGCCTGATGGCACCATCGTGACCACTGTTACCACTGTCCAGTCCAGGCCCAAGGTGGACTGCAAACTGGGTAAGGACTGGTTAGGATGTTATATAGGGGCAGGTGTCTTAGACTTTGCTTGTGGCTGCTTTAGCAACATGAAGGTAACTTTTATCTTGCCAGGCCTAGCCCTGTGGTACTAGCTAAATTCTGTAGCGGACAGACCCAACAATTGCAGCAAATTTGCTTCTTTTACAGCAGGAGAGAAGGGCTGCTGTCAGCCTTAAAAGTGCAGAAGGTGGTGCTAGCACCGCTGTTTCACTTTCTTCTAGCCACTTGAGGAATCGCACTGTACCCTTGGAGGAGGTTGTTGTCCTAGCAAAGTGCTTAGGGAGATAAATGTAAAACGATGACAAACCTCTTCAATAACACTTGATAAAGGCAGTCCAGAGATGTGGGTTTTAATCCCTGCTCTTATTGGCTTTTGTTATGACCGTGGTTAAATCATTTCCCCCTCTCTGCTTCAATTTCCTTATCTGTAAAATGGGTATAATACTGAACTCGTGTTTAGAAGGTTAGTTTGTCAACACAGAGCACTAAATATTGTGATTTGACAGACCCAAATCTCATTCCATCATGCTGTGGGATTGTAAGAATCCTTTTGCTTGGCATATTTTTGGCTAGGGTTCCAGGTTGGATGAAGAGGAAATTTGCAGTTTACTCTCTTGGTGTCACTGTTCTTTTTATATAATTCTTTTGTAATAGGATGGGGTGGAGAAGCAGGGTATCCTAGCCTAGTGTCTGGGCTGTTACACAATGCATTGGCCCCATTTTTGGTGGAAATCACCCCTCTCAATGTGTGTTTTGGTAAAGCAGTCCTGCTGGATGTAAGGGGTCAAATGAAGTCCCCCAAAGACTTCATCGCCATGTGTCTGTATGGGGAAGTGGTGAAGTAATTCCATCCTCCTCAAAAGGCAGGTGACCTCAGCTGAGGCCTGGCTCCTCTTAACTCTGTGCCTCTTTCCCTTCTGAGTCTAGATTCACCCTCAAGGTCCCCATCCAAAGTGCAAGTGACAGAGAAGACGACGACAATGCTTTCAGAGAGCAGCTGTCCCAGCAGCGCTTCACCCAGCAACAGCTGTAAGTGCACAGGAAAATGAGATCTTCATCTGGAGCAAAGGAGCTTGCTCCCTCCTTCACAGTGAAAAGCTGGGGCTTGAGTTGGTGGCACTTACCAGTGGCAAATATAGCTCCTCCTCAAGGTCGCATTCTAAGAGGAGGCCTCTTGGATTAGAATGTTCCATATGATTCTACATCCCAAACCTAAAATTCTTCATAATCATTGAAGCGCATTTCCTGAGTTACTGTAAGGGGGAGAGTGGGTTAGTTAAACCCTCAATTCTACTCACAAATTTCCTTCTATGCCTTCAGACACCCTGTCATTCATCTTGGATGTCTGTAAGGAATCTTATTCCAAAGCGCTTCAGGGGTTGTTTACACATGGATTGCTTCTCACCTCCGGTTTAGAAGACACCAGCTGTGTAACAGTACACAACAAATTTTCATGACAGTTTAAGACAGGAAGTGAAGCAGAAACTTATCCATTTGAAGCTGTATAGTAGATTTGGGGAGGCAAACTGGAATTATCAGAGTTAGTAATTTTTGCCAGGACACAGGCAACCAAAATCCTAATAATTTACAAAAAGTGCCAGGGGAACTTTGATGCTCATGAGTGACTTGGACTCTGATTTTTAAGTCTTGCCGTGAAGTTCTTGAGTCTTCCGAGATTTCATTCTCCAGCATCATGCATGTAATTCAGGAAAGGCTGTGGCTCCTCTTCTTGGGCCTGTTTCTCCTCCCTCTACCCCCACCCATCTGTGCTTCGTCCCTTGGTAATGCATCTCAATCTGGAGGGGACTTATCTCTGCTCAGGAGCACTGCAATTGTGTTTGTGGGTTGTTTCCTCTTTTGTATTCAGGGGACAGTCACATGTCCAATGGCTTGGATCCTGTGGCCGAGACAGCGATCAGGCAGTTGACTGAAACCAATAACAAACCTGCCAAGAAGACCCCTACAAAACGCAGCACACTTATCATCTCGGGAGTTTCCAAGGTAACTGGTGATCTGGGAACTTTTCCCCAAAATATGTGGGCTGATGGTTGTTAATGGGGCATGGATGTCATAATACTTGGTCCTGTAGGGAACCTCATGTGAAGGAATCTATTTGTGTTGAATGATGATCTGTATTCATGTAGTATCACCCCCAAAGGATCTCAAAGCACATTGCCAGCACTGAAATGCAGCTGCCTTTGGGGGTTCAACAGTCACAGTGGTAGGATAGGAAATTAGTGAAGATGTTGCAGTGTCCCGTTGAAACTTCATGGGGGATTTAGAGAGGGCGAATGGGATTTTGCTGGATGTCCCTGCTGGAGGAGTAGGGGGAGAACCATGTTATGCTATGAGGTGTCTTGCCAAATAATGGCAATTGTATAAGCATGCACTCTTCTAGCACTACACTGGGGCATTGGCTCCTCTGAGGAAACAAAAATTGATGGTTTGAGAATCAAAGCCTGGGTTTTCACAATGCTTAAGAAAATGTGGACAGTCCCTCTGTCCTGAGCATCAGCAGTCCCTCCTGATGCTCCTCTTATGGGACAGTTTAGTGGTTTGAATTAAAACTGCATAGCCTCTCCTCTCCATTCAGCCCCCAGAAACTCATGTTCCTCTAGGTGGGAGAATTAATAAGAACGGCTTGAGCTCCTCCTTTAAGGAGGGGAGGAGATGGACCAATGGAGACAAAGGTTGTTTGTGAACTTTAACTTGCGGCTTCTTCCTGTTTGACCTTTCCACCCCCCTCAGGTACCAATTGCCCAAGATGAAATGGCACTTTCTCTTGGTTATGCTGCATCTATGGAGGCCACCATGCATGGGTACTCAATAATAGCAGGCATGTCTGACCACACGCAAAACTCCACTGAGCCATCCCTGCTGCTGGAAGCATCGTTCCCAGGACAGAGGGCTAGTCAGGAGCTGGATGAGACAACAAGATCAGACATTTCTGAGAGACCCTCCGTGGAGGATGTGGAATCTGAAACTGGCTCTACAGGTGCCCTCGAGACCAGGAGCTTAAAGGATCACAAAGGTGAGGGTGAGTGAGCAATGTTGAGCACAGCAGGGCCTGGGGATGATGTGACAGTCTCACACTTTGGCAGTGCAACATCCTCCCTCTAGTGCCTGACATGTGGTTATATTAACTTCAGTCGTATTCCGTGGTGCTGCTTTTCTGTTTTTATAATGCGGGAGGTATGTTTTGAATGACTAGTTATGGCTACTTCCATAAGGATTTGGTTTTTTTTTTAAGGCAGCGAACAAATACAACTGAACTGTGTTACTGTAATTCACACTGCTAGCTAGGAGATCCTGCTAATTACTCAACTGGGTAAGTGAACAAATAAAACAAACAAGCAGGATGTATTTCAAAATATCAGAAAAGTATAGTGTGATGTATTTATTTTTTTGTACTTTACTAGTAAGTATTCTTTAGGTATAGTTTATAAGTTACAGTGGCTCAATCATGGGAGACCTTGTTGAAGTTTGGCTGAGAGTTGGAGCTGGTGTTGGGTGTGTATGTGTGAACTATGTGATGAGAGGTTCTGCTGTAGTTCAGATACAGAAACCAAACATGTCTGCCTAGGCTAAATATTTATTGATTGGCCTACAAATGAGGCAAGAAAATTGCATTAGAGCCTCAGTTTAGAAGTAAGAAAATCATCCTGAACTCATCCCGAACTTCCCCAGGCCCCCATTGTCATGTGTGTAATACTAATGAGTTGAAATTCAGCAAAAGATGAACCTTGGAAAAAGTTATGTATTAGGAGGGAATCTTGCCCCATACTGATGAGCCTGATAGATGAAGGTGCAGAATTGCATTGGGGTCAATAGCAAAGAGCTAGCTCCAATTGCCACCAACAAGAAAGTGGAGATGGGTGTGTGTGAGGGGTTGTGTGCGAAAAGATAAGGAAGAAATGGCACAATAAATCATTGAACTGATCCCTTGCCCACCCCTCTTGTGCAGTAGTAGTCGAGTGTGTCCCCTAGCTCAGGTTGGAAACGAAGTGGTGGTACTCTCCCAAGCTACAGATGCAAGCCTAGTTCTACCCATTTTAGTTGCTGCTTAAAGCATTTTATGGTGGATGTTCCAAATATAGTACAATTATGTTTACTTTGCTGGGCTTCTTGGGCCTGGTTCCCTTTAAATTAGGTTTGAATGCAATGTTAAGACTGGATTAAGGCATAAGCACAGTAGACACATACCTAGAGCCTGTGCTCTGTCATGAGATTTTGATGTATTTTGTTTTAAATGAAAGTTCATCCTACAAGTTCTAGTTTCCACACGGTTACATTTCCCCAGATTGTTCTCTGCCTTTTCCTGGTTCATGGCTCTTGATATGAACGATGCCTATTTTCATGTGGACATGCATCCCACCCATTACAAATTCTTTCACTTCATAGTAGGCCACTCACACTATCCATTCCAAGTTCTCCCATTCGGAATAGCCACTATTCCATGTGTCTTCACAAAAGTCTTCACCTATTTGAGACGTCTTGGCCACTTGTTCCTATATCTTGATGACTGGCTCCTAGTTGTGTTGTCCTGGGAATGCCTCCTGACCACCATCCATACCCTATGAAACTTCCTTGCAAGCCTAGGTATCTGCATCAACGAGGATAAGTCAGCCCTCGTACCTACTTGCAAACTCACTTTCATAGCTCGACTGAACTCCCTTGTAGCACAAGCCTTTCGGCCGATGAATCGCTTCGCAGCCCTCGCTTCTTTCATTGTGCAACTCCATTATCGTCCCAGGATATGTCTTCAACAGTACTTCTCCCTCCTAGGCCACCTCTCAAAAATCTTCTCCTGTAGCAATATGGCCGGCTCCGGCACCCCAACCCAGAACTGCTTCACCTTGCAACCTGCTATTTGAATGTGGCTCACGAGTAGACAGCACATGCTCAACACCAGTACGTGACGTCTTTTCGCATAGCAGACGCCCATCTACTAAAGCATGTTACCAGGTGAAGTGGAAATACTTCCCATCACCATCACCCCCTCAACCTAGTCTCTGTCCTTGACTACCTTCTCCATCTTCAACAGTCAGGCCTTGCCCACTCCTCCATGTGGGTCCACCTAGTAGCACTTAGTGCCTTCCGCCTGCTGGTGGATGGATTTTCTGATTTTAGGCACCCTACTTTGACCAGTTTCCTCCACGGTCTCTTCAACACCTTCCCATTGGTCTCCCAAAACTCTCCCCGTCCCCTGAACCTCATCCTCATGACATTCACCAAGTCAGCCTTCAAAGCACTGGCTAGTTGCACCTTCGCCCATCTCTCCATGAAGGCAATTTTCTTGATGGCAATCACATCTACCTGACGGGCTGGTGACTATGATGGCTGACCCATCCTTCACAGCCTTTCATAAGGAGAAGGTGTCCTTATAACTCCATCCCAAGTTCCTATCTAAGGTAATCTCTCAGTTTCATCTCAATCCATTCACCTCCCAACCTTCTATCCAAAACTGCAGACCTCACTGAGAGAGCACACTCTGCACTCCCTTGACATCCGTTCCATGCTGACTTTCTACCTCCGGCACATGTGCAATTTTCAGACCTTGCCCAAGCTTTTCATCGCCATTGCAGAACGTTGCAGGAGCCGCACTCTTTTTCCTTTTAATGTCTCTCCAAGTTGATCTCTTGTTGCATTGAGGTGTGTTACTCCCTTTCTCAAGTCTCTCCGCCACCTGGCATCATTGCTTACTGCACACAGGCACAAGCAACCACGTCCGCCCTCCTCGCAGATGTTCTGTGGCAGGACACTTGTAGAGCAGCCACATGATCTTCTATCCACACTTTCACTGCTCACTATGCCATAGCCCTATCGGCGGCAGCAGCAGCAGCAGATGCTGCAGTTGGCTGTGCAGTCCTACAGACTCACTTCTGGCAAGCCCTTGCTCCCTCCTCCACACTGAGTACTGCTCACTATGCTACCCACGTTTGGAATCCACATAGGGACCAGCACTCAAAGTAAAACTGAAGACTACTTACTGTAATTGGAGGTTCTTTGAGATGCGTGGTCCCTAATCCTGCCCTCCTTCACCTCTGCTACAGGCTTTGTGGCTGTCAGTGAGAGGAATCTGGAGAGGCATCAGCTCGCACAGTCTCATAAGATCTCGGACACACCGTGTGGCTGACGCACAATGCACACGTGGGCTGACATATAGTTCTGGCTCCGGTGCATGGCATGCATGTGCACCAACGTTTGGAATCCAGATAGGGACCACACATCTTGACAAAGCTCCGGTTACAGTAAGTAACCTCCATTCTTTGTAGCTCTGCGGCTCTACTGTAGCAGAAAAATAGCTAATACTTTTGAGATTTAAATATCAAAAGTATTGTCTGAGTTCATTGCCCCATTGACAATAGTAGGGCAGTTCACATTTCTCTGACTCAGACTCTGTGTAGATACAGGCATTACTTCATCAGTTTCATGTTTTCAGGTTCTTCTCTGTAACTTTGAAAGTCTTCGCTAGCAACTTAGGCCAGGTCTACACTAGGAAATTAGGTTGGTATAACACTGTTGCTTAGGAATGTGAAAAATCCATACCCTTGAGCAAAAGAACTATACGAATCTAACTCCTGGTGGTGGTCTCCCATTGACATAGCTAATGCTTCTTGGAGGTGGAATACCTACACTGGTGGGGGAAGTGCTCTTGTAGGCATAGCGTCTTCACTGAAGTGCTGTAGCGTTTTAAGTGTTGACCTGCACTTACTTAAAAAAAACAAAAAAGAAAGAAAGAAAAATTGTGCAAAACAAGAAGGCAGCCTTGAAAAAGTGCTGGATCACTGACCCACCCCATTTCAAACTTAGGCCATCCCTCTCATCGCAGGCATGGAGAAGGGGCATGGCACAAACTACTAGAAGACCCAGCTGGGTGGAAGGAAGGAAAAATAACAAAGTTCTTCCATGGAGAAGCAGGATCTTCCTTGCTTGTTAGGAAGCTCAAGGATAGTAGGACGTTCAAGTAGGTGACTAGCACCTAGCTAAGCTGTGATTCGTGTGCTGGCCTGTGGGTGTCTCATCCTTTCTTCAGAGAGGAGACATAGTCCTTTGCTCTAACCACTAGACTAACATGAGAGTCCCTGGTTCTAGTTGCACCTCAGGCACTGACTCACTGCATGTCTCTTTTCTGCTGTACTTCATCAAATTGTAAAATGGGCTTGATGGTCCTTCACAGGGAAGTGTCTGGAAAGCGCATGATTTTGTTGAAAGCTCCCATTGTTACATCTGTCTTTCTCTTCGTTTTGTCTCTTTCTCTAGTTAGCTTTCTCCGGAGCGGCACTAAGCTCATCTTCCGGAGAAAGAACAAGCAGAAGGAAGCAGGTCTGAGCCAGTCACATGATGACCTGTCCAATGCCAGCAACAGCTCTACCACCAGGAAGAAAACCGGCAGCTTCTCCCGGCGCCTCATCAAGCGTTTCTCCTTTAAGTCTAAATCAAAACCCAAGGCCAACGGCAGCACAACAACAATGGGCGAGAACTAAGGGAGGGATGAGCCACTCTGAAAGATTGCATAGAAGCCCCTTTCATCTCTGTGTCTTTCCCACCCCTCTGGTATCTGCGAACTACAATCCAATTCCTTACTCCCTCAGCTGAGGGGGTCACCTCCTCTTCCCTGGTGCTTTATATTGGTTGGGGAGGGAAGGGAGTTATGAACTCAAAGGTTAGGCTGATTAGCCACTCTGGTTCTGACTCTTCTGGATTTCATGACCCGCTTTGCTCTAGCAGGAGACCATTCTGACTGCTGCAAACATTGGTGGAATGACTCCATATCTTCCTGGTTGCCTTCACCTTTGACTTCTCCAGATAACTGCCCAGAAAGGAGACAAGATCTTTGAGGTGACTGCTCCAGGGTTAAGTTTTAACCTCTTAGTTCCTGAATTCTTTAACTGTATGGGAAAAGAGACCCTTTAGTAACTTTTGGGGGAATGAAGAAGTTGATCTATGGAAGACCAAGGCCCCTGCATTGTACTTCTGCCTGGTGCAAAGTTCATGGCCTGACTGAGGAGTAACACTGGCACACTGCAGCCTGCTTGCTGGCGTAAATTTTCAGGGGAAAAAGTAACTTCACAGACAGCTGTGCTATTTGAACAGTGTCCCCCTTTTTATAGAGAATTTTGAGGATTTTCTTTTAAATGAAAAGACTTATCAGAAGAAGGGACCACTAGGTGATACTCTGCAAGACAACTGAGTCCTTGGAAAAAGTAAACTTATTGTCACTACTGCAGCAGCAGCTGTTAGCTAGTCATGAAGCTCCCCTCTATTGCCAGGGTGTTACAGAAAGAGGAACTGATACAGAGGTTGCTCCCCGCAGTATGGTGTCCACATATTTAGCTGTCTGGACCAGCAGCTAGTCTTCGTACGTGTGGATTCCTTTCTCTACAGAAATAGTTAGGGCCACTGGAGGAGCAGATGTTCTTTGGTCATCTAGAATACAAGGTCCTTGCACTGTACACAGCTGTTGTGGTCCATGGGTGCTCTACTCTGAAGACCAGCATGATGCTGGGGAAAATGAGTAGATTTATGCCAGTGGATTGTTTGCTATATAGCTTGAAGTTTATTTTAGTGGAAAGAAGAAAGGTGAAGTCCTCCACAGAAAAGATTTGACTTGTTAAAATGGACCTTTCCCTAGCAGCTCCTGATGGCACTGACTGTTCTTCCAACAAATCTGATTCTGCTTATGTATCTTTTTTTTTTTTCCAAGTAATACGAATGTCCTCAATTTCTCATGCATTGGCAGAGGAAATGATGCTGAGAAATGCAGAGGCTTCCAACTTCATTGCCTGGAAGAGAATTAAGTGGTCAGCTAGGAGGACTTTTTACCCTGAATGTGGCAGGTGTTAAAAGCTTGTGAATTTACTTGTATTGTGAACTTCTCTTTAGGCCTATTTTGAATTAGTCAAATCAAGAACATTTTGGAAGGAACCAGTGTCCTATGAGGGTATCATGTGGGGATAAATGGTATGAAAAGGAGCATCAGCTCTTCTGCAGGATGAGAAGGGAGAGAAGAGGAGAAATTAGCCTAAAATATGAGGTCATCCCAAGTTACCAGGAGACTTACTATGATGGAAAATCATTTCTTTACAGAAACGGGATGTGATGTGTGTTTTTTAAAAGTTTGTTGGGATCATATATGTAAAATTTATTCCTGGGTGATGCAGGAGGACAATTTATTAGGTTTTGCAAAAATTAGAGGAAGATCTGTCTTTAGGAAAACTCTAGAACAGTGATCACAGGGCACATCAAAAAACTGTAAGTGGGTTAGCAGTGTATAAGAGTTTTGGGCTAGGAATTTAGGGGGCTGTTCATGTTTCTGGGTTCAGGAAAGCACTAGGGTTCTGGGTAGGATCCAGAGAACTCAAAGCTATGATTTGAAAGGTTAACAAGTGGAGCACCTAAGGTAGAGATGCTCTTTACTGTTGTCCCGCTCACCCCAGCTAGACTGACCGTGCACAATAGAAAATAACTGCTCCAGCTGGCTCACCAGTAGCGGCCTCTTTCTCCAGCTTTTAGTCCAGAACAATCTGTTCATTCCCAACATCCTTCTATTTTTCTCCCTTTTCCTTCATTACTGAGAGACCACTGTGCTTATGTCACCCCTTCCTCCATGGTCTTAAAGCTGTAGCCATTTTCTGACCAGAAATCCTCCACCTGCATCATTCTTGGTTTTGTTTGTTTTTCTTTCCCTCAACTTTCTGAAGGTTGTTTGAGACTAAAAGTGTTTAGTTAGTGTTCTAAGGCTAGATGACATCAAGATTTCTCCTACAGCTACCTGTGAGACCCTGCAGTGGATGCTATAGCAACTCCTTTGGAAGGCTGAAGACAATGTAATACCATGTTTGAGGGTAAACTGAATGTAAATTATGAGCTGAACATGACTTTGAGTAACAGAAACAAGCAACTTCATAGCCGGAACTTCTGAGTCAGAACTTAACTGTTTTGTAAATTGGATTTGAGCTTAAATTCTTCAACGACCAATGGAATAGACTGACTCTGCTGGGAGTAGCTGGTTGTGAAAATGCCAATGCAGCTCATTGTGTACTTCATGAAATGTAAAAATCCTGATACTTGAGTGCGCACAGATGGCCCTTTGCAGCTGCCTGCAGGGCCTGGGGAGTGTTTCCTTGGCAGGGTTAAACTGAGAGTGATATCTTTATTGTCTTAGGAACTTTTATTTAATGTATCTGATAATTGAATAATCATTTTCTTAGAGGAGGGTTCCTCAGTTGTATGGTGTTGGTTAAATGACACATTCTGCTCCTACTGCATCTTCACATTGGTACGCCACGATTTTTTTCATGTATAGCTGCTACCATGGACTTCTGTATGAGCCTTTTGTGTAAATTCTGGGTACTGGATATAAAGAATGGTGATGCTTCATCCTAACAATGAGGTGGGATTAGTTCAAGTAATTGATCTACTTCTGGCATGCTTCCAGGTGAAAGAGGCCATTTACGTCTTTAGCATCCAAACACTTTTTTATATTTTGATGTATTTAAGGAGCAGGTCCTACAGAGTTTTATTTTCAAAACTGAGCCTTCCGTCTTAAATTGTCTAACTTTTTCTTCTCTACTTGTACTTACTGCTTTTAAATGTTTACTGTATAAGCTACCTTTCACAGAGGCTGCAATCCCCTCAATGGATAATTTATTCCCTCAACCACTTGACTATTCACCTTGGCTTGGTGCTATCACTGAAATTGTGGTATAACAACCAGGATCCACAGGAACCAAGATAATGCAGAAAAATCTGCTCTTTAGATTAAAGCTGCAGAGCATCTCCTTAAAGCATCACTGGTAGGTCCAACATTTACATTTTATAAAAACTAGTTCTTTACCAAATATCAGTGTTTTAATGCGTACGGGAGGAAAACTGAATGTCAAGTTTTAAGGTGTGCTTCCCCCCCCCCTTTTGAAGAAATACACCCTTAGCACGTAGTGCAACATTCAGCTGGCCATGTGAGAACCAAAAAGTGAAGTGACTCTAAATAAAATGCAATGGCAGTGTCATTGCTTAGGCTGAAGACACTGCAAAAAATACAAAATGTAAGTAAATTTTAGTTTCTAATGTAATAAGACACAGATAAAGATACGCACTTTAAAAATAGCTTTTAATCTGAATGTATCCTCCTCTAATTGGCTGGCAGGGCTGATCTTTAAGCCTATAGATGAAAAATTAAAATCCATTTTCTGTCCTCAGTCTACAGGCAATCCCCTCCCATGTCAATAGGGACTGCATGCATAGATCTGGGATGCTGTGCAGTTTTAAATGTTTAAGGACACATACAGGCTTAAGTGCAACAGGCAGTGAGATGGTGGTCTTGGATTTTTGGAAGGATATTTCAAAAAGCTGTTGGTTAATGGGGTCCAATTCCATGTGTGTTTGTGTGGTTTTCTTTTAAAAAAATATTTATTGTGTGGCTGTCGCTTTACAGACTATGATATGAACTGGTTGAAAAGGAGAGGTATGATCAGTGGGTCTGGTTGCTAGCCATTACAGACTTCGTGGTGTCTCATACTGGCAATCATCCCCCTTCCCATAGACAGTTCCTGTAATATGGTATATTGGGAAGGGGGAAAAAAAATCAAACTTCTACTTCTTATAAACATATGTTGAATACACTTAGGAATTTCACAGTCAGATGAGCTCAGGCAGTGGAAGGTGGACTATAGCTAGACAGAGGATGGGACAGATAACAGTGGGGTGAAGATGGGGATATGAAGTTATACAGACCTCTGCAAATAGCTCATCTTTGCTCAGCTAAGTGAATTACTTCTTTTTGGGTGTGTCTGTCGGTTGGTCATCCTTTGGTTAGATTTCAAATCCTTGGAGGTGGGGGCTTGTGGGCAGCTAGCAAACCACTATGATCCCAGATCGGACAGCAGTTGTGACTTACATGTTTGTTCCTTTCAGCTGTCTTTTTCTTCCCTTCCTGCTCCTAACAAATATAATGTAAAGAGATCATATCCTTGGTGGTAGAGATTCAGTGAAATCTCTGATTTAAAAAAAAAAGTGTGTAGCCTGTGATGCTGTACTTCCTTTATACAAGAGCCCCTCAACCCATAACTCCTTTCACAAGTATCTGCTTGCTTGGCTTACTTGTACAGGTTCTGGAGCCAACACCCACACTGAATCTGAGTTAGTGCCCCACATCTTGTGCTCTTTTGTACTTTGCCCTCTTTGTGGGTGGATTATTTTAACCCCAAATTCAAATACAAAGAAAAATAGAAACTGTTTAGCTATTTAAAAGATTAGAGTACAATGATTTATTTAAAGATGAAATGAATGAAATATTGCACCTTTTGTAAATGTTTCAGAAGAAGAGTTCCATTGCTGTGTAATGGCCTGAACTTGTTAATTTATTAAACTAAATGGGAGTTAAAAACAGTATCTTGTGTCCTCAGTTCACATCTCTTGGAGTTTGTGGGAAGGATTTGAATAGCCAGAAGTGCCTGGATTGAGTTATAGATTTGTTGTTTAAAAAAAGAAAAACACATTGTCTACACTAACAGCTTATGGAGTTTGCAAAATATTATAGTGGATGAATAATAGTTAGTGACAGATGATGCCTTCAGCAGTTGCTGTGTGACTAAACTAGTCTGATCAGTCCATTTCTTCTGAATCATACCATTTTTCAGAGAGGAATAAGAGTGGGGAGAATGCACCCATCGAAATTTGTGAGGTAGAGTGAAGGTGATGTAATACACCAGGACCATTGGTTGCCTTAGTGAAATAATTGCTTCTTGGCTTTCTTTGCTGTATACTTTGTGCTCCTAGCTCCTCCTTTCCACCTGCCTCTGCAACAGCTTTAGCAGACCTTTTAATCTGCTAATTGATGTAACCTATTGGACATAGTAGTGTGGAAACAGTTCTGCAGGATACAGGATGGAGCCTTTGCTGAGGCATGTTTTATTTCTAATCTAGTATCCCATGTCCCGTATCAAATCTATATAGGATACATTTTGTCCTTAATTCCACTAATGCTAAGATACAGAATCCTTTTGCTTCTAGCAGGTTTATGATTGTATGTAATAATATACAAAGATTAAGAGTACAGTTTGTCTGTTCACACATAATCTGCCCTTAGTTGCTGTGAAAAATAGGAGACCAGTCTTCTGTGTGATGAATAGGCCAGAGCAGCTTTATGCTGTCAGGTGAAAATGTCTTTTATGTATTGACAGCTATATGTCAAAAGCCACTTGCACATCATACAACAATATCTATGAACAATCCTATGTATTCTTGAACCTCATGCAGTGGCATATTATTTTTTAACCAACTACTTACTTACATACAGACATATACAGCATTTTTTTTTAATAATCTCACAAGAAAAAGTAATATAGTCAGCCCTGGGTAGAGGGAGGTAGGAAAGATGAAGGTTGAATAAGGCAGCAGCATTCATGAAGAATTTAAGGGGGAGGAACGTTTAGGGCGTTTAAGGAACAATGGGGGGGGGGAAGTACATGCAGAAGAATTTAGGGAGAGTTAAGGACACAGATGCAGGTGATGGCAGAGTGGACGGGGTTGTGAATGGGGATGACTAAGAGGAGTTGAGGGTAGTATATAGGGAAGTGATTCAGGGCAGCTCAGTGACCGTTTTGGGATGTGAGCTTGAGGATAAGATTAGGGGTGCAGGGAGAGAGCTATGGTCTCTAGCAAAGGTGGGGGGAGAGACTTTGAAAATGTTCAGTAGGGCTAAAGCAGGGAACCCTTTTTTTTAGCCAGAGTATACAGAGATGAGCATAAGATACTGACAGAGGAGAACATCTGCATGGACTTGAAGGGGGAGAAGTTTGCATCTCCACTCAACAGGGAGTTGCTTTTGGGTGCGCAGATAGGGAGACATTTAGAAGGGGAACAAGAATAGGCATGATTCGTATGAGGGATGGGATCAGAGATGGGGAGAAAGCAAGCCTGTAATTTTCAGGGGCTGCGTAGGGGGAGGTGCAGAGACAGTTGCAGGGCCTATGAGCAAATGATGTGGAGCAACTATGAAGCAGCTTAGGGAAGAGGATGTGTCTGAGTTGGAATCATGCAGTAAGGAGGGGGGTAACAAGGGGGCTCTGGAGGGGTAGGACACAAAGTAATGGGCACATAGAGCGAAGGTGACAAGCGGGGAGTGGATCAGGATGCTGACAGATGTTTAGAGAAAAGGGGTGGGGGGGCTGGGTTTGGTTTTTCTAAGGGGGATTGGACAAGACCGTTAACTGTTGTTAAATCAGTCCTGGTGGAAGCCTGGGCTCAGCCCTGAGCAGCGCCCAACCCCGCAGTGCACTTGTGTCAAGCACGGAAGAAACACAGGGCAAGGGACCGAGCAGACGCCCGGGCTCGGAAACATGCTGCCCCGCCCGGTGCTGGGGCAGGGCCTGTCTTGTCTACACCGCCAGCAGAGGGCGCCCCACGAGCTGCAGGCGCCCTACCTGGCTGCGATCTAGCTAGCGCCCCTGCCGGCAGCGGTAAGCTGAGCGCGCGGCCAGCCGGCCTCCGTACCGCCCCTCCCTCCCCCCGGCTGCACGTGCACCCTGACGGCAGCCGCTTTGCCCGGAGCCCCAGCTCCCTAGTGCATTTGAGCCCTCTGATTGGTTAGTCTGTCGGTGGCAGCCAGCCAATCAGAGCTGCGTCTCCAGGTGGCGTAAGAGCCCTGCTCCCTCGCGCGAGCGCCCCGGAGCGGTGTGCGCGCGTGCGGCGGGGGGCTGCTGGCGAGCAGCCAGGACGAGGTGGCACATCTGCATGCGGCCCCCCCGGCCGGGAGTGGGCGGGGCCCGAGGCGCGTGAGGGCTGAGGAGCCCCTGAAGCCGCCGCCGCGCCCCCCCCCCGAAGTGTGAGAGCGGGGAGACGAGCCGCGAGAGGCGCTGAGGTGAGCTGAGGTACGGTGCTGGGGGCCGGCGCTGGGTTGGCTGCGGGCCCGTGGGGCCGGGCTGAGGGGCCGGCGCTGGCCGGAGGGCGGGGTTTGGCTTGGGGCCTGTGGGGCCGGCGCTGGGCTGGGAGGGAGTGGGCCGTGGGGCCGGGGCTCGGCTGAGGTGCCGCGGGGCCGTCACTTGCTGCGGGTGGGCGTGGGCTGAGGGGCTGTGCAGGCAGGGGGGCAGGCTCTGGGGAGCGGTGCGGTGCGCTGCGGTGACAGCTCCTGTAGCTGCGGCCGCTCTCACGCACCGCAGGCATTTGGGGGTGGATAACACTGATTCTGCCTGTCACTCTTGCCTGCACTGGGGAGGGGCGGGGGAGTTTAAAAGGCAAAACAAACCGGCAATAGCTCGTGATTTAGGGATCTTGAGGCTGGAAATGTTGATATGTTTACACATGCTGCCGTCTTAGCTCTGCTTTGTGTGCAGACCTGAGTCTTGTCTAGAGCAGTGTTTCTCAACCTTTTTGATACCAGGGACTGGCTTGGGACCAGCTTGCTGTCTTCCTAAATTGAGTCAGGGAGATCTCAGAGACCAGCGCCAGTCCACGGACCGGTCATTTAAAAACACTGGTCTAGAGCAGCTGGACTTGTGGGGTGCTAAACTTGCTGGGGGTATTTTAGAGGTTTTGGGAAGAGGGTGTTCTTTGCATTCAAGCATTTCCTGGATACAGCAAGGCATGAGTTGTCGTGTTTTTTACTGCCTGCTGCGTGTTTGTACCTTGCTGAAGAGGAGTGTCAGTAGCAGTCTACCTTAGAATAACCTGAACATCATTCTGAGGTGTATTAGCAGAAGTGTTGTAAGTAAGACACAAATAGTAATTCTTCCACTCTACTCCGTGCTCATTAGGCCTCAACTGGATTATCATGTCCAGTTCTGGGTCCACATTTCAGGAAAGATGTGGACAAATTGGAGAAAATCCAGAGAAGAACAATACAATGATTAAAGGTCTAGAAAACATGACCTATGAGGCAAGACTGAAAGAACTGGGTTTGTTTAGCCTGGAAAAGGGAAGACTGAGAGGGGACATAACAGCTTTCAAGTACATAAAAAGTTATTACAAGGAGGGAGAAAAATTGTTCTTGGCCTCTGAGGACAGGACAAAAAGCAATGGGCTTAAACTGCAGCAAGGGAGGTTTAGGTTGTACCTTAGGAAAAACTTCCTAACTGTCAGGGTGGTTAATCACTGGAATAAATTGCCTAAGGAGGTTGTGGAATCTCCATCATTGGAGATTTTTAAGAGCAGGTTAGACAAACACTTGTCAGGGATGGTGTAGATTTTACTTTGTCCTGCCATGAGTGTAGGGGACAGGACTAGATGAGCTCTTGAGGTCCCTTCCAGCCCTATGATTCTATGATGCATCCACAGATTAAAAAAGAATCTCAGTGCAGTACATGTTCAAAAGAAACACAGACCACTCTATTGAAATGCATATCCCCTCTCCAAGTAGCTGCCAGAATTTGTGGGGAGGTCCAGAAGGGAAAGTAGCTTCTGTGTTCTTATAACTAGTACTGATTTAAAAAAAATCTGTCCTGACTGCTAGTGAAATAAAATGAAGCTGCAGTGATCTTAAAATGCCATCCTAAATGTAGAGTGGGGGGCTGGGGGGAAAGAGTAGTTATCACTACTTGCCAAATGGAAAATGTCAATCGGGAGGGAGAGGTTTGTATCTTTCAGTGACAATGGCGACAATAATACTTTAAAATAATGATGGGCTCAAGGGGCTGGAGGGCATGGAAGCCTTTGTTGCCAAAATCCAGGACAAGGATGTTAAGGACCAAAATATGTCCCCATCTGAGGCTGTTTAGTAGCCTTCATGAAACAAAGTGGTAGGTCTCAACCAAGTTTGCTGGGAGACAAGTCTCCATTTTGTCCCTTTTGCACTGACTGACCCCTTTGGCAGGCTCAGATGGGAGGGCAGTGCCCAGCTGGGTCTGGGAGATGGAACTCTCCTATTGTGTTCTTCCTGGTCAAGCTGGGTGCATGCTGGCAGTGCATGGGTGGAAGCCTGCCTTATTGCCTCTGGTGTGTGGAGTAGATGAAGAGTGAAGTCAGTCTCCAGGGTTAATAAGCTGGCATCTTTCACCAGCACTAAACTCAGAGAGCTTTAAAACAAACTTACCTTTTGGAGGATCTTGTTGCAGGCTGAAGTTGCCCCCAATGCATTCATGAAATCTGAGAGGAAATGCAGGAAACCAACATAATAAAAGAACAGAGCTCTACTGCTCCCTGGGCTGTGCAGAACACTGTGATGGTTCTTGGGGTACCCAATGCTGAGTCACTGTTTTACTCCCCAGGCTCCAGTGTGAGGGACACTTGCTTGTGCTTAACTGGTTGTCACCTCCATGGCACCACTTGGCTATTAGCCACCCAAGAACTCTCCTCTGAGCTATGCCAGCCCTTACTTTGCCTTGTAGGTTAACAGGTGCATCCCAGACCCTGAGCCTCTTTGAAGCATTTGCCTATAGTGTCCAGTCCATTAGCCACTGAACAATCAAAGAAATATCAGGTCTGCTGTCCTCAAAGAAACAGTGTACACACCAGCCTGTATTATTTACCTTAGGATCAGCACCTCACTTAATAATATCGCAGCACTTGTATATCTTTATAGTGGAAAACAAGAATAAGTTTATCATCAGACTACAGATTCAGGAGATAGTAAAGTTATTGGGAACATATAAAGGTTACACATAAAACAAAACAGCAACATGGGGGTTCTTTGAGTGCTTGCTTGTGTCCGTTCCATGTCAGGTGTGTGCATGTGCCATATGTACCAGTGCTGGAGATTTTTTCTCTCACCGGTAACTGGAGAGACGACTGTAGTGCCTCTTCCGTGGCAAGCGAATGTACTCGTATAAGGGTGCAGCCAGATTACTGAAAGGCTTGGGAAAGGCTCTTCCCATGGATCAGAGATCCAGTTCCGCCATGGGACCACAGCCTAGTTTTGTCCAGGCTCACTGGGCCCCCTTTTAAGCCCATGGTATCCTGTTTACCTCTGCACTCATGGGAAGCTGCCTTTCTGGTGGCAATTACGTGGCTGAGGCGAGTCTCCAAAATCAAGGCTCTAACATTGGAACCTCCCTACACTGTATCTTACAAAGATGAAGTTCAGCTGTGCTCTCATTCTGCATTTCAACCAAAGGTGGTATTGCAGTTTCATGTCAACCAGGACATCTTCCTTCCAGTTTTTTTTCCCCTGAAGCCTCATAGCTCTAGTGAAGAGATGCCTGATCATGTTGGCCTGCAGATAGATCCAAACAAAATTTACTTTGCCAAGATCTGTAGAAGCAGCCACACCTCTTGAAATAATTAATAGGTCCTTTATTGCATAGAGTTTCTCATACTTTGTTTTCCAGACCTTTGCACCGGTGGGTGGGATCTGATGCAACTAATGTAATGATTCAACAGAAGAGCAAACACTCCGTCCTTCTCACAAATGGCTTGTTCTGCAAGGATGCTGGGGACAGCCTGGTGCTTTTTTGTAGGCATCTCTGTTTCTTTGCCAGGATGGCAAGGACTGGTCTATGGACTCCCACCTCCTTGTGAAAGGTAACTACTTCCTTGGTCCCTGAGGGGTTTGTGGGTCTCCTGATGACTGGTCTTGGGGCAGGGACATAGTCTAATTGTTTTGCCAGTCAAGTGCCCTGGGATGTGCTGTACAAATAAGAGCTGATTAGAAGCACAGTACTGGTAGAGGATTGGAGAGCAATAAGAATATACTGACTGGCAGGTAAGGTGTGTGTGTGGGGGGGAGGGATGTCTTCCTTCCCTATTTCTTTCCCTTTGGCTAATGCCCTGCTACCTAAAACCCACCAAATAAAAATAAACCAACACTGAAACAATGGTGGCACTACCCTGACATTTGCAAACCCTCAAGCTGTTGACGCTGCTGGTGTGAACTATCCCTCCCTCCCCCCTTTTCCTCTATTTTGATTGTAAACTCTGCAGGATTGTTTAGTTCTGTTTGTACAGCATTGTGGGCCCTAATCTCAGCTGGGCCTCAGGCACTATGGTAATACACAAAATAACTGAAAGCTGATAGATTGGCAGGTGAAGAAGCAATAATGCACTCACCTGAATAATGTAGTGTTGTGTGCATGCAGGGGTTATATCGGTTCAGTTCGAAGGAGCAGGGAAAGGATGGTGCAGTAGATAAGGCACTTGCCTGGCCTTCAGAGACCAAGGTTCAGTTCCCCCAAGCTTCTTTTTGTAACGGTGGGTGAGTCTCTGTGCCTCAATTCTCTAGCTATGACATGGGGGGATAATAGCATTGCTGTCCCTTACAGGAATGCTGTGGTGATAAATGCATGACTGTGAGATGCACAGACACTCCCATGATTGGAATAATATAAGATAGTCAATGGGCAGAAATCTGGTTACTGAAATTTATATTTTGCATCATAACTCTGCAGCATTCCTGTGCTAAGAAATTCAAAGCTTGAATGGCTGAGGTAACTTAATTTTAGCGGTCTTTGTTGAGCTCTTCTTGTCAGCTTCAGAGCCTGTTTGAAGCCTCTAAAAAGGATCATCCATCTCTCCTGCTGCTTGTTAGAAGTTCTCATTACAATAGTGATTAGGGTCTACTGGCTAGGCCAGGCAACCTACACTGGCAACCCCTAGGTTCTGCCTTTGTTTACTTTTCCCCTCTATTCACAGACTTCCTCTGTATTGTGATTTGAGACCTTTGGAGGGAAAGCACTGTATCAGTTTAAATTATTTTTATTGCTAGGGCAACAAGCTTCCCATTTTAATTTATCCTCTCCTGTTTGGAAAGACTAATGGGCCCCAATGCATGTGTTCAAATACTTGTGTGGAGGGGTGGGATTCAAAAATGGAGTTGAATTTTCTGCATAATTTCTGTGTGTGTAAAATAAATGAAGGAGGAACAAAAGAGTAGGGTAAGGCTCAGGACTAGATGCTGTGGGAACTGGACCAAAGGAGGGGAGAGTGGTGGTCAGACATTCTAGGGTAGCATGTTTGTGGGAGGAAAGAGCAGTGAAGCGAAGCTTGTGATAGTCTGGACTCTAGCTGACAATTTGTAACTTGTGAATTGATCACCTGTACAAAGGACAAGCAGAATAAAGTCCAGACCAATAATATATGTACTTAGTGCTTTAATAGAGCCAATTTCATAAAAGCTGAAAACAATTAAGTCATATCAGCTGTCAGGAAGAATTTAATCAGAAGTATGTGAATGATTGGGAATCATTTAAGAACACCTTACTAGATGCCCCAAAGCTACAATCAAGAAAGAAGGCCATAATGGTGTGTTTAAAAAAAACTGGCCTGTTTCACAGGGATAGTGAATGCAGGTATAGAGGGAGAGCGAGCATGCAAATGGAAGAAAAAGGAAGTTGATAGCAATGAATATAAATCAGAAGTTAGGAATTGTAGAAAACTGATAAGGAAAGCAAAGGAATATAAGGAAGAATCTACAGCCAGCAGTTAAGGACAGTTGGTTTTTAAAATGTATTAGGAAGAAAAAGAATCCTGACAATAGTGTTGGTCCATTACTAGATGGAAATGGTAGAATTCAATGATAATGCAGAAAAGTGAGGAGTGTTGAATAAATATTTCTGTTCTGTAATTGCGGGGGTGGGGACAGATCGTCTCATATGCTGATAACACTCTTCATTCCACTAGTATCTCTGGAGGATGTTAAACAGAAGCTACTAAAGCTGGACACTTTTAAATGAGCAGGTTCAAGAGTTCAAAAAGAGCTGGTGAGAGGCTTGCCTAGGCCTGGTTTTAAACAGGACAGTCCTGCTTTTCCAAGGTTTGTCACCCATCTGCTACTGAGACAAAATCAGATGTGGTTTTGTCAGGTATCACACAGCAGGTGCTATCCTGAAGACCATGCCGCCCCAATCCCACTGCCAAGAACTTGCAAGCATGATGTGTGCAAAGTCACACCAGCAGCGGTGGGGTCACACAGGTGGGGGTGGACCCACATCACTCCCAGAAGTACTGGAATGTCTGGTAGTCTGAGCTTGTGTGAGTGGCCATGCTAAGTTTGCTGGATTGTTAATGTTGATTTTCAATAAATCTTAGAGCACTGGGGAAGTTCCACAAGACTAGAAGAAATTAAAAATTGGCACAATTTTAGCTAAAGGTAAATGGGGTGACCTGCCTGGGTAGTAATAGATCTGTCAGCCTGACATTGATCCTGGGCAAGATTAATGGAGTGGCTGATATGGGACTTAATTAGCAAAGAATTAAAGGAGTGTAACATAATTAATGCAAATCAACATAAGTGTTTGGAAAACAGATGTTGTCAAACAAACTTGAAATTTTTTTATTAGATTACAAGTTTGGTTGATGGCAATATTGTCATAATGGACTTCTTGGAACTGGATGACATTTTGATTAAAAACTTGAATGATATAAAATTAACTTGGCACACATTAAATGGATTAAAAACTGGCTAGTTGGTAGGTCTCCGAATGTAATTGTAACCAGAGAATCATCATCGAGTGAATGTTTTTGGTGGAATCCCACAGAGATCTCATCGTTACCCTAGGCTATTTAATGTGTTTTTAGCAATGACCTGCAAGAAAACACAAAATCATCACTGATAAAGGTTGCTAATGACACACAAATTGGGGGAGTTGTAAATAATGAAGAGGACAGGTCGCTGAGTCAGAGTGATGTAGATCACTTGGTAAACTTGCTACATGCGAAAAATAAGTGTGTTAATATGGCTAAATGTCAATGTATAGATCTAGAAACAAAATATAGGCCATGCTACAGGATGAAGGACTCTATCATGGGAAGCAGTGACTCTAGGTGTCTTCATGGGTAATCAGCTGAACACGAGTTCCCGGTTTGATGCTGTGTCCAAAGTAGCTAATGTGATCCTAGGGTACATAAACGGGTGTAGAAATAGAGAGGTTATTTTACCTCTGTATTTGGCACTGGTGCAACCAGTGCTGGGAATAAATAGTTTGTTCAGTTTTGTTGCCTATAATTCAAGAAGATAAATTAGAGAGCGTTCAGAGCAGAGCCAGCCATTAGAATGGTTAAAGGATTAGAAAACATGCCTGATGGTGATTGTCACAGAGCTGAACCTGCTTTTAGCTTAACAAAGGACGGTTAAGGGATGACCTGATTAGTCCATAATCTGTGAGCCTGTGCACAAATTCAGATTGCAAGGCCAGAAGGGACCATTGTGATCATCTAGTCTGACCTGTATAACACAGGACAGAGAACTTACCCATAATAATTCGTGGAGCAGATCTCTTACAAAGATATTCAATCTTGATTTAAAAGTTCTTTGTGATGGAGAATTCACCACAACTCCTGTTCCAATGGTTAATTACTGTCACTGTTAAAAATGTATACCTTATTTCCAGTCTGAATTTGTCCAGTCATTGGATCATGTTTTATATTTCTATCTATGTGGAGAACAAATATTTAATAATGGGTGTTTCAATCTAGCACTCCTGCATATTTACAAAGACCGTATAAATCCTGTTTTGTTGAATACAGAAGAAATCAAACATGAGGGAGTTTCTTTGCCCCTTTTAGCCAGCACCCAGCCCAAGAGCTCTTTAGGCTTTTCTTGGGGCTGTTGTATTAATTTGGCTGGAATAAATAGGCTAAACGTGTTGACATAACCCATTCACTGTCCACCATTAAACACTATCAACAAGGTTTGGAGTTTGGCATACAGAGACTTCAGCAAGCTTAGTACCATAGCAAACACACCATTAACAATTTTAAAGATAAAGAAAAGAAGGAAAAATAGTTAAATATTTTGAATGTTAAGTATCAAGTGTAGGCCTTGCATGAACACTGAAAGAAAACTGAAGTAAGGAAATGAAGTTAACAATGGACAAAGCATGAATTCACAAGTGGCCTTGTAAATAATACATAGCTAGTAGAAAAAGAAATAATAGGAAAAAGAGTGATGTGTGTTAAGCTTCCAACTGCACCTTTGCTTACTAACACACTTTGTAGTGCATGGACAGCTCATAATTTCTACAGGAATTGGTTCACAAAATTAGTAAAACAAGCATGAAGTATGTGATACAATGTAGAATGCAATGCACGTGCCAATGTGCTTTAGAATATGTATCATAATCTGATTTATAATTATGTACTTTGGAGTTATGCTCCCTATCCCCCTCCCTACATCTGAGCCTGATCATCTCAGGTGTGGCTTTATGAAATTCCAATAAAGAAACCTTAGTGACAAGTCTGGATTTGAACTGAGTTTTTAGATTCCAGAGAACTAGATCAAGTATTCTCCCTCAACTGGACGAGGTATTCTGGTTAAGCCTAGTGAAAAAGGCTTTGGACAGAATCCCAACGTTCAGTAAGCCTCTAATTTTTAGCAAAATTCCCTTGTTCCCTTTTCCTTTGGCTGGGATTCTTATAGAAGGAAAACCTTCTTGTTTAGCAATCTTAGATCATAGAAGATTAGGGTTGGAAGGGACCTCAGGAGATCTAGTTCAACCCCCTGCCTAAAGCAGGACCAACCCCAACTAAATCATCCCGCCAAGGGCTTTGTCAAGCCACACCTTTAAAAGATGAGATCAAAGAGGGTAATAACTGTCATTTTGGGTAAATGAGAAGTTAGCTGAGAGAGGCTGTTGCTGCTGCTAGTCCAAGTCTGTTTTATCTCAGGCAGTGTTTTGGATTCAGCTGTTGGGGTGGTGATGTTATCGAGATTCTTTTCGCAAGCTCAGTTTGGTCAGGACATCCCCCAGAATTAGGATGAAGATCCAATATCCCAGGAAATGGTGAGGCTGGCAACCATGTAATGGCAAAGATTGTTCCAGTAGCCTCCATCCATGCTGCCTTCTGTGCTCCCCAAGCCTCTCTTTAAGGACCCAAAATAGTGGAATAGCCTATCCCCTTATTTGCTCACTAGTTAGAGCTAATATCCAATATACCAATTTTTGTTAATCAATTTTTAATTCCACATATATTTTTTTTTTACCAAGCATGATTTCAGTACAGTCCTTGAGTTATTTCACTAGGTTTTTTGGTTTAGACTACTTCAGTCTGCCTCCCTTCCCGTACCCTTTCCCATAAACATTTGTTCTAGGTTAATGTGATGCTTTATAATCTGTCATACTTTTTTTTTCCGTTGAGCTCACAATTAAAATAAATTTGTAGGCTTGATTTATCATGTTAGGGTCCTACTCTCAGTGCTTGTTCAGTCTGGCTTTCTGCAACTTTTGTGTCTCTTGTGTTTCTCTCCTGCACAGACCAACCACTCTACCAAATAATCCCCAGCAAGCTCCACACCCACAAGGAGTGGTGAAATAAATTTGTTTTAATTTGAGGCCCCTGTTGTTTCTTGTGTTTATTTTGAATGAAGTTTACATCACCAGTTTCAAAGCATTTAAGTCCAACCTATAACAATATTCTTCCCTCTCATTTCAGTGTGATTTCTCTCTGAACTTCCTATGCTGTTTGTATAGGTTTCTAAAAAAAAGGGTGGGGGGAATGCGATAGTACACTCAGAGTGGCAAGGCAGGACCCGGAAGTACTTTAAACTCCTTAATGAATATTGATAGGGTTCCGAGTTGGCAGTGTCCCTTTAAACACAGGGCTGGGATAGTGCCTGACTGGTGCATGTAGCCTGTCATTGCATGTCACAGAGCCATGCTCTAGCCAGGAGCTTTTGCAGGTCTGTTACGTGGTTCTGTAAATGGTTGTAACATGCTTTGGTTCTGTTCGCACAGATGAGACCAAGTCACAGTTGACTTTGCAATATAAATGGTCCCTAGTTTAAGCACCATCCATGCTGGGTTTCAAACTGAGTTGAGACCATATTTAAACTCCTACAGATAAAACTGTTTAACAGGCCTTAGCTGGCTGGTGTGTAATTGTGGTTACCTGCCCCTTTCTTCCCCACAGCTGGGAAATGCAGCTTGATGCGGCACAGTAGGGTGTGTGGACTGGCCCTTGCCTAAGTGTTCCAGCACATCTGGGTTGCTGTCCACATTAACAAGACTGCATAATGCTTCAATTAATGAAGCAGTGTGTGTCTAGCATAGGGATGTAAAAGCCTAAATGTTTAAATGGTAATCAACTGTTTAAATGTTTTAAATAACTGATTACTGTTTAAACTGGGGGGGAAGGGAGCAGCAGCTGGGCAGCTCTTGCTCGTGGGGAGGCATGGAGCCCAGCGCCCGTGCGGGGGAGCCTCAGCTAGGCAGCTGTTGCTTGGCAGTGAGGGGCCCAGCCCATCACGGCTTTTTTTTAAATTAATTTTTACACCCTAATCTAGCAGAAATAAGATAGTTGCCTCCTGAGGAGTTGGCCAGATTGCATGGATCAGGACATGGGTGTGTCTGCATCTTTACTCGCTCTTTTTTTGTGGGGGGTGTTTCTCTTCTCAGCCAGATTTACTGCACTGGGGATCTCTTGAAGCAGGTCCAGCTGGCCAAGCTTTTCTCTGATGACAAGCACTTTGTTGACATGCCATTGCGGGAGTCTCCAGGTGAGCAGTGGCAGTGCGGCTAAGGCCACAGAGCTGTTGGGTTTACTCTTTTCCCTCCTGCTGGACAACTGAAGTCTAACCCCACACCTGCCTGTGCTGCAGTTGGTGCCAGTTGCCCTTGGGCCCATCCCACCACTCTGGCCTGATGAGTGGGTGTCTTGGCACTAATGCACAGATGTGCTGTGCCCCAAGGGTATTAGTGGGAATGGTGCAGTATGCGCCAGGTAGCCACGATGCCTTCACCACTCCATGGTCCCCAGGTTGGCAGGAACTCAGCCAAGGCAGGAGGCAGTGATGGCTCTTTTCCCCCCCGCCCAGAACTAGTTCTGAAGAAGTTTCAGCAGCTGGTGAATGTGACTCCAGGGGGGATATTGTCCAAAAAGCAGCTGCAACAGTTTGTGAGCTCATCCTTCAGTGACCCTGGACAGGAGTTTGAGCAGTGGGAACCTCAGGACTGGACAAGCAGGTACAAAATGGAACCGAGTGGGGCCCGTGTAAGAGTGAGTGCAGCACAAGGAGCCTCGGAATTCCCCTGGCAACAGTGGGGCAGCTCTGCTCTGCCCAGGTGATGGGAATAAAGGAACTGGACTGCACTGTGCTAAGCTCTGTTCTGTGCTGGATGTGGGGCTGACTCCAGCTTTCGTGGGAAGTGATGAATTTGTGTTTAGTGCCTGAGGGATGTGGTGGCTGTAATCAGTGCAAGGGACTGAGAGGTGCTGCGGGCTTCCCATTCACAGTGCTGCCAGTGCACCTCACCCTAAGCTGCAGCCTCCCAGCTATTCCAGCTCTGCCAGTGCCCCAGCCTGCAGACCCTGCTGCTGGTCTAGTCTTTGGCTTGGCTTGAGCACAGGCTGCCAGTTGTGATGAATTGGAACAGAACATGAGAATGGTTTTTCAGGTGAACCCCAACCAGGCCTCCAAATCGATTTGTCTACTGAGGATCGAAGCTCAGGTCTCTAGAACTGAATTGCTAGTTTAGCCACATTCTGATCTGTGCAATTCATGGCAGAGGAAGAAGCCAAGAAGGGGGCTGTGACCCATAGATTGCTGTGCTATATCAGGCATGGTGTTTCGCATGCAGTTTCTGGAGACAACCCTTGCCACTAGTGACTGCGTGCTTGGCTGTGGCTGTCTCCTCCCTTGAGTGTATTTCCTTCTTTATCTTCCAGCCCCCAGTTTCTAGCCAAGATTTCTGACCAGAAACTCCAGGCATGGGCATCAGATCTGAATGCCAAGTGGAAATCCTTGGGGAGAAAGGTAGAGAAATTGTGTGGGGGGGGTGAACTTGCTCCTGTGCATGGTGCTTGGAAGGAGTGTGGTAAAGATTAATCCCAGGCTAGTTGCAGGGGCTGGGGGAGGGATTACTGGCTCAGGGATATGGGGATTGTGGGGAGTGGTGACCAGTGTGGATCATCTCTTTCTCAGATCAAAGCTGACGTAGAGGCTCATCCGATGTTTTACTCTCAGATTTATGTGCCGCACCCTCTGATGGTGCCTGGTGGCAGGTTTATTGAATATTACTACTGGTGAGTAACACCTGGTGGGTTGGAGCCTTGTCCAGGTTACACCTCAAACCGATCTAATGGCAGCCACATCTGTAACTGACACCTTGGCCCTGTCCCATACAGGTTGAGCTGGCAAGTTGCTGAGCCTTGCAGTCACTGGCACCTTTCCCCTGGCCATCAAGCTGGGGGGGGGGGTTCAAATAATTGTACTTTTGAAATAGTGTGATGGGCTGTCCTGTCACACACTGGGTATGGCCATGACTGTATGGTGGGGGTGCAGACAGACTGTCCTCAGCCACGGCCTGAACCCCATTCCTCAGGAGGGCATTGGCTGTGATCGTGGACCACATTACATTTAATTCATGCAGAGCCACAATCCTAAAGCATCTAGGATTGCTCATGCAGCTGCTTTTGTGCTGCAGGGATTCCTACTGGGTGATCCAAGGGCTGCTCCTCTCCGAAATGACAGTCACAGCCAAGGGGATGATACAGAACTTCCTGTACCTGGTGGAAAGGTGAGAGCCTTGCCTAAGGCAGTTGGAGAGAGGAGGCTGGCTGGAGACTTGTTCCCATCCTCCCTCAACTCTGAAGCCACTGCTTCCCTTTCATGAGGAGCTGGCCAAGTGATAAAGCCCTGGCTCTAGCAAGGTCTTGTGCTGACAGGCTGTCACTTTGAGGATCCTTGGGGGGGAGGACACAACAACGGTTGGGGAGGCTTCTGTAGGCCCCTTCATCCTCCTCCCCTGGGACTGTTAACACATGGCCTGTCTCTCAATGGGCAGGTATGGGCACATCCCAAATGGAGGGAGAGTCTATTACCTGCGCCGGAGCCAGCCACCTTTCCTCACCCTGATGATGGATGCCTACCTGGCCCATGCCAACGACACGGACTTTCTCAGGTGGGCATGAGGTTTTGCTAAGTGTCACCAAGGCTCTGTATGTCCCAGGGAGCAGAGGTGGATTCTCCTTGCCTCTGCCCCCACCCCTATGGCTGGCACCAAACCCTTGGGCTCTCCCTCAGGATCAGGTCCTTGGGCTGATAGTCTGTAACCTAAGATGACAGATTCCCCATCTCCTGTGGTGCCAATGAGCATCTTGCATAGCAGTGAGGGTGGGGATTGGCTGCATGCACAGACAGCTGGGATGACCTACTGAGCACCATATTCCAGGTGTCTTGTGACTCTCTCACCCCCCCTCCCTGTGCTCCTGGACATACACATGCCCCTATCCATGCCCTCTCCTCTCAACCTAGAGATTTCTGAACATACCGCAGATCCCTATGAGCCAGGCTAGTCTCAGCAAGAGCCCATCACTGTAATACCGGGTACTGTAATGCCACCTGCTCCATCCACTGACCGCTCCCAGGGCTGGTGCAGTTTGCTGTTTGCTTGGCCAGCATGTCAGAGGCAGCAGGAGCATTGCTCCCAGTCATGCTCTATGCTGCATATTCCCTTCTAAGTAGACACCCAGCAACATCCCACTGGGCAGTTACCTGGAACAGTTCATTCCCTGCTGGGCTTCCTGTTTTCCTGCCATCCGCCCAATTGCTGGGCAGACCCGTGACTAGATGACTTGTTCCTCATGGAAATGGAATGAGTCTCCGCTGTGGGAAGACACTGACTGTGACTGGTTTGATTCCCAGGGCGAGTATCCATCTGCTGGAGGTGGAGTACGAGTTCTGGCAGAGGAGTCGCTCTGTGTGCATCGCCATCGGGGGCAGGAATCACACTCTGAACTACTACAACGTTCAGATCGGGGAGCCCAGGTACTGCCCAGCAAGCCCCATCTGATGTAATTATGGTAGAGGAGGAGCCAGGACTCCTGGGTTGTATTCCCAGTTCTGCCACTGAGGGCTGTGGGCTTTGGGCAAGTGACTCGCTGGTCCCTCCTGTGCCTCAGTTTCTCCATTCACAGTGTGAGATAGTCCTTCCTCCTTCCCTCATTGGGGCTATTGATCATGCATAACTCTAGCAAAGCTCTATAGTGGCACTGAGTATTTTCCACAGACCATTCCCCTGCCTCCTTCTAGACCCATGCAGTGGAGACAGGTGCCCAGTGGGCATGGCTGTGTCACTGTCTCCTCCCAGTCTTGTCCTGTGATGGGACTCTGACCCAGTGCAGAGTGAGCTTCTTCAGCCCTGGCGGTAAATAATCTACTGCAGGAAGCCATGCCTGTCCCAGGGCATGCTCTGGCAAGACCAGCCACTGCAGGGAAAGGTATCATGGCCTCCTGTTAACCTTGCGGAGCATGTCCCTTGGAGACTTGGTGGTCCACTGTGCAGACAGCTTGAGGAGGCCCTGTCCAGCTGAGCAACTGGGTTGCTGGTTGAGATCTGGAACTAATGAAGGTGGGATGAGAGTGAAGCAATGTCTTCCGAGATTCGTGCTGTCCTTGATGTCAGACAGGGTCCCCATGCTGCAGTGCCTGGCAGCTGGTTCCTGTAGCTGCCTTCACTGCAGTGCCACTGGTAGGATTTCACACACCATCTCTATCTAGTTTCTGGGTTCCCCTTTGCAGCCCCACTGTGAGACCCTGCCCTGAATGCTAGGCATCCCAGCCTTTGCTTGCTTAGGGCGAGACAATGACTAAGAGCTGGACTGACCTGCCTCCTGTCCTCTGTCCACCGTCCCCTGCAGACCAGAGTCCTACAGCAAAGACTGGGAGTTGGCAGCCGACTTAAATGAAGGTAAAGAGGTGTTTGTGGGGGACAGTGCTGTGTCCCTCTAATGCTCACTTAGAGCAGAACAGTCCCTGCTGCCCTTCACTGGCTGCATCCATATGCCAGGGGGAAGCAGAGCAGCTGGGTGGGGGGGCAGGGAGAGATTCTTGGAAAGGGGTTAAGATATGAAACTCCCTTTTGTGGGAGGTGAGGCCGTGGCACAGATGTGATGGCATTGGAGGGTAGGCTCCTTTTGGCCATGGATGCTTTTGATCACTACTGGAGGTTTCTGCATAGAATCCTGCTGTCGTCCTTGGTAAGGTGCGTGGTGGGACCCTGCTGAGATGGTTTCATTCTCCTTGGACTGCACGGATTCAGGCTCCTACACATCCCCATGACTCAGCCAGGGAAACATTGTATCAGTTCTGCAGGACAGAACTTGTTGGGGCTCCCCAGCATTGGTGCTCAGACAGTCCCTTCTCTCTAAGGAGCCGTGGGATGGAACTAAGTGTGACAGGAGCTGCGTAACCCTTGCTCCAGCCAAGACAGCATGGCCCTTGTGTGTCTGTGCTTTAGGGGCAGTGCTTTGGCTTAGGGTCCCTGCTATAGAACATAAGAACGGTCAGAGCAATGGTCCATCTTGCCCAGTGTCCTGTTTTCCACAGTGGCAAATGCCAGGTGTTTGAGGGAGTGAACGGAACGGGTTGTCATCATAGACTCATAGGTCAGAAGGGACCAATATGATCATCTAGTCTGACCTCCTGCACAAGGCAGGCCACAAAACCCATACACATTTATAACAATCCTGAACCCATGACTGAGTTATTGAAATCCTCAAAAGTGAGATTTGAAGACCTCAAGCTGCAGGGAATCCATCAGCAAGCGACCCATGCCCCACGCTGCAGAGGAAGGCGAAAAACCTCCGGTGCCTCTGCCAATCTGCCCCGGAGGAAAATTCCTTCCCAACCCCAAATATGGCGATCAGCTAAACCCTGAGCATGTGGGCAAGACTCACCAGCCAACACCCAAAAAGGAATTCTCTGCAGTAACTCAGTTCCCATCCCATCCAACATTCCCACAGACCATTGAGCAGACTTATCTGCCGATAATCCAAATCAATTGCTCAAATTCAACTATCCCATCATAACATCCCCTCCATATACTTATCAAGCTTAGTCTTAAAGCCAGATAAGTCATTTGCCCCCACTACTTCCCTCGGAAGGCTGTTCCAGAACTTCACTCCCCTAATGGTTAGAAACCTTCGTCTAATTTCAAGTCTAAATTTCCTAACATCCAGTTTGTACCCATTCGTCCTCGTGCCTATATTAGTACTAAACTTAAACAATTCCTCTCCCTCCCTAACGTTAATCCCCCTGATATATTTATATAGAGCAAGCATATCCCCCCGGAGCCTTCTTTTGGCCAGGCTAAACAAGCCAAGCTCTTTGAGTCTCCTTTCATAAGGCAGATTTTCCATTCCTCGAATCATCCTAGTAGCCTGTCTCTGAACCTGTTCCAGTTTGAATTCATCCTTCTTAAAGGGGGTCCAACCCTGTTGCCCATTCCCAGCTTCTGGCAACACAGGCGTCTACCCTCAGTGTCCCAGTCCGGGGACCTGGTTCCGATTGCACTGACCCACATCCCATCAAAACCTGTGTTCAAGTCCCAGATCGCTTCCCTGCCATTTCCTGCCGGGGTCACCCTGGACGGAGGCATTAACCCTTCTACCGCAGGGGACATGGTGTAGTATCTGCTGCCAGTCTGTGTGTCTTGCAGATGCCAGGCAGGAGCTCTGGGCAGAACTAAAGTCTGCAGCAGAATCAGGCTGGGACTTCTCCTCTCGCTGGTTCCTATCCTGGCCTCCCCCACTCCCTGCAACACTGAAGGACACCAAAGCCAGGGCTGTGGTACCAGTGGATCTGAATGCCGTTCTATGCAAAACCGAGCACTTGCTGGCTTCGTTCTACAGGATGCTGGGTAAGGAGCCTGTTGGGAAGTGCCTCCCTTGGAAGGGTTGGTGCCTGTGGAGTCTCTTCCCCCTCCATGAGACAGGGACATGAAAAGGTGTTATTGGGGCAGCATGACCTGTGTGGGGAAAGGTCCAGCATCCTGTAGTGTTGGTGCCACAGAGAGAACAGCTGGTGTAAATATCAGTGCTGCCTGGTGGCATCTTCCTGCAAGTGGCAGAAGGAAACAGTTTAACCCTTCTCTGCCCCAGGGGAAGCCACTTCGCCACTCACTCCATTCGTTTCTGGGCTGCTTTAACTCAGGTGCTGGGAGCCTAGGGAGGGGTCAGGTGTGTAGGGGATGGGCATTGAGATGAGTCTTGTCCAGGGCACCTGCCTTTCCCCAGCCAGGGGCTGTGTCAGCAGATAGTCAGGAGCTGGAAGGCTGCAGCTGACTGCGTGATCTAGGGTGGATTGCAGCTTCCTCCCCTCTGATACTGAGCAGAGGCCACATGCCATGCTGATCAGTGTGCACTGAGGCTGGAGTCTGCAGTGAGGGCTGCTTTGGGTCACAGCAAAAATTTAGGCTGTGCTGTGTGGTGCTTCATCTGTGGATGCCCCCACAAATCCCTCACGAGTGCAAACATCCCTTCTCTCTCTCTAAGGAAACATCAGCAAGGCTGACCAGTTCCAGGCTGCTCTGGAGCGCAGGCTTGAGGCTGTCCAAGCTGTCTTTTGGAATGAGGCTGCTGGAGTCTGGCTGGACTTCAACCTCCTGAAGAAGCAGCAAAACCCGGCCTTCTATCCCTCCAACCTGGCACCCCTGTGGACTGACTGCTTCTCCAACCAGGCTGCAGCTGAGAGGGCAGTGCAGTACCTAGAGGTGCGCTGGGTTCATGTGGGTGAGAATCCCCACCTCAGCAGACTAGTCAATTGTTAGCCCATCACGGGGGAAGTGCTCCTGGCAGTGTCCACCGGAGGGTGCCACATACCTTTCTTCTGAGCCCAGCATATGCTTTCTGCATGGAGCAGAGCAAAGTGGAGCTGGAGCCTCGTTCTCATGTGGCCCTATCCCAGGCATTTGCCAGGGGATTCCTAGGACTTGCTCCTTCAGCTCAACCCATTAGTGACTCCAAGAGGGCCTGTCAGCTTCCCATACTGGGCCACTTGCTCCCATCTCGGGAGCTGGGCTGGGCTAGTGGCCAACCAGGTCAGCCAACAGCATCCTGTCTGCCTAGATCTCCCTCTTCAGCCTTCTGGCCCAGTGCCACCATTCAATATGCTGCCTACATTTGCAGGGGAGCACAGTGCTGTCCTACAAGAATGGGCTTCCGACTTCACTTGCCAGGACTGGGGAGCAGTGGGATCTGCCCAACGCATGGCCTCCACTGCAGCACATGGTGATTGCAGGTAAAGGTACTGCTGTGCTCGTATCCAGCTGTTTGCAGGGCAGGAAGCCACATGGGGAAAATTTTCCTGGGTTTTGTATCAACCCACCAAGCGGTTTTAGGACTTGGCTCTTGTTTCCTTTCCTTGCATCTTGTCCCAGCTGTGCTCCAGATCTAGGTGTTGCACTATCCTCTCTGAGTCCCTGCCCTCCACTCTGATACTACTTGTATAGCATTGTTAATTGGTCCTGTTTCTGCAGGTTTGGTTCCTGACTCTGCAGCAGCTACAGGCCAGGCCAGGTGCTCTGCTGTGAGCGCAGGTGTCATTGTGCCACCTTGGTTCGGGGGAAACCCTCCCACCTGGGGCTTTCCCAAACTGCTGCTACAGTGGGCCATCCAGCCACTGACACTGCTTGGCAGAAAAGCCAGGTGGCTTCAATAACCCTCCTCAGAGTCCTTGGAGAGTCCATAATCTCTGAAAGCCACAAGCCAAGGCTCTCATTTGGGCAAATCCTCCAGGGTTTGGGCCCAACTCAAGGAAGCCTTTTTTTGATGGGGAAGGGGGAAGTATTATACAAAGCCTCTGCCCGGCCTCCTGAGCTGGCCTTGAGGTCCAGGTGAGGGTTCTAGAGTCACCTCTTGCAGGGATGGGCGGGCTGCTGTTCGCAGGGGCTCCCTGTGGCCAGATCCCTGACCTTTCGGCATTTATCTGTGTTCATAGGTTTGGCCAAGTCCAGCTCCTCGAGAGCCAAAGAAGTTGCCTTTGCCCTGGCTCAGAATTGGGTCAGAACCAACTTTGCTGTCTATCAGAAGTACCAGGCCATGTTTGAGAAGGTGAGCCAGGAGGGGTTTCCTCCAGCCAGGCCACAGCCCCTAGAGCTTGTCAAGTGGAGTTCACACACCCCCTCCCCCAGCACCCTGCACAGCTGATGGTGGTCACCTTACAGTGCCTAGGGCCTGCAGGGAGACTGGGCTGCTGCCCTAAAGGACCCACAGCATGTCAGTCTGTATTCAGAGAGCCCCAGTTGTCAAGGCACCAGACCCTAGCTCAGCCCCTGGGTAGACTTAAGCAGGGGCAAACCTGTCCAGTGTGGGGGTAGCTGTGGCTGGTCAGCAGTGGGTCTCCCCCCTCAGGTTGTTGCTGTTCTTTGTCGTGCTGTCAGGGCTAGGGACCTGTCCCTCTGTCCTCCTCCAGTGCTACTTTCTTCCCGTGCATGGTGTGCAGCTTCCTCTGCCGTAAGCACCTGGGCTTACCCTTATTCCTGAGCACCCTTCTTCCCTGGGCTCTGTTGGGCCCAAGCTTTGTAGCCCCATTTCTACTCTAAGGGGGGTGTCTGAATAATCCTCTTTCTCCCCAGTACAATGTGGATGGAGACGGGAAGCCAGGGACCGGTGGAGAGTACCAAGTCCAGGTAACAGCATGTGCTGAAATGCTTCAGTGCCTATGGGGTAGGGCTTTGTGCTTATAAAACCTCTCTGTAGGCATGAGGGATGTGCTTCCCTCTTGCTCTTCCTTCAGACAAATTGCTGGGCTGCAGCCATGTGTGAGCTGCTGCCCTGGCTAACAGGAGCAGAAGCATGTGCCTGTAAGGGATTTCTAATGCTTCATTCTCCCCACCAGGAGGGATTTGGCTGGACCAATGGTGTAGTCCTGCAGCTCTTGGATCTCTATGGCAACCGCCTGACCTCTGGCTCCTCCTCCCCCTCCCCCTGGGCCTGGATTGTTGCAGCCTGCATCTTCCTCCTTAACCTGAAATAAGTGGTTTGGGCTCCCAGCAGCAGGGCCAGAAGAGACAAGCCCATTTATACTGAACAGTGCTGGGCCCTGGGCCTGTTAGGGAAGGGGAAGCTCATGTAGGCAGCCACCTCTTTCTCTACCTGCTGGGGCAGCAATGAGCCACAGGTGAGCAATTGTCACTCAATCCTTCTGCGTGCAGCCCTACTGAGCTCCATCCTGCAGTTCTGCTTTCATGCTCTTGCTGCTTCATTCGGGCTTATTAAACTGCTCTCTGCTGTCGTGAAGCAAATGCCTGTATTAGTGGCTACTGGGGCAGGCAGGGCCCTGATCCTTGTGGAAGTCTGTACTGAGGCCCCCTTGATCCTCTGTAGTCTTAGGGCAGAGCCTGGCTATGAGGGCTGAAAGTATTGGTCCCTGACCCCCTTGTATTGATGGCCATTACACAGGTGCCATACCTGAGGGAGTGTGTGCTATGGATCCTCCTCCCTGCGTGCCATTCCTGTACCTTCGACTCCCTGCCACAGCTTGTACAACGCCTCTTCCGGACCTTCAGGTGCCCCTGGCCTGTGCTGTACTGCACCTGCAAGTCATGCTGCTTTCCCAGTGCCTACTTACCTTACAGACTCTACACCTCAGTGCTCCCAGCCACAACAAGGTCATGGGCACAGAGGGGAGATGGGACTAGTGGAATGGGTTGCTACTGCTAGCAAGTTCTTAGGGGCTTATAGGACACAGTGGCTTTATTTCAAAGTCATCATTGGCCTCTGCAGCCCAAACATTGCATACACTTTAATGCACATAGAGTGCTGGGGTGACCCTATTACCCCTATGCTAAGGCGCAGCTAGCACTGGTTAGAAATTAATATTTCCAGGGGGCAGGGAATTCCACAATTTTGAAGGTTTTTTTAAGTCCAAATTGGAATGGAATGAAAGATGGCCAAGTTACAAATAATACAAACTTAAACGTAAGAGGAGGATCATGCTCTACAGGTGCTGTGGGCTCAGCTCCTTGCATTCCAAAAGCTCCTCTTATTCTTCCCAAGGAGTCTCTTGCCACCCTTCCATCTCCCTCAATCAGAGAGCTGTGTAAATAGTTAAATGTGTAGTTTGCTGAATTATTTCTTTTGTCTGATCAGCTTCTGAGGCTGTCACCATTCTCAATTCCATGGGGGCAGGGCAAAGCCTTTTAAAGGTAGGTGTCTTCCAAGTACAGTGCCTATGGTGAACCTTTGGTCAGGGCCCAGCTGGCTGTGGTCAAGAGCAGGGGAGAGGGAAACAACCTCAAGTCTGTTACTCAAAAGGCTTTATTGTTTGCAGTCTGTCTACAACTACTTTAAAAAAAAAAAAAAAAGCTGGATTGGCTGCTGCCTGCCCCCAGCCTATGGGAGCAGAGAGAGGTACAAACTGGGCAAAGGGAGAGCTAGGCCTAACAGCAGTGGCATTTGTAGGAATTCAGATACCTAGAGTTTAAAAAAAAGGATTACAGAAAATAAGGATTTCAAGGTGTTAAAAGCAGGTGGGATTTAAATAGTCTTGTTCTTTCAAGGAATTTTCAGCTATGTGAAACAACTTTTCATTAAGCCTGAGAGAGGCTGTAGGAAGTCCTAGCTCTCAGCTGGATTGTGCAAATGGGGGTAGGTATACTTAGCCATTTTAAATGGGCCTGATTCTTTAGTCACTCAGTAAAGCATCTAGGGCTGTCACTGCCACTTCTACAGGTGGAGCAGCTTCACTGGGATAGTGTAGACCCAGTGTTGCATAGGGCCGCACCCCCACATCTCTCTGGGACTTTGCGGATGCTCAGCACTTCACACCATCAGGCTTTTACATGTGCATTTAGGCTTGGCCCTCCTAGGAGGCATGTGCAGACAGATTTAAGGACTGGGCTCCCTGTATTCTTGCCTTGCCCTCCTGCCATCTCTTTTGGGGAGGCACTTTTAAAGCTCACAGTGTCAGGAAGAACAAGCCACTGGTTCCATTATGCCATACCTCAATGTCTGGTGTATCAGGGAGATCAGCAGCCACGGCTGAAACAAATACTCCCTCTCATCTCACAGTATTTGTACAACTGGCATAGTTACTTCCAGCTTTATACCACACCAGAACCCCTAAGAACCTTCCAATCAGGCACCTGGCCTGGGCTGATGTGTACAGACCCTCAGAGGTGGTCAAGGCACAGGAGAGCAAAGAGATGTGCCACACACAGACCCCTCCCTGTTACAGGCAGCAGTAAATCTGACAGGACTGCCATGGTGCTGTGTTGGCACCTGCAGCAGCCCTGGTGCTGGTGAGAATGGCACAAGAAAAGGAAACAAGTTGAGAATGGAGCAAATTGGGATCTGACCACAGGTAGTGGGAGGATGCTCCAGGTGAGTCTGTGATGCAGTTGTCATGGTGATGCCCAACAATCTCCATTTTTTTAAAAAAGGGGCAGTGATTAGCTTAGTTCCTTAATCCAACAGCTTCCGGCCTAGTTTGCACTGGAGGCGGTGGCATGGTCTTTGGCAGCTCTTGTGCTTTGTACCTTTCAGCACACTGATAGGTTTCCACTGAAAGATAAAAACAAGTCTGTTCTATATATTAAAAACAAAAAAAACCCCAACTTTTGGCTAGGCCTCTGTGCCAGCCTTCCTTACCACCTCTGTTCAGTGTGAGAACAATGGTACCACTCCTTTGCCCCAGCTAGACACACGTGCCTTCGCTCTATTCTTTCACACATTGTGTGTAATAGAAAGCACAGGGCATTTGGTGCAGGCAGAAGGGGAAACAACAGCAATTCCATGAGGAATGGCTGCAATATGAAAAAATAAGGCTTTTGTAACAAAAAATCATGGCTTTACAGTTCTGATATTTCCTATTTAACACCCTCCACACTGGAAAAAACTCCAATCCCACACTTATTCAAATAACTTCCCAAAGCTCTCTTGGGAAAAGGGTGAGAGGGTGCTGGGCCTGAAAACAGGCCCCTACAACCAGTAGGGAGGTTTAACCAAGCAGGGCCCACAGGGCTTGAAACAGCCAACATCTGTACCAGAGGGAACTCCCCTGGATTCAAGATCTTCATGCTGCTGGCTGAACACCCTGGGAGAGAATGGAAATGGCTGCCTGCTGGATCCAGCTGGTAGGGTGCTCCAGGTCATCTTGGCACTGTCAAAGGCAAATCCATCTGGAATCTTGTGAGCTGGAAGAGGAAGAGAAGGCAGAGCTGGGACTATTCCACCTTCAGTCCTCCTGGTCCCCATCAATTCATGAACTGGGTGTAGCCCTCTGCTCCAGTCACAATGACATCCATCCAGATCCTCATAGCCTCAGCTGATGGCGCCACCATGTAATAGAGGCGGTCGTGGGTCTTGACACAGAAGGTAAGAGCTGGGTTGGGACTCTGCAGAGGCAAGAGAGAGAGAGATGGGGAACTTGTTCTCCAGTGACTAGAGTGCCAGCTCTTTGCCCAGTGATAAGACCCAGTTGTCACTGTCGTGTCCGTGTGGCGTGCGTCTGTCTCTCCCTCCTCTCCCTCTCTTCCCACTCCCCCCAGCAGCAGCTTAAGGGCTGCTGAAGACTTTACCCACTACAGCAAGTGCTCCAGCAGAGGTTTGGGGGCAGGGGGAGCCAGGGACTCCAGTGAGACACGCTGTGCACAGGAAGGTACATTTGTTCTTTGTCTTGTCTTTTGTGCCAATGCCCTGTGTGCCACAGACAGCTAGGCTACCAGCACAGGGTCAGGCAGCTGAAAGCTAAAAATAGCCATCATCCTTGAACTCAGACCTGGAGTTGAATGGGGATGTTGCATTGCAGTTCTGTCACCTCTCAGCTTGCTGCAGAGACTGCTTAGAGCCCAAGCTAATGCTTGTTGGGGGGGGCGGCAGATTCTGATAATCCAAACTTACGTAAAACCTCTCCACCTTGACTTGATAGTCTGAGGCTACTGCCCTCGCTCAGCATACTACTGCTGAAGGGACATCCAAGCATCCTTCAGCTCCTCCTAAGCTGGGTGTGGGCTGAGATGGACTGTTAAGGCACCCTAATCTTGAAGGTTGGTGGGAGGCCTCAGCTGTCCTGGAATCAGTTGAGATAGATACCTAGTCCACAGAGGTCAAAGGTCAGGGTAGTGATACCTCCCATTCCCCTCCACCTCTCTAAAGCAGAGTCCAGCACCTGAAGTTAAAACGCTCACCCCAGCCCCCTCACAGCCTGTGTGTGGTTCCAACCAGCATTTCGGTCTTGCTGTTGCCTTAGGCCCTCTGGCAAAAGCAAGGGATGCTTTTTTTACCTTTGTCATCGTATTTGCACAGCACCTGATGGTGCTCCTCTCAGCAGAAGGGAAAAAACATGGTTACTTACCAGTAACTGTTGTTCTTCGCGATGTGTTGCCCATATCCATTCCACTTAGGTGTGTGCACACCCTTGTGCATGGTTCCCGGACAACTTTTTCCCCTAGCAGTCCCTGTAGGGGCCGGCTCCGGTGTCCCCTGGAGTGCTGCCCTCATGCAGCGATATATAGGGCACTGCCGGCCATGCGGACCCTCAGTCCCTTCTTTCTGCCAACTCCGACAGCAGGGACAGGGTGGGTGTGGAATGAGCCCTCATTGAGTGCACCGTCACAACCCCAGGAAGCTGGACACCTACAAGCTTGTAGCAGAACTTAATGCAGGCGGAGATCCATCTGGCGATGCACTGCGTGGACACTGGGGATCCCTTCATCCTGTCTGCCACCACGACAAAGAGTTGCGTAATCCTCCGGAAAGGCCTCGTCCTCTCTATGTAAAAGGCAAGGGCTCTCCTCACATCCAGGGTGTGTAGTCTCCTCTCCTCCTGCGACCCGTGCAGTTTAGAGAAAAACACAGGGAGGAAAATATCTTGGTTATAATGGAATTCGGAGACTACCTTAGGCAGGAAAGCTGGATGTGGTCTCAGCTGTACCTTATCCTGGAAGAACATGGTATAGGGGGGCTCCGAGGTCAAGGCTCTTAGCTCAAAGACCCTCCTAGCTGAGGTAATGGCCACGAGGAAGGCCAGGACAGGATCAGCAGGGGGCAGGTGGCCAAGGGCTTGAAAGGGTGCCCCGTCAGTCTGGCAAGGACCAGGTTGAGATCCCAGGGAGGCACCGGGTCATGGACCCGCAGGTAAAGCCTCTCAACCCCCTTGAGGAACCTCACTGAGGGTGGGAGAACAAGGCAGATGGAAAGCCAAGATGGCCACTAGGTGCACCCTAAGGGAGGCTAGCGCTAACCCCTGGAGCCTAAGCTGCAGCAGGTACTCCAGGAGGGCCTGCATGGGGACATAGTGGGGGTTCTGCCCTGCAACTCCGCCCAGCAGGTGAACCGCCTCCACTTGGCTCTGTAGGTGATCTGCGTGTAGGGGTTCCTGCTCCCCAGCAGCACGCGCTGGACCTGCTCCGAGCAGGCTCTCTCCTCCTCCGTCAGCCAGAGAGCCTCCAGGCCGTCAGGTGCTCTGGGCCTCTTGTCTCTCCTTCTGGTTGGCGGCATCCACAACCAGAGACCCCGGGGCTGGGTGAGTGTACAAATACTTGTGCCCTTCGGCTGGCACATAGTACTTCTTGGTGTCCTTAGAGGTTGGGGCAACCGAGGAAGGGGTTTGCCACACAGCTTTGGCCAGGTGCAACACCCTTTCGTGAACGGGGAGGGCCACCCTGGAAGGTCCTTGAGTCCCCACGTGCCCGAAGAGGGGGTCCACCTCTTCCTCCAGCACCTTAACCTCCAGATCAAGGTTGGAGGCCACGTGCTTCAGGAGCTCCTCATGGGCCCTGAAATCAATAAGAGGGGCCCCCTGGTCTCTGAAAGACGCCTTGTCCAGCAACAATGAAGAGGACAGGTGGTGGGGTCCTGTTGAGGGGCCCTCCCCAGGGTCTGACTCTCCCTCCAAGGAGTGATCCCTCTCCTGCACTGACGGTGCCTGCAGGGGAGCTTGCTGGGCCATGGAGGCAGGGGCCGACACAGTTCCCTGCCCCAACTGGGCTCCCCAAGGCCCCGAGTATGGCCACTGCCAGGGGGGCTGGACATCTTCCCGGCGTCAGGTCCGGGGGAACAGTGCCAGCGGTGCTGCTGGGAAGAGCCGCTTCGGGACTCGCTGCCGGACAATCCCGAAGAGCAGCGGTGCTGACGCTTGGGTGAAGTCGATGACCGGTGCCATTGAACAGTGCCGAGAGCGGTGCCGAGTCGGAGCCTGAATGCCAGGAACAGCTAGCAGGCAACAGGGACCTGGAGCGGTGCCATCTCGAAGATCGGGACCGGTGCTCGGATGAGTCATCTGACGATGAAGAGGGAGAGGAGCTATCGAGCTCGACTCTCCAGCGCCAGGTGGTGGGCAGCCATCCCGGTGCCAGGCGCGCCTACCCTTCGGGGACTCCCTCGCAGGTTTGCCCCAGGACACAGGCCCTGACTCCCTCAGCTGAGGGAGGGCTGGAGGCATGGGCAAGGCATGAGCTGCCTCGAACGCCTCTGGAGCGGCAAGGTCCTGGAGAGGGCCCCCCCCACTCCCAGGAGCTGGGAGAGGATCCCTCTGTGCTGTCACCAGTGCTGGAGGCTGCTTGCGCAGCTCCAGCACCTCAGGACTTGACCCAGCCGCTCCTGCGGTGCGGGGGGAGAGAGCGCTCCACGCACTGGCGGCGCTGCTTCTTCGGCACTGGAGATGCCCAGTGCCGAGACGCCTGTGGTGCCAGCGGAGCACTCTGCACCAACGAGACACTTGGTGCCGATGAAGTCCGGGGTGGCTGGGACGCCGGGCGCAACGTGGACTCCATGAGAATGGCCCTATGTTGGACCTCTCTCTCCTTCTGGGTCCTTGGCTTAAAGGCCTTACAAATATGGCACTCATCCCTCCGATGCTGCTCCCCTAGGCACTTGAGGCAGCGATCGTGAGGGTCACTGACTGAGCAGGCCTTCCCGCAGCCAGTACAGGGTTTAAACCCCGGCGAGCCCAGCATGGCCGGGTTGCTTAAGCCCAAAGGCTCTCTAACTCCTAACTAAACTATTCCTAACAACTTAGACTGAGTTCAGAGAGAACTGCTAACTAACTAAATACAATAAAAAGGGAAGAATACTTGCGATGCAGCAAGAGTTGTTCCGGCAACCGTCACAGGTGGAACTGAGCGTCCGCATGGCCGGCAGCGCCCTATGTACCGCGGTATGAGCGTGGCACTCCAGGGGGTGTCAGAGCCGGCCCCTACCGGGACTGCTAGGGGAAAAAGTTGTCCAGGAACCGTGCACGAGGGTGCGCACACACCTAAGTGGAATGGATGTGAGCAATCACTCGAAGAACTTACTTTTCCTCCCTGGGAGCAGGCAAGGCCTATACCACTAGGGTATAGGGTGTGTGTGACAAACACAGTCCAGGCCCGGTCACTCTTCTAAAGCAACGCCTACCCACCCCTACTACAGAGGGGAGGTGAGGCATGGAGGCAAGGCACCTTAGGCTGCAGATCCAGAAACACCAAAGTGAATTCAGAAATTGAGCCTACTGATGAGTATGTTCCTAGGACTAAAGGACTCATGCTGGGCTGACCAAGACACTGCGTTTCCATTAAAAAACAAGCAAGCACACAATCCACTACAAACAGGCTGGGGAGCAGACCAGCTAGGCAACAACACGCCCCCCCACCCCCCAAACAAGAGAAAAGAGTAAGAAGCAGAGACAAGTGCCTTGGGACGAACCTCTCTTCGGAAGTGAATGGGGAGAATATCTGCTAGTTGCTAGAAGAAAATAAAGACAAATGTGATTAGAACAGTCCTGTAACCTTGCTCCCAGGGGAGCATTAGGTGCAGTGACTGACCTCCCATCCCCTCCTCCCCATTAGTTATGCAGCCCAGAAAGCATTCACCAACTTGGTTTGCACCATTAGAACGCACTCTGTTAAGCAAAGGTGTTAGGAGTTGCACATTGCTCTTACCTCTTAAGTGAATGGCCTAAATGTCAGACTAGGAGTGAGGCTGATGTGGGCGCTCCCTCAACCTTTATTGTTGAAGCTGGTCCGCTTCATTCAATCGTAACTGGGCCAGAGCATTCATATGAAGCCCTTTAGAATCCAGTGGATTTGGGTATTCCCTGCCCCCTTCCCCGCATTCCCTGCATGGGTGAAATGGGAGCTGAACTCTCCTACCTTTCAGTGACTGGCCTAAGTGCTAGACTGTTATAAGTGACCATGGTTCAAATCCCAGCAGAGGGGATCTGGCACCTGAGGAGTGACCCCTTGTACCTCAACTGCAGATGACCCCCAGCAGCACTGATTTTAATTAACTAGTAAGTGGGGCCATACAAAAGACATGAATCCCCTTTTTCTCCCCAGGGGCCAGGAAACTGGTTCAGGTTGTGGCAGACTGCAGGGCATGTCCCTTCTCTATTGAGGGGTGTTAACTGGGGGCTCCCACTTCCTAGGGGAAGTCATTGGTATGTGATGTGTCCCCTCCCTTTCCCAAGAAAATGACAGCCTCCTGCAAAAAGTGGGGGGGGACCTGGTGGGCCCCTTGAGCTTGGCCAAAGCTGTGGCACTTTCATTACCTACTCACTGGGCCAAACTCAAGCATGAACGGCCTTCGGTAGTCTAGTGGCTTGGGTGTCTGCTGTGGGTTCAAACTCTCTGCCTTCCTTTTTGCCGAGAACGGATTGGAGCCTTGATCTCTTACCTCTCTGGTGAATGGCCTAAGTCCTGGGCTAGGAGGTAGCCAGATGCCTGGGCTCCCTTGCTGTTTTTGCTCAAAGCTGCTCCCTTGCATTACGTAGCCACTGGGCTGAAGACCACCCCTACGGAGCCCTGTGTAGTCTAGCGGTTTGGGTAGTGCCCTGGTGGATGCAGCATTGGGGGTGTGAGTCCCCTTTATGCTTGCTGAGCCGGGACTTGAACCTTGGTCTCTTACCTCTCAAGTGAATGGCCTAATTCCTGGGCTAGCCCGTATTGCAACGTGCTGGCTCCCTCGGTGTTTCCTTTTGAAAGTGGGCCACTGTCATTACATCACTAACTGGGAACTGGGCAGCTACAACCAGCCAGTTCCCGCTCTAGTCCTGTGGTTTGGCTCCTGCTCTGGAGAGGTGGCAGGTGCTGGTTCAAATCCTGCTCCTTGAAAAAGTGGCAAGAGTCTTTTCTTTTGACAGTGCTCCTCTTTAACTATGTATTAACTAGAAGCGAGCACCCTTGCAGAGCAATCTATGCGGTGGAGGTTAGAGAGCTCGCTTAGGGGTGACCCTGGTTCAAATCCCCATCGCCTCATGGGAGGCAGTCTGGCCTGTAAAATGAAAGTCTTCCTTGTGGAGGTGGGGTGTTTCGCAGGGCCTTTTGCTGGTTTTTAGTAAAGAGTTATTGCGGATTTATGCCAAAACAGCCCCCCCTCCCTCTTTTGTCCACTGTGATCAGGCTAGGCACCTAGGCTGTGGCAGACCGCAGGGCACTCCCCTTCCACATTGAGGGGCCTGCACTGGGGGTTCCCATTTCCTAGGAGAGAGTCACTAGTGGGCCATCCTTGTTAGAGCCCCCTCCCTTTCCCAAGAAGACAACAGCTCTTGAGAAAGAGAGGGGGTTCTGACAAGGATGGACCACCCTAAAGGACAGTCGCCACAGAGGCTGGAAATCCCAGTGCAAACCCCTGCTAAACAGGCAGCTTGGGGATTTAAACCAAGCTTCCTAACAACCTAGGTGAGTATCCTAACCACTGGACTAGACAGGGAGGCTAGCGCCAAGCCTGCCCGGAAGCACATTTAACTAAAGTGGAAGGGCTTCACTACACAAGAGGGAGGGCACCCCCCTATGGTACACCACAAACTTCAGAGCGCACACTGCAGTGCAGACACACACATCATGCAGCCTACCACTGGACTACTGAGGGAACCACAGATAAGATAAGAACCACATTACATTTAAGTGGCTCAGGTTCCAGATGGAGGTGGGAGGGGACATCCCATTGTCTAGCAGAAAAAGCAAACAGACTGCCAGAGCTCCCACCTCACACTGTTTCTCAGCCAGCCAAGAAGAGATTGGGCCCTGCATTTCTCACAGCCCAAGTATGTGGCCTCACCCCCATACCATAGAAGTCTTGCTTTTAGACTCTCCCAAAACATAGTTAAGTCAAGTGAAACAGCTTCAAAAGGCAAGAAAACATGGTTACTTACCAGTAACCGTTGTTTTTCGAGAAGTGTCACTCACATCCATTCCACTTAGGTAAGTGCGTGCCCTTGTGCACAGTTCCCGGACAACTTTTTCCCCTAGTAGTCCCTGTAGGGGCTAGTCCCGGTGTCCCCTCATGCAGTGCCGCCCTCATGCAGTGGTACATAAGGCACCGCCAGCCCCTCCCCTCCTCAGTCCCTTCTTTCTGTTGACTCACAGCGGGGATGGAGGGTGGGTGTGGAATGGATATGAGCAACACATCTCGAAGAACAACAGCTACTGGTAAGTAACCATGTTTTCTCCTTCGAGTGATTGCTCATATGCATTCTACTTAGGTGATTAACAAGTTATACCTGGAGGTGGTAGGAGTCACTGGTGTGTTGCTCTCAGCACGACTCTGCTGACTCGTGCATCCTCCCTTGACTGTTGGATGATGGCATAGTGCAAGGCAAAGGTGTGCACCAACAACCAGGTGGCAGCTCTGCAGATGTCGTCCAGGGGGACCCTTACCAGGAAGGCCGCCAACGGTGTGGAGGAGGGAGAGTGCTCTACGTGCTGGAGGTGCTTCTTCTTTCTCGGCACCGGAGACATCCTTATAGTGCTGCTCTCCAAAGCACTTGAGGCAGCGATCGTGAGGATCACTGACTGGGAAGGCCTTCCCAGTCAGTGCAGGGTTTAAACCCCGGTGAGCCTGGCATGGCCGGGTCGTTAGAGCCCTAAGGCTCTCCTATTCCTAACTCACTAATTCCTAACTCAACTAAAAACTAACTGAGTTCAGGGAGAACTGCTAACTAACTAAACACAGTAAAGGGGAAGAGTACTTGCGATGCAGCAAGAGTTGTTCCAGCGACCGTCACGGGCAGAAAGAAGGAACTGAGGGTCTGCGGGGCTGGCGGCGCCCTATGTACCACTGCATAAGGGCAGCACTCCAGGGGGCGCCGGGACCAGCCCCTACAGGGGCTGCTGGGGAAAAAGTTGTCCGGGAACCGTGCACGAGGGCGCGCACACACCTAAGTGTAATGCATATGAGCAATCACTCGAAGGAGAATGAGGGAGTCTCTCAGCCATACACATCAAAGATCACGACACCTCCTGCCTGAGGCATATTTCAACACATTTCACACTAGGCCAAGGGGAACCGTGAACCAGCATCTCCCCCAAACACCGTACAGACTTTAACCACAGTGCTTGCATGGAGCCTCATCAAAAGACTAGCTAATTTAATGGAACAACTTCAAGAAGCAAGAAAAACAGATCCATACCATCTCCATAGTCCACCACTTAGGACACACACCTAGGCTGTAGGAAATGCCTGTTTAAGCTCTTGCCTAAGAGACAGAGGAAGCCTTCAACCAGCATTTGCCACAGCTTGGGGGGAAGAGCTGAACCACTGGCCTAGAGAAGGAGGCTAACCTACAGCCTGGCGCACAGAATGGTTAAGTCAAGTGGAACAGCTTCAAGAGACAGGCATCAGGGAGCCCTTTCCATTCACGTGGACCATAGAGTAGGGCACTCTACTAGGAGGTAGGAAATTCCCTCATCAAATGCCTTCTCATGCAGAGCAGGCTACTGAAGCAGAGCGACCCCTCCCTCCCAAAATCACTGGTGAGGACCTTAAACACTGGGGAAAGATGTCATGGATCTGTGCTATGGCCCCAACTTTGGAACAGGTTCTCTGAGGAACCCCTTCAGTGGGCCAGACTTGCTCACCCAAGTTAGCCACATGGCTTCACTGCTGCCTTAGACAGGATCTCTAGGCTTGCACTCCTGCCTCACACCATACGTGCCATTCAGTGAGTCCACCCAAGGCAGAGCCCTACTGGAGACTCAAATGCAGGTATTTGCATTTACACTCCCACAGGCTTGTCCAATCAGCTTTATTAGTCAACTGGAACACGGCGTAGGCAGCTCTGAGGCAGCACAGAGCCCTGCTGGTTAAAGCACAGCCCATTCTGGTTAGCCCAGAGCCCAGCCAGGCTGGCATGAACCCCTTGGGTCAAGCTATAGCTGTCTACCTCCATTTGGGTTCCTTTGTCAGGCTCCAGATGAGAGCCCCACCTCCTTCTGGCAGCCAGCACTGATCACCCACCTCCCTAGGCCTTTCTTCTTGAGCTGGGGAAATGATGGTCAGGCTCCCCAAGGACAGGTGGAGAGGTTCCTAGCCCTCTGGGTCCTTGGTTGCTAGGTGTCAATGGCCAGGCTTTATGAGCTCCTTAGGCTGGACCTGTGGGCCTGAAGCACTGCTGCCTCACAGCGTGAGCCCTGCTTAGTGAGGCTGCCTGAGGCAGAACCCTGCTGGAATTTCTTACATTCTTCAAGGGTTAACGTACTTCACCACGCATTTCCCCCAGCATTACCCGAACAGTTGGCTTCGTAAGTCACCTGGAACACTATGTAGGAAGCCCTGAGGACAGTACAGAGACCTGTAGCGCAACCCATTCTGATTAGCTCAGACCCCAGCCAGGCTGGAGCAAACCCCTTGGTTCAAACTCCGTTTGACTCTCTTCGTCAGGCTCCAAGTGACAGCCCCACTCGCCTCCAGCAGGCAGCTCTTATCACCACCTCCCCAGGCCTTCCTTATTGAACTGGGGAAACACTGTTCAGGTTCCCTAAGGAAAGCGGGGGATGCCCATATCTCTCTGGGTCACTGCCACTCAGTTCCCTGCCACCACGCTCTCCTTAGACATGGCGCTGCTATCTTCTGTGTTCATCCCTGCCCTGAGCTCCCTTGCTCTCTGCAGTGAGGCATGATGTTTGCAGATGTAGATTCATGCAGAATGGACTGGCCTTTGGGGCTTTAAGATCTCTTCCAAGACACTCCCACCTCAGTGTCATGACCTGTACGGAATGCAAGGCAGCCTCAATAAAATGAAGACCTGGAGCCAGCCCTGTGAGATTTCAATCTTGGGACTTCAGAGAGTCTGAGTGTTTCATAAGGGCCAAAAGTCTGTGTGTCCCTCAGATTTGGATGTGACATTTCTGTGACCCCACGCTTGAATATCTGAAGTCTGCTCCACTTACCGGGTTGAGGGGTCTGTCAAAGGCATCCAGACATTCCCACTGCAGCCATAACAGCTCCAGGGAAGAGTGTGCTGGAAAGATGCCAGCATGGAGTTACAGCTCAGTGCAAAGTAAAGAGATGTTGCCCCCTTTTGAAGCGAATGGGACTCTCCAGCACTGGCAGAGGCAAACAGGACTTTTCCATCAGCTTCGCTGGCAGATGGGTGGCACTGTCCTCCCTCTAGCACAACAGCAGTGGCAGCGTGGTCCCATTTAAGGGGTCACTTGCTGGTTCTGCTCCCCTGTGCTTGCAGCAGGCTGCACTGTTTTCCGATAGAATCATGCTAGCTCATGCTACTGCCCCCACCACGTGCTCCCAGATACTCCTAGATCAGTTTTCCTGGTTTCCTTGTAGCAGATCCCAGCGGAAGTTCCTCCTTTGGCGCCATCTGAAGGCTCTCTGGTACCTATTTCCCCACATTTGTTACTAATTTTAAAGCCAGCCAGCAAAGCTGTGATGTTTGGGCTTCACACCTGCTGGCTCATGGCTGCACAGAGAGCACACTGCTGTCCTGCTTTGCCACTCTGCCACTAGCAGCTTTCACAGCCTTGGTTTTAACTGAGAAATTCCTCCCCTTGCATGAAAGTCACAGTGACATGTGACTTGATCAGTGCCGATGGAGCATTGCTAGCTGCTACAAGATTCCAGGGATGGAAAGGGCATGGTCCTTCACCCTTGTTAAGCCTGCATCCTCACTCCCTAGGGATTCCAAGGGCACTTGCAGCTTCACCCACTTTATTTCCCCAAGGCAATAAATCCATCAACCCATAGGCAATCCATCCCCCAGGAAAAGCGGTTTGGGGACCGGAATGTGGGAAGTGGGGTCTTGGTGTGGTTGGATTAGAGAGACAGGAGACTGAGCACACCCTGCTTTCCAAAGGAATGAGGCCAGTTCTGGCTGCACCTGAACCCATGAGTCCCCTGGTCCCAGGACAGGCAGCCTGAAGGTCCTGCTGTTAGTATCAACACAAAGCAGGTTAGGGCACTCCTGGCAGCAAAGGGTTAATGGGAACCCATTGTGAGAGCAGGGTTAGTGCTTGGCACAGCACAGCCCACAAGTCGGGAATACATACATTTGCTAGGCTGAGGTTGAAAAGTCCTTTCTGGGTAGGAAGGAGGAGACAGAAGTAAGAAAAAGGAGAGAGAAATGGACAAAGAGGTTGGCCTGCCCTGGTTTCATAGACTCATAGACTCATAGGTCAGAAGGGACCAATATGATCATCTACTCTGACCTCCCGCACAAGGCAGGCCACAAAACCCTACCCATACACATTTATAACAACCCCGAACCCATGACTGAGTTATTGAAATCCTCAAAAGTGAGATTTGAAGACCTCAAGCTGCAGGGAATCCACCAGCAAGCGACTCATGCCCCATGCTGCAGAGGAAGGCGAAAAACCTCCGTGGCCCCTGCCAATCCGCCCCGGAGGAAAATTCCTTCCCGACCCCAAATATGGCAATCAGCTAAACCCTGAGCATGTGGGCAAGACTCACCAGCCAGCACCCAAAAAAGATTTCTCTGCAGTAACTCAGTTCCCATCCCATCCAGCATTCCCACAGACCATTGAGCAGATACTGTTATGCTTCTCCCTGTCTGTGCAGCAGGGTTTGTGAGGACAGACCTGTGCATGCAGAAGTCTCCAGTGGGGAGTATTGCTCTGGGAAAAAGCTGCAGTTTGGCCTGTCTCCCCGTTGTCATTCCTGGAGGGCCAACATACTGCCATGCCCAGGAGACATGCCAGTGGCCCACGTGCTGGCATCGAACTGTCAGCCATGTAACAGCCTCCCCTCCCGTCCTGCCCCCTGACATGCTGGGTTTGTACCTCCCGGCAGTGACAGGCTCGCTGGAGCTCACCCTGTGGGTGTGAGGGAGATGGCGGAAGCTGTACTAGATGACTCAGCGCACAGCGTGCCTGGAGATAACACCCCCTTCCCAGCCACACCCAGGCCCCAAGCCAATTGAACTGGCAGAGTCAGAAGAGTGACTCCTGGGAGGAGAGAGCCTGACCTGGACAATGGGCAGAACCAAGGTCATTTCTGGCAGCTGGACCACTGGCCACAACCTGGTTTGGACTCCAGGAAGCCTTGGCAGTAACTAATCCCACCCACTGGAAGCAGGGAGAAGCTCTATAGCACAGGCTCTGTGCTTTCCAGTTGGCCCAGAGAGGCACATCTGGTGTCAAGGGCCTGGGCCCTGCTGACTACAATGGGGCAATTCTGGGGATGTGGGACTTTTGTGACTCCAGAGGCCCATGACACACAACACTGCTTCAACCTGTCAATGGGCTGGGCATTGTGATGCAATTGGGCTTCATGGTGGGGCTCTGCTAACCCAGAATCTTGCTGCTTGCAGCCTGGTGCCTCATGTGCTTCATCATTGCACTTAAGAGTATCCCACACACCCCTTCCTGGACAGCATTAACCAGACAGCCCATGGCCTCCCCCAGCTCAAACCGAGGGCAGGGCCCTGGCTTCACCTTAGCAGCGCTGCGGAGATGGTCATAATAAACCTCCTCGATGGCTTGGAAATAGATCACTCCCTTGAGCTTCGTCTCATGTTTATCTGTATGAGAGAGAAAGGCAAAGACCTGTCAGCACCAGGCTCCATGAGGAAGGAGGCAGAAAGACAATAGGGTGGAGTCTGGCAGGAGAGACAACCCTGAGACACCCTGTCAGTGACATGGATGTAATGAGTTCTTCTGAGGGTTAAAGGGTTAAATACTCCTTTGGTGGCAGTAGGGTTGGGATGGTAGAAGCTGGGGGGTCATGTGAGTGAGGCAGGGGGACAGGGGGGCAGCAGTGGACTGCTCTTACCGACATAGTAGGAAACTGTGCGTTTCATGCGGTCGAAGACGAACCAACGCTTCTTCCAGGACTTGATCTTGCCACCCATCTTGACCAGGTACCCCTTGCACATCTTCTCGGTCAAGATGACATGATAGCAGGTGTCCACACTGTGGCCTGAGGATTCAATATGCATCTTCAAGTCGAAATCCTCCTTGCGGATGGGGAGGTATCTGGTTAGGGGCCGTGCCTAGAGAAGCAATGCAGCCTTGTCAATACCATCCCAAAGGCAGTCATGCCCTTGAAAGCAAAGGGAGTGGGAGAGTCGAGCACCTAGCCCACCCAGGCCTCTTGGCATGCCTAGCATCCAAGATTATGCTACCAGCTGTGTCACCCTCCTAAGTCTCAATAGGGGACAAGACACCCTGACCTTTTTCCTACCCCACCCACACACCTCCAGATGCTCCCATTTGCCGACATCTATCCCTGGATACCAGAGTCTCCTCATGTTTCATGCATCCAAAATGGGAGCAGACATCAGACCCAAAGGAACTGCGTGCCAGGTGGTACCTTCCATGAGTGCATGATTGAAATGTCACCATGCAGCCTCCTTAACACCAGAGACAGATGGGAAAAGGGCTGCCCCTCCTCTCCTGCTCTGCCCTCCTTGCTCGACGTCCCTCACTTCACCTGAGAGAAATGCTTCTCTCGCATCTTGACCTCCTTCTCGATCAGCTTCTGCCGATGACTCGTCTCGTCCTGCAGCCTCCGCTCCAGCTGCTCCCGCCTCCTGCGCTCGTCCTCCAGGGCCTGTCGCCGCAGCTCCATCTCCTGCTCCTGCCAAGGGACACAGCAGGATCAGCCCTCTCTGCCCTGCCTACCTTGCGCCCAAGCACTAGTTGCCACAGGCACTACTCGATGCAGGGCTTGCGGGTGTGACAGTGGATGGCTGGCAGCTCTTGATGCTGGATCCCCTTTCCTCCCAAGCTTCTCCTGTCCCCCTAAACAGAGGGTGAGTGCTCCTGAGTGTAACTCCCTGGCATTGGCATACACAGACTGCTCACCCGTGACTCCATCAGGCGGGATTTCTCTGCATGGGCCTCTTTTAGCATCTTCTCCATCTCCTCAATCTTCACTGCCTCCACCCCACTGGCACTGCAAGACAAAGCCAATACCATCACAGCTTGCAATTCCCGCTTTGGGCCAAAAGCCTGGCTGCTCCTCACAGGTGGAGAGTGTGTCCATGCTCACCCACCCCTGGGCATCAGTTAGGCAGCAGGGCCAAGCAAACTCCCAGCTCCCTGAGAGCGCAGAGCGAAGGCTAAGTGAGCCAGACCTCCGGGAAGGAATGATCTTTCCCAGAGAAAGCTCTCAGGGATGAGCTGGCAGCAGCATCTACTCTGTGGAGAAGCTGTAGGTTTTAGGCTGAGCCATGATGAGTCCCACTGCAGTTGGACACTGCACCCCCATATCTGTCAAAGCCCCAGTAGAGACCCACAAACACAACTTGGGAGCATGTGTCCCTCTGAAGGAGACATCCACACACACGGATTGTTGGCCTGGAATCCAGTGAGCATATTGTGGTGGCTGAAGAAAGGAAGGACCCCTGCTTCGGAGGGCTCACGCTCATCTAGAGGATATGGAACAGCTAATGGAAATTCTCTTTTTGCTTGAGTGGGAATGGCCTGTACCTGGGATGCCAAAAACTATGGGTCCAAGCCATGGGGCTACCCATGAGTTTTATTGGGATGTGTCTGCAGTCAGGAATTCATTGTAGAGGGGAACCTGGGGGATCAAATGGGGCCACATCCCCTGCTCTGCCGCAGCCGAATGTCACTCATACAGCTAGAGCTGCCTCTAAATGTTGCATCTGCCACAGGGTCACCTCACATCAGACATCAAGAGAATGAACAAGCTCTATTGACTTGTTTTCCTGCCAACACCTGCTGTGGAACAGACACAGAGCCAGGATGGACTCCCAGACAGGCAGAATTCATGATTTTACTGACACACCTGAACTCTGGATTCCTTCCCAAAGAGTATTCACAAGCCAGTACAGCCAGCTTGCATGGTTGCTGTTCAGGGCCCTGTGCAATAGCTTCCCAACACCCTTTGCTTAGGGTTTGCTAGTCAGGCTCTAATGTTGGGCAGAGAGAAGGAAGCCAGCCTCAAGCTCCACATCCCCTTTTACCAGGCTCATCCAGCCCCCCAACAATCAGCTCAGGGGGTTGTTACTGCCCACAGATTCTGAGACAAGTGCTGAGGAGTTTGGGGAGCCTCAGAGCAGGGGAATTGGGTGGGGGTGTGATGGATGATGGAAGGTGGCTGCAATGATGTCAGAAATGCTCACAAATGACATCTGTCAAACCAGTGAAACTCTGTAGGCCCCTGCACTTAGTAACAAGCCCTCCCTCCCTCGCCTAGGTACCTGAACTCTTACCCCTGCACTTATTGACCAGGACAAGGCTGCTGCCCCCTGCAGCCTTAATGACGAGGTCTTTGCCCCCCATCCTTCCCAGTCCTGAGTGACCAGGCTCCTGCCCCCAGCACTTAGGTATGTCTACACATGGAGCTGGGGGGGGAGCAGGAGGGGTGTGATTCACAGCTCAAGTTGATGCACCTGTGCTAGCTCTCTTCTAGCACATTTGGTAAAAAGTGTTGCCATGGCAGTGTGAGCTGGGAGGGGCTAGCTGCCCTGGGTATGCCCCCATCAGAGACCTTAGGCACGTAGATATTTCAGGTCCCCAGAGCCCCATCAAGTTCACCTCATGCAGGGGCCACTGGACATGCTTTGCCCTTTTCCGGCCTGACAGCCCTGGTGGTAAAAGGCTTTCATCCCCAAGCCAGCTTACTGCCCCCTCGAGGCCAGGCCAGTTATCTGGAACATGCTGATGTTTCTCTTGAATGGGGCTGACTCTCCACATCCCCTGTTGTCAGGGCAGGGATCAGCCCGTGTGCACCCCTCCCCTCTGCGGGGTGCCCAGAGGGCAAATGTTACCCTGCCTGTGGGCACTTGGAGCAGGCGCCTGGATTACCTGGACATGTTATCAGGTGAGCAGGCCGAGTTGCCACCAGTGGAGATACTGGTTTCCATGCTGTCTGAGCTCTCCAGGCTGAGCGTGTCATAGGCGTGGTCCATGTCCTCGGCCCGGTGCCCAATGCCGTGGGGAGGGTGATGATGGAGAATGGAGTGATGCATGAGCAGAGGGTAGGAAGAAGGGGGATAGGGAGGCTGCCCATGCAGGGCTTCCCACTGGGACTGCGCCTCAGCTGCTGCTTTCTGTTTCAGTTCCGCCAGGCGCCGCTTCTGCTCCTCAATCACCTGCTGCCCTGCACCCCGAGGGAAGAAGAACAGAGGGCAGATCACCGGGGGTAAGCAGGGACCTGGTCGGCTACTATAGCCAGGGTTTGGGCACCAGCAGGCAGCCTTCTGCAGTTTGCACTATGTGCCCAGCACTATGTCAGCCTAGGGCTCACGGCTGACATAGGGCTTCCACCACTGTGCCATCTCTGGCCGGGAAGGCACAAGTCTGAACTGCCCAGTGCATTCAGCTGTTTTAGGCCAAGTCCACTTAGAATGTGACTGGAAATACGAGCATGCACCTCTATGTCTAAGTGTCCACGCCTAGGTCCACACTGTCACAGCATTGATGGTGAGCAGAGAATCTCCTGTGACATCCATCCGAGTGTGAGAGTACCCACCCTGCTAAGCACTGTGCAGGCATGCAGGCCGTCCATTTCCCAGTGCAAATGTGTCTGTCTCCTCACATCTGCCTCTCCAGCCAAAGGAGAGGCAGCACAGTTTTCAGAGAAGTGTTCAGAGACGCCCCTTGCCCAGGACCCAAACCCCTTTACAGCTCCATAATAGGGTGCCCCCTTCCTATGGCAGCCCCGGTGAAGCGCTGTGGGAATGTGGAGTGAGTGGGAAAGATGAATGTGGACTTGAACTGTAACTGTGACTGTGCCTGAAAGGGAATTCCCTGCTGTGCATGTGAGAAGCTGGGGGATAAGCCTGGTCTCTGGGGAGGATGCACATCGCTGCCATGCAGCAGTCAAGGAACCATGGCTTCTCTGGAAGGTCACTCACCCTGAGGGGATTGGAGCCACTGCCACCACTGTGCAGCTCAGCCACCCAATGGCATGACTATTTTACCCAGCTCTCACCCCCGATCTGGGAGCTGTCAGTGAAACAGGAACCACGCAGGTCTGACCCAGCTGCATGGATGATGCTGGCCACTGACAACGCACACCGTTCCCATGCTGTGATCTTGGATCACTTGGTGGATGTACTGGAAGCTCCCAGCATGGCTTGGCAAGGTGCTCTTCATCTTTTCCAGACCCATTCAGATCTGTTGCCTGCACTCCATGCCTCCCCCTAAGATGCACATAGCCAGATCCATGGACCATTCCAGCAGAGCCTCTAACTTCCCTTGGCCCACATCCCATCCCCTCAGACACTCAGAGCGGAGGCAGCAAGGGGGAGAGCACATGCATGAGTCTGGCAGTGCTGGGCAAAGCATTCCTACACAGGGCAGCCTGATACTAAGTTTGCCAAACACGCAGCCATCTGCACACTTGGTTGGGTTTTGGGGGCTGCAGCTGGGAGAGAAGGGGATGTGGGGAGGCAGAAGGACTAGGCAGCACGTCACTGAAAGAGCCCCAGCCAGTGGCATTTTGCATGGCAGGAGCAAATGTGGGGGACAAGCTCAGCACAGGCACCGAAAGGAGCAAACTGAGCTGCTGTCACTGGAGATGCTGCTGCAGTGGAAAAGGAGGCAGTAGGGGCCTGCAGCACTCCTTTGACTGAAGCAGGAAAGGTGTTGGCTGATTTGGCCTGTGGGTAGGTGTGGTGGAGACAAAATGCTCTGGGCTTCTTTCCAGCCTGAGATCTCCAATGCAGGGGGAAACCTGGGCTGGTCAGGAACAAGCCATTCACCTCAGTCAGCACCAGCCCCTAATGCTAGGGGAGAACAAGCTGGTTACCAAGGGCAGGCTGCATATCAGCTGGAGAGGCACCATCATGTGGGGTTGGGGGTGAGGGGAGGCAGAAGAGAGAGGGGAAAAGCAAGAGATCGTAACAGCCACAATGTCCGTTCCAGAGCCAAATCAAACCTGGCAGAATCCTGGCTTCTTCCTTGGATTCCCCCAACCTGGGCTTGGTACGTGCTGAGTTTCTGGTAATTCCTACCCAGGGTTGGGTGTGAGAGAACCAGGACCATTCTCACAAAGAGAGAGTTTCTCTTTAAGCCAACCCTCCCTCCACTGGCAACTCTGTGAGAACCCTCCTGCCCCCTGGCCAGATTGTGAGCGCCATCAGAGCCTCATAGGTTTGTGACACATAGTCAGACTGGACCATGGGCTGGGCCTGCATCATTCAGGAGGGCAGAGTAGTGAAACCTCTAGGCAAAGAGGCTGTTTGCAGTCAGCTTGGGAAGGATGTCTAATGAACCACAGCCAGCAGTAACACACAATGAGGAAGGATGTGTGTGCAGGCACAAAAGCAGGGCTGGCCCCATCCTGTGAGGGGCAGAGCAACCCCAGCTCCCAAAGAAACCACTAAGCCCTGTTTGGAGCACCTTGGTAGGAGCATCTCCTTTCTGAGTCCCTGGGGCAGGTTGAATCCCACTCCCTGTGGGACATCCTTGGAACAGGCACTTACCCTTCTGCTGCAGGGCCAGCTGGCGTTTGGTCTCGATGTCCTGCAGCGTGGCCGCCAAGTTCCGTGGGAGGCTACCTGTGCCATTCTGTGAGTGTAGGGAACCCTGGGGGGGGATGACAAGAATGAGAAAGCCCCTGTGGGTGTGCCCCCTGGGATGCCCAGGCCCATAGGCTCAAGCTCAAGTAAAGAGCCTTAGTGATAAAGAGTCTGGCTGGTGGAGATGTTAACAGACCATCTGTGGTGAAAGGGCATCAAGCCAGGATTCCAGGTGGTGTCCCCCAACTCCTCCCTGCAGCCCCAGAGCCCGACTCCCCCAAGGGCAATTGACTGGAACAAGTCCCTCCTTTGGTGAGTGATGAAACTGGTACTGCACCCCCGGCCCATACCTTTGGTGAGGAGCTCCGTCTCAGCGTGGCTACACTGAGCTGCGAGGATGATGCAGACCCGCTCTTTGTGCGTGGAAGGGTGCTGCCGGCATCGCTGTCCATCTTAGCACGATAGACCTGGACACAAACAAACACACACATAACTAAGGGCAGATGGAGGCCATGACACAGGGCCCTGAGGGCTGCCTGAGGCCTACGGAAGGTTGATGGTTACCAGAGCTATCAGCACCCGTAACAGAGACTCACTGCATTTGAACCACCCCGACCCCTGAAGAGGCAGAAAGAGGAAAGAAGCCTGGGAAGCAACAGGAGTTTGCTGGATTAAATGGGATTCTGATATGATGACAGCCTGGATTTACCTGAGGGATCTGCATCTTTCTAACATATAGGTAATGTGTGCAGAGAGAAGCTGCCTTAGGACCCAGTTTGCCAACAGCAGTAGAATTAAGGCTAATCTCTGTTACATCCCTCCTTCAGCCCCGATCCCTCAGCACAGACTCCTTCCCTACAGGACATTTTCCAGGGCTTTGCTCCATCTTATTTAAGGTGCCCTATACTGGCCAGCTGCTGCACAGGATACAAAATACCCAGGGTCCAGGATCATGCCCTCTCTGAGCAAACACCTTTTCCTCTGAAAATGAATTCACACTGTTAAAGTGAGATCACATCTTTCAAGGTGCAGGGTCTCTGACCCCCTACTTGCTCTCAGGGGCTGAGACAGCTAATGGAGAGCAAATCAACCTCTAGGCTGCCTTACAATCTATTCCAATAGCACAGCCTTTACCCCTGGTGAGGAGACTGGAGTCCAGCAGGGTTTAAGGCCCTGGATGGAGTCTGCTACACCAGCCAAGAGAAAAAGCAACTTTTTGACTCAAGAGCTGAGCTCCTGTAAGCTAGACTCATTGAGAGTGAGCACAGAGCTCACAAGGTTGAGTTCAGTCACTTCCCTACAAACACCAGCACAATCTCCACAAAGATGGAGTGGCACATCCACAGGTACAGATCGAGGGCTCAGACCCTCCCACTGCTGCTCCCCTGGGTTTCTCTGCAGAGCCCCAGGCACGAAAGAAGCTGGTACTGTATGCAGAGGACTTGGACATGAGAAGGTCTGCTCTCACCTTCCTGGGGTTTGGAGACTGGGACTTGTGGGCACCTGTTACAGGGGGTACTTCTCTCCTCTCCACACTTACTAACATCACTCAACAAGTTATTATTCCTCATGGAGATCAAGAGCTGATCTGGAACCCAATTAACTAAATGGGCTGTAGCCTGAACCATCAGTTACCCAAGTGAAAGTCTGCATGAGCGCCTATTGCAGAGTGAGTCCTACACTATTGCAACACATCCTACACTGATAAATAATCCATTTAAGTTATATTGCAATAGGGCATTCTCACTTGGCACTGGGGTTCACAGACTCACAGTGGGCTATTTAACAGTAAATTACAGACCATTTAATTAGTTTGATTCTGTGTTCTGTGGAGACAAGCTGTGAGCTACACAAGACAGGACAGGGAGTGGCTCTTGAATCTGTCTGCTACGTTATGAGGTGTGTTGGCATGGCATGGCATAAATAATAATACTTCCCCAAATTAATAACCCCCCCAAAAACCTAATAGCAATATTGAGAGAGTAACGGACTTAGCCGAGCAATGGGAAATCAAAGCAACAATAAATTATGGGTCAAATCCACTGCTGGTGCAAACTGGCTCCATTGATTCATGAGAGCTGAATCACCAGCTGGGGATCGGGTTCACACCACCCGTGTCTTTCCTCCATCCCAGCCTACTCCAGGAAGGGACTCAGAACATCCCTAGCTCGGAAAGTCCCCTGTTGGTGACCAGTTTCACTAACTTAACAACTGGCCCATCTTGCACCAGCCTGGCTGAGTCCATCTGGAGCTGGCCTTGCTCACAACCGCCTTCCCCCAAGCACCTCTGAGATTCCAACCCTGTAGCCTGTGAGCACCCAAAAGGCCATAACTGTGCACTCCTGCAAGACAGGAAGTGGGTGGGGCAATTACCTGGAGCAGCTTTCGAGAAGAGTGAGCTTTAGCAGGAAGAGGAGGAGGGGAAGAGTGAGGAGAGGCAGGGGAGGAGGCCTCAAAGCCAGCCTTGATCTCCTGGTACCACCTGTCTAAATCAAGGGCAGAAAGCTGCACTGGGCACCCCTGAAGCTGCTTCTCCATCTGAAGAGAGAGGGTGTGTGAGACAGGAGGGAAGGGATGGAGGATGAAACAGTGACAAAATGAGAAACAGAGAAACCCTGCACCATCCCTGCATGCCCACACCCAGTGACCTGGTGGGGGAGAGGGGAACAGGGCTCAGTGCTCCTGACAGCCCACCAGGGGCCCAAACTGGCTCCATTCATTCCTTTCTGGGGACTAAACGTGGGACCCTGGATCTGCAGCCAAACCCCAGCTCTGGGAGTTTCACTGTGCTGACAACAGCCCCAGGATCTGCCACCCCCATAATCAAGGAGCCAGAGTAGCAGGCACTAAACGAGCACTGAAATACCAAAGGCAGACGCTCCACCCCAAGCTGCATGGCTTCGGGTATAACCAGCTAGATGTGACAGGGATGCCCTGCTGGAGTGCGGTGTGTCCTCACAGAAGGGCTGAGATGAATGAAAGGCAGCAGGGGACACAGAGGGAGGAGACGCACAGGCACCAGCATGTGTAATGGGAGATTTGCAGACAGCTACTCTTGCTATACCACGGAGCTGCAGCAAGTGGGAAAAAGTGCAGCAAGGTAGAGCTGGCTGGGACAGGGACAGCTGGGTTCTCCAAACCCCCCTTGAACTCAGGGGTGCTGAGACAGATTGTTCTGATTGTATGCCTATGGCTTGGGAATCAAAAACGTGTCATTCCTTCCCCCTCCACCCATGGGGTGCTGGCGGGCTCAGATGGGGCCCTGCACACATAGGAAGATGGCTGACTTTTTCTCAATGCTCTGCAGTGAGAGAAGGAACCTGGGAATCCCGGCCCATCTCCTTCGCCCTGCGACTTGACATGGGTTGACTCCATGTGCAGACAGCCCTGCACTCCCAGGCTGTGGGAAAGTTCAGCCTTGGACTATGGAATACAGGCACCACCTCAAACTCCAAAGATGGCTCCTTCCCACTGCCAAGGGGACACCCTGTGCCAGGAAACAGGCTCCCCCTGAGGCTGCATGGCAGCAGAGGGCATTCACTCAGCCAGCTCATGGCATGGTATTAACATGGCATTAGGATTCCTGGCAAAAGGATTCAGCACCCAGGGCAGATGCCTATGGAGTGGTTGAGTGACAATGAGAGCCCATCTGCATCCACAGCAAAACAAACAAAATTCCTTGCTTGTTGGTCAGAGGCCGTAGAGTTTCACTTCCCCACATCACCCTTCCCTTCTGTGGCTGGACCCCACCCCCAAAGCAGGGCACCGTGCCCTAGGGCTGGGCTGTGCTGTTCCCTGTTACAGCCAAATGCAAGCTCAGCATTAAATCAGCCCTGGGGTTTTAGAGCTGGCAAGAGGCTGGTGTGGCAGCCCTGGGGAAGGGTCCTGCAGCAGGACCGTGTCTTCCTCTGCCCCATGTGGGTGTTCTGCACTGAGAGGGATCAGCCTCCATGCACGATTCAGCATTTGCCAAGGCAAGCTAACATGCTGATGACGCTGGTGGTGTCTAAGCTGGCATGCCTACCTGCAAAGACCAGACTGCATCCCAGCCCAGAAGAGGTCCCTACTGCCTGGCAGCCTCTCTCTGGGACTTGTTCTAGGCACATGGTGCGGGGCTGAAGCCCACCTTGGGACCTCCGAGTTTTACAAGCCCTCCCTCCAAATAGCTTCTACTGTTTGCCTGGAAAACATGAGGGTAGCAAGAGGGAAATGCAGTGGACACAAACCTCAGCCGAGATGACGGAAGAGGAGAGAGGTGGCACAGGAGAAGGAAGGCAGCCTGCAGATGAAGCAGCTTGAAGGATGAAGTCTGAAGTGGGATGGCCCAATGGGGAAGCAGGAGGGGCCAGGCCTAGGTCAGCTCTGACACTCCCCAGAATCCCTGAGAGCTGGTCAATAGTCACATACTGGGGCAGAGAGAAGCAGCAGAGTGAAAAGCTGGGAACAGAACTGAAGCAATGAGAGCCAGACAGGCAGAGAGGTGAACAGGCAAGGACTTCAGCAGCCCAAAAGCCCATCCCAGGGGGGAGACCATTAAAACAGGAGAGGAGAGTTTTACTTCCTGACAAGCTGCAGAGGTTTTCTCAGCTCTGCAGAGCAGCAACACCAGCAGGAATAGCTGCTATTTGCATTGAGCCCAGCTGTCACCTGCCTGCCTGAGGGTCTCGCAGCACATCAGAAGTGATGCCTGCAGAAGCTCTGCTCGGGGATTCATTTTACTTTTTAATTTTTGCGGGAACTATTATTGCACCTGGGAATAAGCACTCACTTGAGTCAGAGAGGCCAGGCTGGCAGTGTGTCAGGTTCCCCTCTGCTTTGCCATCCTTAGTTACCTTTTACCTCAGTGCTGGGCTCCCCCCCCAGCTATGCTGATGCCCCTCAATCACAACCCACAGTCCCAAAACTACTCTAGCTGTTCCGAGACTGTCTGTGCCAAGCTGAATGGCAGTTTTGTAACAAAGATCTAATTCAACCTAAAGCTGATCCCATATATCTTACTCACAGACCCCAGCAGCCAAATTCTCCCTAAGGGAATTCCACTGATAACAGGGAGGGACCTTGCCCCAGTTAGCCAAAGGCAAAGGACTAAAAAATTAACTCATTCACACCACCCCCCAGTGCTGTCTATGAGTCCAAAGCTCTGTTTTACACCATAAGAGCAGAGAGATCCATAGTCACTAGAAATGATCATTCCAGCCTTTCTCACCAGTCTGCATGAATTCATTGGCTATTCAGCTGCGGGCCAGGGGGATGCACCAAGCCAAAACCAATCTGCTCCAGTAAGGTGCATTAAGGGAGCTGGTGGGGGCAAGGTGGCACCATTCCCTGCACCAGTCTGACCCACTTCAGCGGTAAGACAACCTTGCTCTCAGTGCCAGCTCCCAGAGTACAGATTTTGCAACCCAGCCAGAAACATGGTAAGCAGAACTAAGCATGCTCAGGAGCAGGTACCTCATTGGTTGCAGGAGGTACAGCAAGCAAGAAAGAGAGTGGAGCAGCAGCAGTGGCAGCAACAGAAGCTTTAGTGTCCAGGCCAGGGTCATACACATTACTGTAGAACCTGAAAACGTCAGACAGCCTCATGTACTCCTAGAAATCCACAGTGGAGAAGGAGGAGAGTTAGACACATGCACTGGTCCCATGGCATCAACCACTACACAGCAAAGCTTCACTCATGCTCCATGGTGCAGCTGGCCGAGCTACACACCAACCTCCTCTTCCATCGATAAGTGCCGCTTATGAAGACTACAAGTCCTACAATGCAACACTCCATTCTGAAGGAGAGCACTACAGGGCAGGACCTGTCCAGGTTGCCACTTGGATAGTGACAGAGCATGCTGGGACTTGTAGTCTCTGAAGACTACACCACTGTGTAATTGGCTCTATCTTAGGTGGTCTGGCTATCCAGGGAATAGGAACCTCCCAACCTTCCACCGCCAGGGCACATACAGCCAATTCATCTTTAGGCTGCTGCTTTGTTTATTTCCACTGGCTTAAAAGTTGAGGATTCTGGTTCTCTTTCTCCTGGAACTTGGAAGACTGGGCCAGCAGCAGCTTGGCTGCATTTAGTGCCACCTGGTAACAATGTGAACACCTGAGACAATTTTAGTCTGCAGAAGAGAAGAATGAGGGGGGATTTGATAACAGCCTTTAACTACCTGAAAGGGGTTTCCAGGGAGGATGGAGCTAGGCTGTTCTCAATGGTGGTAGATGACAGAACACGGAGCAAAGGTCTCAAGTTGCAGTGGGGGAGGTCTAGGTTGGACATTAGGAAAAAGTTTTTCAGTAGGAAGGTGGTGAGGCACTGGAATGGGTTACCAAGGGAGGAGGTGGCATCTCCATCTTTAGAGGTTTTTAAGCTGTGGCTTGACAAAACCCTGGCCGGGATGATTTAGCTGAGGTTAGCCCTGCTTTGAGCAGAGGGTGGGACTAGACACCTCCTGAGGTCCCTTCCAGCTCTAATCTTCTATGATTCTATGAATTTGAGAGAAGGAATCTGGAGCTCCTTTGGCATCTGAATCAGCATCCAATCCAGCGGGACTGACAGATGGAAATGCATTCAGCTGGCTGTGCTTTGGAACGTGTGATGGGTGGATAAGGGACCGTATGCTGCTGCAGTAACCAACCTACAGTGGAGCTTTATTGCACACACAACACAAAACATCCACATGCAACACCTCCATCAGAAAGGCCCAACATGCTCCAGCATCAAGGGGAGACAGCAGCAATGGGAAACAGCCCGCAGGATACTGGCCCAAGGAAAGCAACTAAATTACGAGCAATCGATGAGCAGGAATTGGCATGTGCTATTGGAACCAGCTCCCCTCTACCCACTAACACAGCAAAGGGGATGGCGTGGGTCAGCGCTGATCCCAAAACCCATTCGCAGTACCCCTTTCTGTTGACAGCCAGACAGCGCAGGTAATGGGGTGAGGCATTTGGCATCTGTTGCCAAGTGTCGTAAATAGAAACATTTGTCAAAGACCCAAACTGTTTATATGCTGGCAGAAATTTGCAATTAAGAATCCCAGCCTCTCCTGACAGCCAATTTGGCCCAGCTCCTTCACTATTTCTAAATCAAAGCCGTTGATGTTATTAAAACAATAGGCAAATGGCAGAAATTAAAGAGACGTTGGGGAGCTTTGGGCTTGCAGTCTGCAGGATGGGAGGGAAAACATGTATAAGGTATTTTGTTGGAATTTAACCCACATTGCAGCGTGATGCCAGTGCATGTGAACCAGGAAGCCAAACTGGCTAGAAACAAGAGTAGTGCAGCTGAATGAAGTTCAAAGAACATCAGCTGTGAGGAGTGTTAATAATCCCAGGTGCTTCAAAGGTGCATGATAGATATGCAATTATTAACCTGATGATGTCCTGTTAGTGAGCCTTTCCATGCCTGTCTGAGGGGGCTTGGGCAACACAAGCCCATTTAAAGGAACTGCTGCCCTGCCTGCCTAATGAATTATTTGCAAGACCCTGATAAGATGGTTGCACATAGCAGTCTGGCCCCACTCTGTGCAGAGGAGTGGAAGCAACGAGCAAGCAAGCAAGCACATGCAGTTAGTCCAGTTACCTCTTGCATCTTGGAATAAGAGTGGGTGGAGGAAGGAGAACCTAAGGAAGCACTTGCCCCTGGCAGGGGATTTTGGGGCTTAGTTTCCTCTAATAGGTCATAAGGCTCTGTGATATGAAGTGTTTCCTGTTGGAGGGTAAAGGTCATTAGGGCAAAGCAGGCAAAAAAACAGCACAGAGAAACCCTTTCCCAACTGAACAGCCTCAGGCAGAAAGCAGGGACATCGCCTGATGGAGCCTCCAGCCAGCCAACCCCTGCTGCAACAGCACTGCAACTTCATGGCACAGCCTCACAGGAGATTTCATCTTGTATATGTCTCAGTAGCAGGGCTGAATGCACCAGGCATCAAATGGCTGCACTGTCACAGCTCTGCCCTTGGAGTTCTAGTAGGAGGAGGGAGGAAAAGGGCCTGTGCTCCACAGTGTAGAACCAACCCTCCCTGGAGACGCTCCAAGTCCCCACATCAACACACACACACCCCCTACACTCACTTGGCTACTAATTCCCATCATGAACATAGTATGGTGGAGTGTGAGGAAAATCCAGCCAGCCACGAGCTCACTCAGCCCCTCCCCAGAATAAAGGTACTTAGTAAAGTTGGGTTGAGGAAGGGAGTAATGGGCCAATCCCCTCCTCCCATATCCACACTGAACACCTTGATGTGTGTGATCAGGGAAAATCCTGGGCAACTGCAGGGAGCCAGCATCATGCTTTTCCCTGACACATGAACTAAGGACTCGTGACATGGTACTCCAGGCTCAGCTGGTGCCTGCAGTCCCCGCTGAGCAATGGGATGTGCTGAGAAATGCTCTTGCAACCATGCCTGGTTTGCCATTAGAACTCTATCCTAACACACACTGTGCGCTCGTTGCGCTATGCGTTGCTGGCCAGACACTAACAGCACGGACTGGCTTGGGGGCTGTGGTGGGTTAGCTGAGGCCACGACCCTTTGAGGTGTCCAAGGCCGCACATGCCCAGGAAATGGTGCTCAGCTTCGACGGCTGAATCAGATTCTTCTCCCTGCCAATGTCTGGGGCCAAAAAGGTGAGCACCAGTGTCTAGTCTCCATGGTGCATGGCATCACTAGGACGCCCAGGTAACGGCAAATCCATGTATGAAGGAACAGCTCTAAACCCAGAGGTTAAACTGGTTCCATGGTGCTGGCAATTCTGCCCCCAGGAGGGTTTGTCAAAGGGAAATGATCCTAGCTGCAATGAGAGAAAGTTCGGCCTGGTGCCAGTCTCCAACTTACAGGTGTTTCCATTGTCAGGGCACTGTGACATCCAGGCATTTGTGCCAACAATCACACAATTCTGAGCACTGTTTACACATCTTGGGGTCCAGAGGCAGGGGCCCAGCCAGTGAGGTAACCAGAACCCAGGAGGGCATGGCACTATGCAGAGAGGACAGTTCTAGTGACTAACCATCCCTCTTCTTCCTAATTACCTCTTTGAGTGCAGATGATGTTTTGGGGAAGCTCCTGCCACCAGTGACAAAATGGTACCGTCTCTCCAAGGAGACAAGCTTCTCCTTCTCCTGAGAATACAGCAATAAGGAGAAAAAGGGTGATAGCAAGAGTTAGCGACTGTCCAAAGTGAGACCAACATCAGGGCAGCCATAGAAACCTCTAGGGCCTTTTCTGCCAGCACCTACATTGACTCTGGGCCCATATCATTCAGGTTACTGCTAAGATCCCTTCTCCCAGCCACAAGCAGAGGCAGCTAGTGAGTTACATGAGAGGCATCAGCCCAGGCAAGCGCTCTCATACCTCTCTCTATCACTAGGTGAGCCTCAGGCAAGATGCACAGGTGGGCTTCCAGTGGGAACCTCTCCCCAGGGTAGGGGGGGGGTCAGTGTTTGGATAGAGGCCAGCTGAAAAGTCTGGGCTCAATCTCAGGTCCATCTCCATCGAAATGGGAGGGACATGACAAGCCATGCCATCACAGCACAGTCTGTACAGTTACCCTCTCCATTGCCAACTGGCAATGTGCAACACGTTGTTGGAGAGCAGAACCCATGAGCCATGTGGACTCATTTGGACCGGAAGGACATAGCAGTGCAGTGACAGGATCCAGCCCCCCAACACAGTGCACTCTGTTAGTGAGTGTTCCTGGCTTGGCACACACTACCCCGGTGAACCCCTTTCCTCCTCCCAGCCAGCATGGTTCCAGGATGTTACCTTCTGCAGCAGATGCAGCATAGCATTCTTCTCTTCGGCAAGGCGCTCAGACTCCTGGGCAGCTTGGAGCCGGATGTGATTGGCCTGGCTTTCCAATGCAGCCACCCGCTCCTTAGGGAAAATAAGGCAAGGATGAGCTGGCATCAGGCACTGCAGGATGGTTTGGGAAGGAGTAGCTGACTGGGAGGGAGGGGAGAAGCCTTACCAGTCTGGATAGGTATTTGGAGCCCCTCCACCTGCTCCCAGAACAGGCACAGGGCTGGCTTGGGATGGAGTGAGAAGTGTGGGAGGGAATGGTGCTCAGGATTCAAAGGTCTGTTGTCAGCACAGGGCCTGGGGCAATAAAGGAAGGGACTAGGAGCCCAGATCAGAGCAAAGCTGGGCTGGGGAGTCCTAGGCTAAGGTGGGCTTGAAGAGAATTACAGGCAAGCCAGTTTCCCTCTTACTGCAGGCTCCATGGCCCATTCAGGCCTTAGCCTCTGCCCAGGGGTTCATGGCCCTCTCCCCACCTTCCTCTTGGCGATACTGCGGTGGCACTCAGCCTTGCTCTGCAGGAGCTGCTGGCTCACAGTCTCACGCTCTTCCTCTAGGCGACTCTCCTTTTCCAGCTGCTGGAACTCCAAGTCTTCAAACAGCTTGGCTTCCGTCTCCAGGGCCTCTGCCTCCTTCAAACACACAACCGTGGCTGCTCAGCCCCATCTGGAACACAGACACCTCCCTGCCAGCAGCACCCCACCTCCCCCACTCCTGGCCCCTTCGGCGCACAGATGTGCCTGGACGGATCTGCTCTGACAGGAGAGCATGTCACTGAGAAAGCAAGGGGCAACTCCATTCACTGCAGCAGGAAAGAAGCTCTGCACCTCCCTCTCGCTTGTTGGAAGGTACAGGGGCAGCATGCAGCTGGTGGCTCTGACTGAGCGCATCATGGACCTCCTACTCAACAGGGAGCAGCAACTGTGTACAGCCCAAGGACCTACTGACGCAAGGTCTCCTGCTCCACGCCCCCAAAACACACAATATGGATAAGAAGTGAGTGCCCTGCACTCTTCCCACCAGTCTTGCTGGCCAGACTCATCCCCATTTCTATCCCCCCACAGTGCTGCAAACCCATGTGATGCTCACACACCAGCAGAGACAGGTCCAGTCCAGAGAGCTCCCAGCCTGACTACACCAGAGAATTAGAGATAATGGCTTGGGGAGGAGATGATGCGTGGGGGCCCTGTGACATGACACAGAGGGGCTTGCCTTGGTGGGGGCTCTGAACAGCGCACCATCCTCAACAGCAGAGATTCATGCAGGCAGATTTATTCTCATACCTTTTCTTTTCTTTTAAAAGTCGGTCCTATGAAAACAGCAAGAGTCTTGTGGCACCTTAAAGACTAACTAATTTATTTGGGCATAAGCTAAATTGGCTAGTCTTTAAGGTGCCACAGGACTCCCGTGATTTTGCTAAAAACAAACTAACATGGCTACCCCTCTGGAACTCCTATGAAAGGCACCAATTGGGCCATCAGTGGGAATGGGTTAGTGGAGCTGTTGAGATGGGGTTACATGAAGGGCGTTCACTAACGTAGTTAGCATGGCCAAGCCAACATGTTAGTGTGCTCCAGGTATGTGGCCACATAGCCCAGAGATGGATGTGACCCATAGGGTCCAAGCTAGATCACCTCCTGGACAGTGCAGGACTGAGCTTGGTGTAATAACCTTTGTTTTATTTAGTTTTAAATGTCAATTGCATCTCCTGGGCAAGTGTGGCTAAAATTCAGGGTGTGTAAATTCTATACTAACAGCAAGAGCCTTTAGTCGTGTCATTTTATTTAGTTATTAATGTATATTTTTATTAATTAAACAAGGTTTTGTTTGAATGTAAACATCCCTCTGCAGCTCTTGCCAGTCCAACAGGAGCTGGGGCACAGAAACTTCAAAAATGAAACTGACCAGGTTAGCTTCGCTGAGTAAGAAGCAAGAGGCAAACATGCATTCAGGGAGCACAGCATCTGATGTTTAAATCCTTTACGTTCCACTCACTCTGACAGTTAGTAACAAGCTGCAGAAGTTATGGTTAAGTTTTGGGTTGGTTGGGTTTTATTTAAAATTTTATATTCTTTAAAATACGTGATTTTCCGCCTGACCATGCCCCATTTCATTAAATGTTTTTTTCCATGCAAACCCTTTAGCATCTATTTAGTGTAAATGTGCCTGTTCAATGTCAATGGGGAGACAGTGGTTTCTTGCTTTACATGTCACTCACTGCATGTGACATCTGCCAAGTTCCACTTTAAACTGGACATAGGTTTTCAGGCAGGGATTAGCTGTGACTGCTGGGGGGATAAGGAAAAATGCTTTCATTTATCTGCACTAAAAGAGCTGGCCATGATAAAAGTCCGAGATTCCATTCCCAGGCCAAGGAAGGTCAGATTGCTACAGGAAAATTCCAGCTAATGGGGAAAAATGCTGCAGTACTGTGATATTGACATTAACTGGCCTGGATTGTATAAATAATGTTCACAGGAAACAACAGAAAACTGATACAGTTTAGTCCCCTGAGGCTTGCCAGCCTCTCTTTACACAGGGGCTGGGTTAAGGCTTAAAGTTGGGTCCAGTATCAGTGCAGCATTCAGGGGCTGGCTGCACCTGCATTTGCAATAAGCCTCTTCCAGCTCTACCAATGCTGAGCGTCCTTGCTGTATTGCAGTTCAATGGTTAGAGCAAGAGTTTCACTTGGCAGGTCCAGTCTAAGTAATCAGGCCTGTGGTCTATGAATTGGACATTCATTCCTTTACACCCTAGTGCAAAGACTTTTCTACAGAAACTGCCCAAACAAAAACCCCACCTTGAATCTCTTGGCCTCCAGCAACACAGGAGTCATCCCTGACAGAAGCAGGTGCTCAGGAGCAGCACCTAAGTGGAGGATTTAGCTCAAGGAAACAAGTGTGGTGCATTGCCCAGTTTCTGTGCTTAGTCAGAATCAGAACCGGCCACGCAGCCAAATCGCTGGTCTCTGTTGGTGGGTGGAAAAGGGACGGGACTGAATTTGCATCTGGGGATGGGGGGATTTGTACTATATTGCTCCTGTGCTCAGAATTCCCTCTCCAGGTACTAAAACAAGGGGGAGCTTGCAGCACTTGCCACATTAGCGTCACCCAGAGAACAGCAGCAGTGACCAGAGAAGAGAGCAGGTGAAAAAGGAGGAGGGTAATAGGGAAAGAAACCTACCTCCCTCCTCACTCGCTCCAAGAGGAGAGGCTGCAGTGAGGCGTTACAGCATTCAGAGACAAGGACATGTGGAACTGGAGCTGCTTACAGTATCAACTTCAGGGGAGAGTCACTCTGCAAGCTGCTGGTGTGCCCTCCAGGCTACGTCCTAGGCGGTAAGCTTACCAATACCATGATACCTGGATGTCAGCTTCCTCCAGCTCTTGGTGCACTGCATTCAGTTTGGCACATGGCACCAGCCAAGTGCTGGCTCAGGCTACAGTTGAGGGCATGGAGGTGAGGGGGAGTGGGCAGTGATCCAGGTAGGTGGGGGTTAAACACTGACCCTTCTCATCTGGTCCTGTAACTGCTCCCGCATTGACTCAGGGCAGTTATCAAGCTGGCTCTTCGAGTCATTGTAAAGCGCTTGGAGTTTCGCTAGCTCCTTCCTTTCAGCATCAACCTTTCCCCTTTCCTAAATCGGGGAAAAACAACAAAACAAAAAACAAAAACAAAAAAAGAGAAAACACACTTCTCAAATCCACGCCATGCAGAAGCTGGAGAATTAGATAGTGGCTCAAGCCAGAGAGAGAAGGGGTGCAGGGGAGGGGCATGTCAAAGGGGCATTTTCCAAAAGATTGAAAAAGCAAAAGCAGTTGGCATCCAGGGCTGTATTGGTTTAAAACACTTATTGCTCAGGATTGGACCTCAGTCTCATGTCTCAAGGCAAAGACTTAACAGGAAGCACACGCCAGGCCACCTCTAGCCTTGAGCAGATTAATGTTAACATGGATTCATCATTAGGGATGATGTCAGCACAGCACTGGCTTTGTCAATTAGATATCCTGCACAGTCTGTCATCAGTAGCATTTTCATAGGCCCTACATTTTACTTTAAGTAAGTTTCAGGAACATCATTTTATAAAAAATATTTTGAATCCAGGACACCATCAAATAGTTGTAAAGCAGGTCAAATGTGGAGGCTACACTACCGGTCAAATGTCCTGTTCCATAGGCAGGGATGTCCTGACATTGTAGTTTCCTTAGCAACAACATGAAAAACAAGAGACTAAGATCCAATCTCTTCTCAGTTAATACAGTTTAGCTCCTGGGTCCTCAGGAGCGTTTCAGGTTTTATTTAAGTGAGTTAGTGACAGAGCAGAAATAAAGGGGACACTTGTTCCTGGCCTAAAGAGAGGAAGAAACAGGTTCCTCACCCTACTCCCCCACCCAGTTTAAATCTGCAGTTGGCTTCAGTCCTGCATCAACACACTGCATTTTCAAAGGAACTCAGCCCCTTACAGCTCCTAGGATCCTTTTGGGGGTTCTGCCAGCATAAAGATTGATGATAAAATCCACTGTTTGTGTGCCCTGGAACCCTAAATTAACAAAGCAATGCACTGTAACCAGTGACAGCAGCACTTTGGTCTCAAAATGCCCTATAGCCTCAGATCACCCTGGAAGATGGGGATTTTATACTTATTTTACAGGTGGGGAAACTGAGGCAGAGAGAGCACACAAGTGATTTACCTAACGTCACACAGTGAGACAGTTGGAGAACCAAGGACCTCTTGTCTCCCTTTCCTTAGCAATAGCATGATCCTTCCTCCCATCCTGCCCATTTTCCCAATTCTTACAGGAATATGTAACAAATTGAATAGGAGAAACCCCAGACCAGATTACTCTTAATCTGGGGTAAATCTGAATCAAAACACTGCAATGTGAGACTCTCTCATACCAACCCAGGATGATGAGACCAGTTAGTGCAAATCAGAAAGAGGAAGTATGAATATTCCCTCCAATCTCTGCATTGTTTTCATGCCTATGGTTACATGAGAGAAGCCCTGGGACGCGCTGAGAAATTTGTGATTGAAATAATAACCGTGGCACCATATTATCAGGCAGTACTCAGCCTGGACAGGGCACAATTGTCTTCATTTACAGGGTTACACCAGCAGGACAGAATGGAATGTGTTAGACATGGCTTGAGCCATGAAGTTTGGACCCAAGTTTGGATCTAAACTGCTGAGATACTTGGGATGTTCAGATTATTGCAGCATTAAATTATAACACAAGTTACTGGGCTCAACACAGCAGTAACTGGATAAAATTATCTGGCTTGTGTTATACCGGAGGTCAGACTAGATGATTTAATTGTCCCTTCTGGCCTTAAAATCTATGAATAAAAGATGTGGGGCCTAGTTTGGGCTCAGCTCTAGGATTTATTATTTCTGGCTTTGGCACCAAGTGCTGGCTACCTGAGCAATTATTACGAAGTATGAACCTGCAACCATCAGCATCTATAGCATCCACCTAGGTGTGGCGCAATCTCCACAGCTTCTAGGGAACCTCTTATCTGAAGAGTCAGAAACGAAAGCTGGTTACCCCACCAACACTTTTGTGAGGGACAGTCTTACGAAACTCACTTTATGGGCAGGTAACCTGAGGCACTCACTGGTGAAGTGACTTGTTGCAGAACACAAGGCAAGTCAATGGTAAAGCCATGACTAGACCTCAGCAGCCCAGACTCCCTGGCCCATAAGCTAATCACTAGGCATCAATCCCTCAGAGTATTTGCACTGTATAACTCTGAGTACCCCCTCCACGCAGTAACACAGGCACTGACCTTGGAAGGCTGTGGGCTGTCTCCAAACAAGAGACCCATGCTCTCCCACCACACGCAGAGGCTGGTAAATGGAGGGTGCACGCTCATCCAAACAAACTCAGACAACAGAGTAATACCTATTTACATATGCGCATGCATGAGATTATACAACTGATTTCTACTCATAGCACACAATTTTCCATTCAAGCCCAGCAAGCCTATTGCCTCACAGTGACGACAGACTTCCTGGGCACAGCTGTACCAAGTACCTTACCACCTCCTAATTAATCCCTGCAGTAGTTCCTGCCTTTTAGCAATGCATCCATGCATGCCAGCATCCTCCATTCCCTGCTCCCCAGCGTGCTCAGCCTGCAACACCCCATGAAAGAACCCAAGAATTCCTGCAAAGCCAGAATGTCATGCAGGATGCGTCCTTCACCTCGGGGGAAGTGGGGATGACAGTTAAACCACCAGAAGCACCACACAGAAAATGTAGTCGTAACATCCTCTGAGGAGCCAGAGGGAAGACTAACCCAGCCCCTTCTCCCCCTCCCTCTGCCACCTCCTATCAAGAGGCCAGGAAACAGTTCCACTGTAGCCAATGAAGACAGGCAATGAGACCCCTATCAACCTGCAAATCCACTCTCTCTGCACATGTCAATGCCCAAAGGGTAGGTTGCTAGATACACCATGAACCCATCTATGCTACAAGCAGAAGCGGGTCAAAGGAGCTGGTTATGGGTAGGCTAAAATGGGCATCCGTTTCCACAATTCAACCTTCATCTGGGGATGCTATGCCACTAACAATTAGTGGTATGGTAAGTGGCCACATAACTGTCGCGGAGAAGGTCTCGTTGGTCAGAAGAGCAGCTCATAGGGCTGCTCACTAGAGAAGAATGGATTTTCATGCTGCTCACTCAGAGCAGGGTGAATGATGATCAAGTCTAAAAGCTTGAATTCGCAGCCCAAGTCAAATATCAAGGTCTACTAGCTTTGATTTTTCATCTTTTCTGTAAAGCAAACAATATTCCCAGAAGAAGATATCCAGCTGTGCCCCCTGCATCTTCTCCTCTGTCTGCACCATGGGGTTAAATGCTGGAAGCAAATTTTAAAACCAGGACCATTACAAACAGTGATCCATGTCTCTCTCTCACACACAAGCTTCAGCAGGGTTAATGGAGACCTGGTTCTATACATATGATGGGTACTAATCTGGTTCTATACATATGATGGGTACTAATCTGGTACTAATCCAGAAGCACAGATTCCTGCCCCAGGGCAGTGCACAGGACATGTCTTAAGGACACAACATTGCTGAAGAAGAGCTGCCCAAGTTAGGCCCAGCTGTTTGCAGCTTGCATGAGTGCTGGAGGTTATGTGGGGCCCCACAGCATGCAGAGGCATGAGGGATTAGAGGCACATTTCAGAGTAGGCACTGTTAGAGTGAGTTAGTGAAGACTAATTAGGAAAGCGAAGACTGATTAGGAAAGCAGAGACTTTGGGAGTGTGCTTTCTTTTAGTCCCTCTCCTGGCTCCACATGGAGCCGGTTGTTTCTCTAGCAATGTTTTTAAAATGGCTGTCAAATTAAAAGAAAAAAAGTCCCAGCACATTGCATCTGTGCAGGAGGGGCTGCCTGCATCCTGCAGGCCCTGCCACTCACAGGCTGCACCTCATCCAGCCTCAGAAATAGTCTCCAATGGAATTAATCAGGGCCTGGTGCATTTCCAGCCATGGTGCCAGCATGGCTACACCCCACTGGGTTGCCATGGAGAGTGCAAGGACCGCACAAACATCAGTTCACTGTGTGAGCAGTATGGAACCCCCAGAGGGACAAGGGCAAAGGTTCTAAGAGAGCCTGAGAGAGAGTGAAAGTTGATCTCACTGCTGGGAATGTGTTCAGCTCCCACCGATCCTTGCTTCGCAGAGTGACACATTCCATGAAAGCCTGGGGCTGTGCTCCAGTGCAGTCAGTTACCTTCCTGCATGGGAATGGAACGTCTCCAACAAGACTCCTTGAGATAGTTCCCTGCATGGATATGCAGTTCTGAGGGGGCACCAACAGTGGGTTCTGTTGCTGTGAAGGGCAGAAATCATCAGCAGGAAGGGGGTTTCTTGGTGCAGTTTCAATGGGGATGGGGGCACAGTCTGTCCTGCAGAAGTTATTGAAGGAGGTGTTCAGGGGGTGAGGGCTGGAAGGTTGCCATGATACCATAGAAGAAGTTGCATTCAGGTCTCTTTTTGGTGTTGTGTGTATTTCTGCATGGGGGTGGCAGTATTGTTACCTGTTAAGAAGCATGGCGCAAGCAAGACCCCCAAATCTGGAAGGAGGGCTGAGATAATGGCCTTTGGAAGGTGCATTCTGGCTCTTGTCCTCTCCAGAGTTCCGGGAACCATGTCTCAGCCAACAAGCTGGGAAATGAATGACCTCACAGTGGCATCATAGTCAAAGCTGAATGATGCTTTGAATGGAGCGACATGGGAGTCTCCGGCCAGCTAAGCAGTGCAGCTGTCACCACCACTTGCACATGAGCATCTTGAGCTTTTGATTGGTGGGGCAGAGAGAGAACCAACAAACTCACTGCAAAACCTCTTACACCAAGGCCAGGGAAGGAAGCAAGGTGCTTCCTTGCTATCTGGGAGCAAAGGTGCCTGGGGTAACCACCTCCTCACGGAAATGGCACTTTAGATGCTTGCCCAGGAGGCAATGGCAAACCCTTTGAGAAGGAGGGCTCAGAGGCAGATGACACAGGCTTTCCTGGGGACAGACGTCCAGTGTGTGCAGTTCACAGAACCCAAGCCATTCTCCTCCACGATCAGTGGGTGAAAGAATGGGTCAGACTCTTCAGCATGGGAGCCAGCTGTACGGATGCAGGGACAACACTCTCCAGAAGGGAGGGGGCATGAGATTGAGTAGCTCCTCGGAGGCTCTGGGGGAGCATTCTGCACCCACTGCTCTAAGGCACGGACAGGGGGAGCTCTCAGCTCTAGGGTTTACCTTGTCTCGCTCCTTCTGGATGCTGGAGTCCAGGTCACGCAGTTTCTCCTGCAACTGCTGCACAATCTTCTGCTCCTGTTGCAGCTGGATCATTTCCGACTCCCTCTCCCCCTGCAGCAGTGCCCGCTCCATCTCCGCCTAGGCAGACATAGTCATGTTACAGCAGTGCCACCCCTGCCAGCCCTCATTGCCCAACCACACTGCAGGGCCCCTCTGAGGCTCAGCAACGCTTGAGTGGGACATGGCTCTGCTGGCAGAGATGGGCCAAGAAGGGCAACTGGTTCTGGGTCAGGCCAAGCTGCAGGTCAGGACTGAGGCTAATGGTTCAGGTTCAATGCTCTCCCCATGAGATCTCTGCTCCATCAAACATGAGAAACAGAGACAGGCCCCACCCGGCCTTGGGTCAGAACCAGACTCAAGCTATTAGGATTAGTTCTGACCCTCCATCTCCCCCCTCTTCCTTCTGGTCCCCAAATACACCCCACAAAAACAAACAAAAAAACCACAAAGGGATCAGATTTGAGGCTCTGGTCCAGGTCCCTCCCTGGGGCAGTCATTGCCTTGCCCTTCCTGGGGAGGGGTGCCTGGCCAAAGCTCTCTAAGGGCAGAGCCCCACAGAACACCAGAGAAATAGGGCTGGGGATGCCGGAGGAACCAACCACTCAGCCCAGCACTGTTCCACTGTGAACCCACCTCTGTCCAGTGCAGGGCTCCACCTTCGCCACCAGTGGGGGCCCTGCACCCTTCTTTTCCCCCACCCCAGGAGCAGGAACAAAGGTTTCCCCCCACCTCATGAGAAGACTCCTGCAGCTGCTGCTCCAGCTCCTTGACATGGTTCTTGAGTTTGTCCACATGGCCCAGCACACGCACCCACTCCTCCTCCAGCAGGGTGGCCTCCTTGGCCCTGGAGCCCGTCGAGTCCTCATGCTGCTTAGGAAAAATGGCAGTATCACTGGGGGGCTGACTATTTGCTATTTGCAGAGCAGGGAGTGCACACATCCCTTCAGCAAGAAGAGGGCCCTGCCCTGCTCACAGCCACTCCGAACAGCCCATCCAGGACAGCCCTCCAAGGTAGGGCGCAGATAGGGCATTTCAGTGTGCGGCTCTCATGAAAGGGAGGGGTGCGCACACAGTGACAGCTCCCTCCAGCCAGCACCCCCCTGGCATTCCACTGGCCACAGTCGGCGTAGCAGTCTCAGACATGAAGCTTCATGTCTTCATGTCTGAGTCAAGCAGCAGCATCCCCAGCAGGATGGGTTCAGCCTCTCCACTCCACAAGGCTCCGTCCTTTCACCTAAGGCCAGGTGCTCTCTCGTGCTGTGGGCCCCGCCCCCAATCACCTCATGGTGTGTATTCTGTGCCATGTGGACCCCCCATCTCATGGTGGTGCTCTCCATGCTTGGGTGGCCCTGCCCCCCACCTCGTGGTGCGTGCTCTCTGTGCTGCTACATTCCTCCTTCAGATTCTCCTCGTCTGATTTCTCCAGGTTTTGCTGAGGCCCCGTGGCTTCTCCAGTCTCCTCTGCGGCCTTGCCCAGGCTCAAGGCAGCCAGGCTGGCTGAGCCTTTGGAGTGCCTTCTGCCTGTCAGGATGGTGGTGGTGGCATCTCCGTCACTCAGGAAGTGCCGATGAGGGCTGCCTGTGTTTGTGATGTCATCAGTTCTGCTGTATTCTGCACACAGGTTCAGGATGGTCTCCAGGCGTTGGCGTTCCTGGGCAGGGGTTGGGGGCAAGAAGGTGTGAGTGGGGTGCCTGCCAGGTTGGGTTCTCACACAGATATAGGAGGCCATGCAAGCAGGAACTGGAACCGCTGTGGACCCAGGCGCCTTTGGAGGAAGCAGGCCCCATTGCCCTGGTCTTTCCCCTCTTCCCGCCATCCCTGCATCAACCCATGACACCAAACTTCCTGACGTGACATTTGTGTTGAACTAAAACACGACTCCCACCCCTTGTTCCCCCACATCCTGGTCCTGCTCACCCCACCACTGGATGAATACACAGCTCCCCACCACAAGCCTTGGCCAACCAGCTTGGGGCACTCTGTTGCATGGGACTAGGACCCTTGTGTGGAGAAGCAGGCAGGCAGAGTGGCTGCCCTTTGCTCAGCCCTGCTCTGTTCAGCACCTGGAGCCTGGGGGATATGACTCATGTCTTATCTCCTATCACCGGTCCCTGCCCGCAGGTGGTGGCAGCAACAACCACAGTTAATATGCAGGAAATGGAGAAGGGGGCTCTGGCTAGCCATTCCGCCTTTTTCCCTCCCCCGCTTTCAGGCCTCCTCCCCTCCCCTGTACTAATTCCCAGCCAGAATATGGGGCAGGGCCTTCACAACCATATTTGGGCCTGACAGATGGAACTGAGTGCTGGAGGGGTTGGGGAGACACAAACACCTGCTTGGTCCACGCCATAATACAACTCTCCCAATAAAGTGTCCAGACCCCACAAACATTCATCTCTCTGACCCCCTGCCACCAGCTGCCATGTCATTGCTAGCCATGCATAACCAGGCCCCGATCACAAGGCTGCAAGCCAGGTAATGCAGGGAAGCTCATTGCATTGTGGACCATGCCCTTTGATCCCAAAGCCTCCCCATCTCCAGCCTGGCCATCATGGAGAAAATGCACCCCCTTGCATCGTTTGGGGATCCTCAACACAGAGGCATGCGGCTGCATCTCGCTAATAGGGCTTCTCCCAGGGAGTCTGGGATCCTCCAAGATGCAAGTGCAGTCCTAATGAATTGCAGCTGCCTCTGGGGCAGAGTACATCAACCAGCTCACAAACACGGGGAGGAGAAATTCTGGCTCAGGTGCCTGGGGCGAACCTCTCCTGCTGCTAGTTGTGTTGAAGGGATCACTAATGTCCATGCAGAGCAGATAGGCCTCTGGTTCAAAAGATGTGGCTGAAAAACACTATAGGTATGTCTACACAGCAATTAACACCCATGGCTAGCCCAGGTCAGCTGACTTGATCTCACGGGGCTCGGGCTGTAAAATTGCTGCGTAGTTGTCCATGCTACTTTACGACCCTCCGAGGGGGGAGGATTCTAGAGCTCAGGCTCCGGCCTGAGTGTGAACATCTACACAGCAGTTTTTAGCCTCACAGCCTGAGCCCCCCACAAGACCGAATTAGCTGACCTGGGGCAGCCTCAGCTGTACTGTAGGTCCCTTATTCCAGTGTAAATGTAGCTGTGTAGCTTCAGGCTGCTGCCTAGGGGGATGAGGGACTCGGTGGACTCTGCTGCACCAGGAGTTCACTCCCCATGCCTGATGCTCAAGCCATTAGACCCACAGAAGGGGAGTGTCCAGCTGCAAACAGACATGCACCAGGCACCATGCACCAGACACCCTCAACTCCGTGGCTTAGGCAGATCAGTGCTAAGTTCACAGACCGAAAATGCTGGCTTGAGGAGTCACTGACTGAGCTCAGAAGCAGGAACAAGAGCCCCAGCATAAAGGAACAGTCCAGAACGAATCTCCCCAAGCCGCCGCAAGGGCATGGGGCAGAGGCTGGGCATACTTGAGAAAGTGACACTGGGTTGAGCTTAAATTGTTTTTTCCAGCCCATTTAGTTGAACTCAAGCAGGCCAGTGTGTGGACGTTCTGACTGCAGTTTAGCTTAAACTGATTCCTAAGCAACTAAAGTTAACCTGAATTAAGTTTGGTTTAATGCCAAAATAAGACTATAAAGCATTTCTTTAGTTGAACCAGGGACCTGAGATAATTGCCCATTTGTGCCACGGGCTGCTTCAAGAGCAGAACTTCTCCCAGGGACTTGGATTTGTATCAAGGCATTTTTGGCCAGAAGGGCACAGCTCCATATAACCTGGGGGGAAGCACCCAGAGTCCTCTCCCTTTGATGGGTGTGGAGCCAGCCTGCTTTGCCCTGGAGTGGGGATTGGAGCAGGCTACATTGCTCTCTCTCAATTTAATTGATCCAGGACATTTGGGGTGGTGAAAAAGGAAAACAAGGGAATCTCAATGAATGTTTCATCCTCTTTGAATCCTCCCAGCAAACCAACAAAGACAGAGTGTCCTGCCTGCTTCTGGAACAGCTACTGCTGCAACAACCAGGGGAAAGGTCTGCTCCTGCCCGTTCCCTCCCTAGCTTTTGTTGTCTGCTTCCAGCCATGGAATCACTGCTTGCATGGCACACTCCCTCCCAGGATCTGAGTTCCCAGAGCCTGGCAGCACTTGCTTCCCACCAGGGGCAGGAAACCAGGCAGAAACCGGTGCCATATTATTGAGGGGATGTTCTCAGAACAAGGTCATGCTCACAGAAAAGGGTTTTATCCACACTGCTAGTCACCACTGGGAGCTGAACGCATGGACCCATTCCCTTCACCACCTCTCCTTGCCGAGGCCAAGGTCAACTACAGGCTCTCATGCTCTAGCATTCTGCTTTGCAACTCACACCCCAGGCCGCACTCCCTATTTACAAAAGGCAAGCAATCCCCTCCCCCAGAGGAGAAGGAGCACCCAGACAAAACAGACGTGCCAGGACCAGTCATTTCCGAATCACAGTGAAGTGCTCACCCTACTGCAGATCATGAGGGGCAGGACCACGCCTCTCCAAGACCACACGAATCACCACCTGATGCAAACGGACTTGGTTCTCATTCCTAACACACTCCAGGGAGGTGAGAGGACACACAGGTCTATCTAAAAACCTGCAGAGCTCCCCAGATCTACCTGGGTGAATGAATCGCACTCCTTGCCCATTATTTATGAAGAGTGTGCACACAATACAACCCGCCCCAGCACATTCCTGTCTGTCCTCCTCCCCCACATCCTCTGCCAGATGCTGCTGGCTGCCACTCCTGGCTCTGGGCCAAAGTACAGCATTATTAGTCACTCCAATGTACAGGGAGAGGTAGGGAGGGATGAGGAAGGGTTTGTTTGGATCACTTGTTTCATGCAGGTAAACATGGCCACACACCAGGACCATGGATGATTCTGGGAGACAACTCCAGGCCCCGAGTGTCCTGCTGTAACCACTAATTCATGTTCTCTCCCTAACTGGTACCCCTCCCTACTGCAAGGAACCCCCAGCCATGCAGCACTTGTCTGGCATGCAAGGGACCAGGCTACTCCTTACGGTGCTTTCCCAAGCAGCCCCATCCCACCCATGGGCAACCCTTTGCTACCACTCCCCAAAGTGGCAGTCCCAATCTCTTTGCTGTAGGCATCCAGCCAACTGTGGAATGCTGCTTTTCATCCCGTGGGCTTCCTAACTCCAATGGAACGTCATCCACAGAGATCGGAAGGACTCAAGATACTCCAAACTCCAGATGTAAGTCACTCCACTGCCCTTGCCCAAGGCCCCGGAGTTTAAAGTGCCTGAGATAGCTGTCCTCAGGGGGTGATCCAGCCCTGGACAGAAAAGCCAGGAATTTATTCCAAATGATTTTCAGCCTCTCCTTCGCAAACGCTGCTCCCATCATCTGCCTAGGTACATGAGTGACCACTTACTTTGCAGATGCCAATGCCGTCCTGTGAAGCAGGTGGCAGGAGACTGCCAAGGAAGCAAGAATGCACACATATGCAGAACCATTCTCATCCCTGAACAGCTCAGTGACACAGCCAATCTCAACTGGTCTGAGAAGCCAATGGCCTGAGGGACCTACAGACATACAGGTCATATGCCACAAAGGGTGCTGCCAACAATCAAAGAGCCCTGCCAGTTTAGATGAAGTCTCCGAAGAGCCCAGACGGCAAACACAGGGCCTTACCAGCTTTTTCCTTGGGAAAGGGATGAAAATCTGGGACTAGTTGTACAGGAGCAGGCACCACGCATAGCATCACAGGGACAACAAAGACTCCTCTCCCACAGCTCTTTCCAAATCTACAGTCCCCTGCTATTCCAGTCCTAGGCCACTGTTGAAAAAGGGCTGACAATCAGGCCACAGAGCAGGGTGGGTTTAGTTTCAGCATAGCACAGTCTCAAGGGCAGGCCACACAAGCACCCACTCCGCTCCAGGTGTATTTCTAGCCCAGATAAAGTGAGGGACAAGAACAGGGCAAAGGTCAGGGCACAGCAGCAAAAGGGAGGGGAACAACAGAAAGCTGGTGGCAATCTTTCTAACCTACAGTGACCTTGGCTCGAGACCAAGGAGTGAACTGCAACAGCCATAAAAGAAATGCACACTGTGGCTCAAAGGTATGCAGCACCCGCTCACAGTTGCTCTTGCTAGCTCCCCTCCACCTCCCCTTCTCTCCTCAGGTCCATATATACTCACAGAGGAATCCAGCCCACTTTCATGGTGCCTGTCGGGCATTCCTGCAGGGAAGCAATTCACCTTCACCCTCTCACCCACCTGGATTCAGCACCACCCCATATAGAGTGCCATTTGGGAGACGGGAGTCAGAAACAGACTAATTACATAGACTACAGCCCCAGGCTGGAGAGCTGCATGGCTCTCCATGCACACCACACAGAGCTATTTCTGAATAGTGAATCAGGCAGTGTGAGTGCAAACTTCAGCACCAACCTGAGTCAGTGCTGAGTAAACAGGGCTCCCTCCCCCATGTCAGCCAGATGCAGCTTAGGTGAAAGGATCCCCCATCCTCCTCTGAGCCCGGGTAAAGAGAATCATGATCTTGTGGTTATAACACGGGACAGAGTCAGGATGCCCGGTTCTAACATGACACCTGGGTCCTATTCCGGGGTGTGCCACTGACAGACTGCATGATGTTGGGCAAAACATACACTGTCCCTGTGCCTCTGTTTCCCCATGGGTGCAATAGCAGTTGATCCTGACCTGACTAGGCTGGAAGAGGCTGTGATAGGCTAGGAGACCCAGGGGGAAAGTGCTGCAGGGGGCAAAGGACATTCAAGAGAGAGGTGGGCGTGAGCTCCACCTGTGGGCCAGGTCACCCCCATTGGGGGAACAGAGGGGATGTCTCCAGACAGAAAAGCCCTAGACAAAAGAGGGGGATAGTCACCTGCCTCTGACTGGTAACTCAGAAGCCCACAGAGCCGAGCAGCCCCCTCAGCAGCCTCGCCCTTCTCATACTGCACCAGGTGCCTCATGCCTCCTATGCACTGCTCCGGCCACCAGAAGGAATCACAAGGGGGGCAAGGGCAGCCTGCCAGGCTCTGACAAGTAGCTCAGGAGGCTCCATTCTTGGTTAGTCCTTTGGCACTACTATTACAAAGGTGATTACTAATATTGGGAGTGGATGTTCAGACCCAAACACAGCCTGGTCTTGGGCTCAGGTTCTTGCATAGCCCCTACCACAGTGGACTGCCCCAGACAGCACATTCCTGAGCTCTGCTGCTGCAGATTCACAGGGCTGGAGGTGCTTTGATAATCACCTCCCTCCCTGGGGACCAGACAGCCCAGGGCAAGGGCACAACAGCACCGGCTGGCCGGACAGACCCAGCCCAGCATCAGCTTCCTGATCAGCCAAGAGGCACTGAAAGGGCTGGCTTAGGAAGCCAGGCCCCATGTTTGGAGTAGGTTAAATCTCAATATTCTTAGAAAATGGGGTGCTGCTCTCTTACACTGTTCCCACAGCAAAACAAGCTAGATTCCCAGCAGCCCAACTGGCCCTCTTCCCTCTCGGCTCAGCCATCTGAGGAATCCCAGGCTGTCCACCCAGCCCTGCTCAGAGGGGAGAGCACTTCCTACAGCTAAGGCGGATGAAGTGCCCAGAGGCTCTCGCTCTCCTGCTAGGAGGGAGCAGGATATGCAGGAGCAACCTTTCCATCCTATCTGTGCTGTGCCTGTCTTACCTGTGTCTGGAGACTTCCCCACGAGGATTAATGGGGAGCAGGACCCCATACCGCCTCCCAAAGACTGATGCCTCCAGCCACTGCCTGAGGGTTTATGCACTCCACAGCCCTACAATGACCATCACTCCACAGGTTCAGAGAGAACAGTCGGGAGAGTCAGGCACTCCCCAGTGTAGACTCTGAAAAGAGCAAGACACCACTGGAGCGCACAGGACAGAGGGTGCTGGCATCCACCCTATTCCTTCTATGGTGGGTGAACAGAGTCTCTCTGACAGCCCACACCACAGCTCTGAGCCTGAGCACCTGGGAAAGGGACTGACCTCCACTTGCCAAAGCACAACGTGAGCCAGATGTTGAGGAACAAAACCACCCCTGGTCCACCCCCCGGCCTTGGGTGCAGGGTCACGCACCGCACACAGCCCAGTCACAGCCATGCTAGTCAGGAACAGCTAACACCTAGAGCGTAGACCCAGGCCTTCTGCCTCACATACTGGTCCCAGTTCTGAAGCCAGGCCTGTCTGCAAACCCTTACACTCCCCTGGAAGCAGAGCATGAGCTGAAATTAGAGACTCAGGCCTCTTTGGCCAGCTGGAGACAGATCTGCTTCTGAGAAGGCACTCAGTACACATTCAGGGCACCAGGTGGAGGGTTTGGTGTCAACAGCAACATATGGACTCAAGACATATCTAGCCAAAGACCTCCTCAGCACGAAGCAGCCAGCAGAGTGAATATTCGTCGACTCCTGGAGGTAATGTCAGGGGAGTGTCAAGTACCAGGCTGAGTCATCTCTGGGTCTTGTTAGTCTGCACCTGATGCCACCCTCATCTCACAAGGCACCACTCATCACCTGCCAAGTGCCCCTTCAATCAGGGACACTGTCATATCCACATTCTTTCCAGTCGGTTATTGCCATCTGATTCACAGCACCAGTTCCTACGCGGACCCCTTTATATTAAAGAAAAGGATCTCAGGCACTGAGCTCTCTGCCTTAGTCAAATCCTATCCTTGCAGTCTGGACAGTCTACCACGGACAGCAAGGTATTGTGCTCTCCCTCCCCATAGCACATGGCTGGTTGTTGGACAGCCTCCTGGGGATAGAGATCAGACACTTCATGTGCTGCCACAAAGGGCAGCCTGATAGCCAACAGACATCTTCAGTGGTTTTGGCCCTGACTGCAGTAGTGACCTCCCTAAGGTAAGCAGAGCAGTCAACAGGTGCCTCCCTGATCCCACTGAGCCCATCACCTGTGCAGAGACTTCTACTCAGCAACTACCACCTGGTTTGCCCCAGCACACCATCCGGTGGCAAGGGGAGGGGTTTCGCTACATGGTCTCTTGGAACCATCCCAGACAGGTCCCCTTCACTGACTATGCATGAACAAAGGAAGAGACAGATGCACTGGGCAAAGCCCACCCCTATCCCCAGCCAGGCAGCTGTCTAGTCTATAAAAACTCTGTCTCATACCCAAAATATAGAGCTTAGGTGCCTGCAAGATCTCCCATCTGCCAGCAGCCTTGGAACATTATCTGCACAATACACTCACTGCAATTAAAAGGCCCAGGCAGCTAACTACTGAGACAGGAAGCTGGAATCCCAGGCTGGCAGCCCCCAGAGAGCATATGGTCAAATCCTGAGGGACTACATTTAAAGAAGAGGCCTCAACGTGCTATACATACAGGCTAGACTGTGCTAATCAATACCGTGTAGGTTCACACCCTATCCTGTCCATGGAGACTCAATAATACAATCGATAGGCACTGTAGTTTCATAGTTCACCCCACATAAATGCAGCTCGTTTAGAGGCATAACCTGCCAGCACTGTCCTGACATGAATCCATTAGGTTCCCTGTCCTGTTATGACAGTTAAATTTATAGTGGCTTCTGCATAATCCAGCTAGCTGCGTGCAGAAGGGAGGCCCCTGGAGCTGCTCCTTGTGTTAATCTCTCCAGATAAACAAGGAGTCCAGATACTCAGAGGTTTTTGCACATTATTGGTATGCAGCTGTTAGTAACTGCAGCAGAACACACAACAGAAAGGGTCTGGGTTTGAAAACAGTAGAAATCCAAGGCCCTATGCAAAGAATGCACTAGCTCTTACTGCAGCTACCTGGTCTTCCTGGTACCTGGGTCAGGTCTGGGCTTGGAAAGAGTCAAGCTCACTGATGGTATAAAAAAATCCCAGGTCACTGTGAGGGCAAGAAGGTGCAGTGACTGACCTGAGTGGCAGGAGTGGACAATGATGTACACACCTTCCAGTGCCATGCACTCTGTGTGACAGTATGTGGCACAGCAGGCCCACATCTGTGTGCGCAAGCACATGGCAGAATCAAACTAAGGGGAGGACTTGGCAATTGCTCCAGAGCAAAGAGGTTCCCAGATCCTATCCACCCCAGAAGTCATGCAAGGCCAAAGCAGTCCAGCAGAAAATGCCACAAGCCCCTCAGCCATTAGCAGAGCACTCCACTCTCCCCCACTCAAGGAATGGGCTGGTACTGGGGCCTGTGGGGGGCACTGTAGTTGCCTTCCTGTATCCCTTTCACAAATCCCCACTAAGCATTTGAGGGAGGCAGGGAGCCCGTAGGTCATGTACACAAGGGAAGAGCTAGCCAGGCTCTGTAGCATGCTACAAGACTAGGGCTCACCAATACAGTGCCCTGCTATGACCACTAATTATGCCCCTGCCATGGATGCGTAATGGGGGTTGCAACAGGGATTGCAGTGCTATTGCTCTGTGGTCCTGGAAAGCAGCATGCCAGCTCGAGCAGAGGGGAAAGAAAAGGGTTCATTGCAGCTAGTGCCTCACTCTAAGCAAGAACCAATCTGACAGGGAGCAAGACATAGAGCTTCCCCCATTGTGCACCATCTCCAACCCCTTACCAGACCCCACTTCCGTGCCATGTCCCATCCCCGTGCCACGCCCCGCCTCTCACCAGGCGCTCCATCTCCTGCTCACGCAGCCGCTCCTCATGCTGGCGTCGGTGATACTCTAGCAGGTCATCCTCATTGTCACTGATCTCGGTGATGCTGTTTTTGCGCTCCCTCGTGCTCGCTGGCAGCCGCAGGTCTCCCGACAGTTTCTTCTGTGCCCGGGGGCTCTGGCAGGGAGAGGGCACAGCCAGTGATCCCAGGCTGTATGCAGGGGTGAGGGTGCTGCCAAAGCTGGGCTTACGCTGGGAGGCAAGTTCTGCCTGGAAGATGGGCGAGGGGCTCCTGGTTCTCAAATTCTTCCCCACCAAGGAGGATGAGGAGGAGAAGTCTTCATGCCTCTCCAGGGGCCTGGCTGCCTTTCGCCGGATACGAGGGCTCTCAGGAACCTCCCTGGCCAGCTTGGTTTGCTGCGAGGGGCTTTCCTGGGGGGTCCTTGCTTGGGGAGACAAGGCAGGGGGCAAGGGTGCTGCCCGGCGAGACAGGGAAGGGCTAAGGGGAGGTAAATCCCTCATGCTCTCCATGCTCCTTCTGCCCATCCTGGGACTCTCAGGAGGTTGCAGAGAGCGGCCGCCCGGGCTAACATGAATGAAGCCTGTAGTCTCCAGGGGCTGAAAGACTCTTGCCAAAACCTGCCGGGATGGGCTGGAGGCTAAGTGCCTGTCAATGCCCAGGGGCTCCCTGCCCTCTCTGAAGGGGCTGGGTGGGCGCTCTTGCAGAGCCACTGTTTTCAACCTCTGAGCAGATGGTGACTGAAATTTGGATGCCAGCTGGGGGCTGCTGGAGATGTTGTTAGGCTGAACCTGTGGGCTCCCTGTTACATAGTCACTCAGGTTTATGGACACCACAGGCACATGCTGGTTAGAATGGCCCAGCCGCAAGCTCTCAACAGATCTCCAGGTGTTGGAGAAGGCTGAAAGCCCAGGGTTTTCAGGATGCATGACCCTCTGGCCAGGTGTGGGGCTCAGGGGACTGCCATGCACTGCCCTCCTCTGCATCTTGGGACTCTCTGCAAGCTGCGTCTCACTTGTACCCATGGTGCTGCTCTTCAGGTCCAGGCTGGAGCCCCCACATGGAGGTGGAGGTGGCCGCTGCTGAGGGGGCTGCATGGCATGGTTGTAGCTGGAGGATCTCACTGGCACCACTGGGGGGATGGGTGGCCCCTGCTCCTGGCTACTGGGAGAGTGGCTAGTGTAACTGCCACTGCTGGCTGGAGAGGAGAGTGGGGAGAAGGGTGGGGATGCATTGTCATAGCTGGAGCCCACAGACATGGCCCCAGGGCTCAAGGGTGGGGACAAGAAGTAGTGCCCGCCCCCATTCACCACTGAGGATACAGGGGACTGGGCGCTGGCAGAGAGCTTTTTTCCAGGGGACCCCGACTCTTCCATCACCAAAGAGTCCATGATGTCCTGCAGGTCCTTCTCGATGGAGCTGACCAAGGAACTGTGGCTGGGCCGGGGCCTCACTTCCTGCCCCTTATGGACATCGTTGAGCGATAGCTGATGGTTGCCATTCACTAGACTCTCCGATTCTGCCAGAAAGAAACGGGAGCACGCGTTAGTCCAGGGGACAGCAGCATTAACCTCACAGCCCAACCCATGCCAAACCCCTCCACTCAACCAGACCATGTGCGCAGAGACAGGCCAGAGCCAGCTTGTGCTAGGGAGCAAACATTCAACTCCTGCTCCACATGAGGCAAAGGGCCCATTTCTAAAGCAGGATAGCCCAAGCCCTGTCCCCACAAAACCTTGGCTCCAAGTCAGTTCTGGAGACTCTACAGGAACCACAACAGCCTAGGGCCTGCTCTCCAAAAGGCTGGCAGTGGAGGAAAAAATGATGGCCACCAAAGCCTGGTGGATCAGTCCGGGTTGGGTCTCTGAACCCATCTACCACTCCTCTATAGAGAGCCACTATTTATTGCTACCACAGCCAACCTCATCACAGCCACGACCATAGGGCACATGAGGAAGGGAAGGGATGGAAGCCAGTGTCAAATCACTGACATCTCCCAAAGGAAACGTTCCAGCGGGAAGATGCCAGTAGTAGCGCCCACACAAGAGATGATTTCCACCTCCCAGTCCTCCTCCTCTTCTCACTTCCCACATTACAGAACACCCCTTATTCTAATTGCTCTAACTAACACTTTGCATTCTGGAGGGAGCGGAACCACACTACAGGGGTGTGCTAACTACTGTGTACTGAACAGCTGCTGTGCTCACCTGAGATGGATGTGTTTTAGTAACACGTCCTAAGCCTTCCACTGGATCTTTTCATTTATGAAACTAAAGCACACAGTGCTGGCCCTTTGCTGAACTCTCCCCCCTAACCCTGCCCTCTCCCCTGGGGTTCAGGTTAAGCCATGCTACTATGGAGTGTTATCTCCAAAACTGATCATCTCCTTGGAGCTCAGGTGCCTGGGGATTAGATTCCAGTAACTAGCTAGGTGTCCCATCTTGCCCAGATGATTGAAATTCAATAGCTCTTTCCAGTACACAAACAGCAAAGCCCTGTGAAACTAATGCAACCTCTCTTGGCTCTTCCCATGGTCTCGCTGGCCTGCTGGGAGCTGAGCAGGGAACAGTTGCACATACCTCGCCTCAGAGGTATGGTATCCTACAGAGATGGGACAGGCTGTTGTGTCTTCCCTGTCCACATAATAATCAGTTGCTGGGGCCTCCTGACTTTTCTTCTGGAGTCCTGTAGACAAAACTGAACCTGCACCGCAGTGAGGGGAAGGTGCTGCAGCAAGCAAGAGCCAGCTCCAGTCATGGGTCTGAGCATCTGCCACCCACACAAAAGGGAGGAGGCACTGCCTCCTCCAAAGCATCCTCCAGCAGCAGAGTGCAGGGCACTCTGCCAGTTTCACCCTCCCAGCCAAAATGGCTGCATCCCCTTTCCTCTGAGGCCTAGATTCAACACTCCCTTTCCTTCCCTATCTGGGATCAGGGACAGGGGGCAGGAAGAACAGGTAAGAGCCCCAAAATCAAACATCTGGGCTGACTGGAGGGAGAGGCGGCTGTTCTCTGGGTCAGATTTGAGGAAGGAACCTCTGAGAGTTTGTCTTGGGGATTCAAAGGGTTTCAGGAACAATAACAGGGAGGAAAATTAAACAATTTGATTGAGTGCCCCTTAAAAACAGTTTAAATAATCAGCATGGAGCCAGCTGCTGCCGTAACCTTTGTCTGGGGTCTAGAGTTTGAGCTATGCAATATGTCTATAAACAGGGGCAAGCAAGCTGAGCTGGGGGAGGGAGGATGCATCAGCTAGAAACCAGATCAGGCCACTCACTTGCCTCAGGACATGGGGGATAAACCCAAAGCAGCTCCACCCTCAGTTCCTGCCACTTGGGTCTGAACTAAAATCCCCCCTCCTCAAGTCCCAGCAGCTGAAGTTGGACTGGCCTCCAGTGCCTCAGGATGTTAGGGATCCCAGCAGGTGGCAAACGGCCAATTCCTTTGATAAACAGGTGACAGGTTATCAGCTCCTGCTCAATAAATTCTAAGGTGGATTGAAGCTTCTGGCTCCCGTTAAATTGGCCCCAAACTCTAAGCAAGGGCTATCCATGACACAATATCTCAGAGTCCCAAATGTTGACCTCGTAGAACCCAAGCTCCTCAGCTATAAAGGCTCCGAGAAGTGATAGCACCCAACTAGCCCTTTAAGCTCATCCCCAGGACAAATCCCCATCAGCAGGTGACTTTAAACATCTCCCTCTTTTTGGACAAACATTGCACATGTGAGCTGGTCAAAAGCTGCCAAGGGCCTCTACACCTCCCCAGTACCAGCTTGCCCTTCCCATGCATAGCTTTCTGGGGCTGGGGTGAGTCACGTCTGGAGGCAGCTCTCTCCAAGGGCAGAACCACTTTCAAAAGCAGCAGCAGCGCCATCACTCTGTGCTGCTACACCTTTCCTTAGAGCTTCTCCAAACACTTTGCAAACACTAATTAATTAAGCCACAACCTCAGGGCACCTTTTCAGCTCTAACACTCCCAACAGCAACCACAGCAGAGGAAAGAAAGCAGCCAACTAGGTCACAAGCTGCTAGGCTGCCTCCCCACTACACACACACACACACACACATCTTCCATGCCTGCTGATACCCAAATGCTGGACAGCCCAACCTTCCCGTCTCCACCCACCTGCTATAGAGCTAATAATGGCCACTCCAGTCATTCTAGCTGTGGAGACAACATGGTCAAATGGTTAGATCAGGATGCCTGACTCAAGAGCTCCTGGGTTCTATTCCTGGCTCTGCCACTCACTTGCTGTGTGACCTTGGGCTACTCTTGTCCTCTTGGAATAACTCAGAATCCCAGTCTATAGACTCATAGGTTAGAAGGGACCAATATGATCATCTAGTCTGACCTCCTGCACAAAGCAGGCCACAAAACTCTACCCATACACATTTATAACAACCCCGAACCCATGAGTGAGTTATTGAAATCCTCAAAAGTGAGATTTGAAGACCTCAAGCTGCAGGGAATCCACCAGCAAGCGACCCATGCCCCACGCTGCAGAGGAAGGCGAAAAACCTCCGGGGCCTCTGCCAATCCGCCCCGGAGGAAAATTCCTTCCCGATCCCAAATATGGCGATCAGCTAAACCCCGAGCATGTGGGCAAGACTCACCAGCCAGCACCCAAAAAAGAATTCTCTGCAGTAACTCAGTTCCCATCCCATCCAACATTCCCACAGACCATTGAGCAGACTTATCTGCCGATAATCCAAATCAATTGCTCAAATTCAACTATCCCATCATAACATCCCCTCCATATACTTATCAAGCTTAGTCTTAAAGCCAGATAAGTCATTTGCCCCCACTACTTCCCTCGGAAGGCTGTTCCAGAACTTCACTCCCCTAATGGTTAGAAACCTTCGTCTAATTTCAAGTCTAAATTTCCTAACATCCAGTTTGTACCCATTCGTCCTCGTGCCTATATTAGTACTAAACTTAAACAATTCCTCTCCCTCCCTAACGTTAATCCCCCTGATATATTTATATAGAGCAAGCATATCCCCCCGGAGCCTTCTTTTGGCCAGGCTAAACAAGCCAAGTTCTTTGAGTCTCCTTTCATAAGGCAGATTTTCCATTCCTTGGATCATCCTAGTAGCCCGTCTCTGAACCTGTTCCAGTTTGAATTCATCCTTCTTAAACATGGGACACCAGAACTGCACACAATATTCCATGTGGGGTCTCACCAGCGCCGTATATAACGGCACTAACACCTCCTTCTCCTTGCTGGAATACCTCGCCTGATGCATCCTAAAACCGCATTTGCTTTTTTAACAGCCATATCACATTGGCGGCTCATAGTCATCCTGCTATCAACCAATACCCCAAGGTCCTTCTCCTCCTCCGACGTTTCCAACTGATGCGTCCCCAACGTATATTTAAAATTCTTATTATTAATCCCTAAGTGCATGACCTTGCACTTTTCACTATTATATTTCATCCTATTACTATTACTCCAGTGTACAAGGTGGTCCAGATCTTCCTGAATAGTATCCCGGTCCTTCTCCGTGTTAGCAATACCCCCCAGCTTCGTGTCATCCGCAAATTTTATTAACACATTCCCGCTCTTTGTGCCAAGGTCAGTTATAAAAAGGTTAAATAAGGTCAGTCTAAAAACTGATCCTTGAGGGACTCCGCTAGTAACCTCCTTCCAGCCTGACAGTTCACCTTTCAGCACGACCCGCTGTAATCTCCCCTGTAACCAGTTCCTTATCCACCTTACAACTTTCACATTCATCCCCATCTTTTCCAATTTAACTAACAGTTCCCCATGCGGAACCGTGTCAAACGCCTTACTGAAATCGAGGTAAATTAGATCTACCGCATTGCCTCTGTCTAAGTAATCCGTCACCTTCTCAAAGAAGGAGATCAGGTTGGTTTGGCACGATCTACCTTTAGTAAATCCATGTTGCAATTTGTCCCAATTACCATTGACCTCAATGTCCTTAACTACTTTCTCCCTTAAAATTTTTTCCAAGACCTTACACACGACAGACGTCAAGCTAACAGGCCTATAATTACCCGGATCACCTTTATTCCCTTTCTTAAAAATAGGAACTATGTTAGCAATTCTCCAATCGTACGGCACAACCCCCGAGTTTACCGATTGCTTAAAAATTCTCGCTAACGGGCTCACAATTTCACACGCCAGTTCCTTTAATATCCTCGGGTGGAGATTGTCCGGCCCCTCCGATTTTGTCCCATTAAGCTGTTCAAATTTGGCCTCTACCTCAGATACGGTAATATCCACCACCACATCCAGATTCCCGTTTGTCATCCCTCCATCATCCCTAAACTCCTCACTAGTCTTATTAAAGACCGAGGCAAAGTACTTATTTAGATATTGGGCCATGCCTAGGTTATCCTTAACCTCCGTTCCATCCTCAGCGTATAGCGGCCCCACTTCTTCTTTCTTTGTTTTCTTCTTATTTATGTGGCTGTAGAACCTTTTACTATTGATTTTGATTCCCTTTGCAAGGTCCAGTTCTACGCGGCTTTTAGCCTTCCTCACTTTATCCCTACATGTTCTGACCTCACTAAGGTAGCTTCCCTTACTAATCCCGCCTTTTTTCCACTCCCTGTAAGCTTTCTGCTTTTTCCTAATCCCCTCTCTGAGTTGCTTGCTCATCCACCTTGACCTATTACTCCCACCCATAGTTTTTTTCCTCTTTCTTGGGATGCAGGCTTCCGACAGTTTCCGCAGCTGCGACTTAAAGTAATTCCAGGCCTCCTCCACATTTAAACCCACAAGGTCCTCCGTCCAATCCACTTCCCTAACTAATTTCCTTAACTCTTTGAAATTAGCCCTTGAGAAGTCGAAAACCCTAATCCCAGATCTACGTTTGTTTATCCTCCCATCTAATTTGAATTGAATCAGCTCATGATCACTCGAACCAAGGTTGTCCCCTACCACCATTTCTTCTACAAAGGTCCTCACTACTCACCAAAACCAAATCTAAGATGGCATCCCCTCTCGTAGGTACTTCAACTACTTGATGAAGAAATCCATCCGCTATCACATCCAGAAAAATCTGACCCCTATTATTCTTGCAAGCACTCGTCCTCCAGTCTATATCCGGGAAGTTGAAATCTCCCATAATCACACATTGCCCCTTAGTGGGGGGTAATGGCACTTACCTAGGGGGGCCTCAATTTCTGCTTGCAGAGCTAGCTGAGCCCCGTGGATGGCCAATGCCCACCTACTTGTCTGAGCTGGCAGAGGGCAGCTGGCTGGCTTCATGGAGAAAAGCATTTGTCTGGTTTGAAGCCTCATAAATGTCAAGCTGAAACTAGGCTGCTCTGGCCTGCAGCATTTGTCAGACCCAGTTAGATCCCAGCCACGATTGAGAATAGCTGGATTTTTTCCCCTTTAGTAAAAGAAAAGAACCATGAAGGGGAAGGACAGAGAAGCAGTAATAATATTCCCAGAGTGATAACCCAATCAGGACCACTTATAGTCTGGCTTTCTGGAAGACTAGACAGTCTCCCAGCACGAGTGGCTCAAAGTGAGTGCTGAATTAATGGGAAAAACCATGGTCTCATGGCCAATTACTGTAAGAGAGGGGATTGATTGGCGAGTTAATCTGCTCATCAGTTCCAGGCAGACCAAAGCTCAATTTATTTCATTAAATCAGCTCCCCCATAGATACAAGATTCCTGACAACATCTGCCTGCAGAATTATTTCATAGGAGTAAACTGGTTATTTTAACAACAATGTGCATTTGGGTCTGAGGATCCCAAAGCACTTCACAGACACCATTGAAGCCTCACAACCCTTGTATCATTAGCTCTATTCTATACCTGGAGAACAGAGGCAATGCCAGATTAAATTACTTGCCCACAGTCACAGTAGGAGGCAATGACAGAGCTGGAAATAGAACCCAGGAGTCTTGATCCCCAGCTCTCATCATCTTGAAGACAGACATACAAGCCAATTTCAATCAGTCAAGTATTTCCGAGTCAAGAGAAGACAAATGACTGAATGAGAAAGGAAGCAAAGACAGAGGCCACACAGGAAAGACAGCACTTCCCATTTGCAAGAGGCTGGCCAAGAAAACCTGATACAAACTTTCCCTTGATAATTCCCTCCGTGCCAGTCAGTTTGCCCCATTCAGGCAACCACCAGCAACAGCCTGGGCATGCCTCCAAATTCTCCTGCAACGCACGCACAGGGACCTCCATGCCTCAAAGAAACACCAAATTCTCTGTGCTTCTCATCTGGAAGCACCAGCGTTCTGTTTCAGCTTGTGTGCTCGACTAATGCTTAAACAACCAACACACCCATTACTGAGAAGAACAAATCAAGAACAACAAGCTGGACAGTACCAGGTCCTTGCCGAGAAAAGTCATGCAAAGTTACATTTTGCCATAGTGACATAGGTAACATAGGTAAAACAAAGGCAAAGTCCCACCAAATTGAGTACCAGGTGCAAATTGGACACAAGAACCCAGAAAGAAGTGACTGCAGCTAACAGGACAGAGGAGAGATTGAGACACAGACACTTTCCATCCAATATCCCAAATACAAAGGAATACAAGGAAGAGAGTTCCTCAAATGTCCAGAGTCATAAGAGATGTCTCATTGCAGAAGGACAAGGAAAATCTGTGCCCAACCCTGGGAAACAGAATGACATGGCAGAGTCACTTGTCATCAGCTGAGGAATGACACACCACATGGCCCTAGGGGATCAATCCCCAGACACTAGGAGTGATCCCAACCTGAAGGGGGGTTCAGACCTGCTTGGCCAAGACCTGAGCAGCCTGGCTTTTTTTTTTTTTAAACACTTTGCCAACACTTGTACAACCTGTCCTGCCAATAAAAGTTCATTGAATCGAATTGTCAGTCCCTCCCTTCCACTGCATATATGGCCTTGGTTCCACAGTTACTTAGCTATGGGAGCTAGGGAAGTAAGGGCTGGGACTGACGGGTCACAGAATTTCTGGGTCAGCCTGCTAGCAACAGCATCACAGGTTTGGCCACATCAGGTCCGTGCCACTCAGTCAACAGAGCCCCAACACCCGTGATTCAGAATCACTCCTGCCAGAGCTATGGAGAAGTGGCTAGATTATAAGAGTGAAAGCCCATAAGAAACCCACGCTCTACTGATATCAAGACCACAAATTGTCAGCATCCACCATCTCCAAGGTGCTGGACGTGGGAAAGATCAGGATGTCTGGATCAGAATGAGACATTCTCTGAAGCACTGGGGAGGCCCAAGAACCTCCTAGTTTCTACCTAGAGGGGCCTAGCATTGATATACACAGGTTATGCAGGACATAAAAGACCCAAGTAGGGTGGACTGATTTAAATCACCAATTTTATTATTTAAAGCAGCATGCAGGAAATCTTGACTGAAATAATTTATTTTAATCTTGCTATGCATTTGTACTTTTCAGTTATTTTCATAAAGAGATGTTGATTCTCATTGTTGGTAACCATTAAAACATGTTGATGTGCAACTAAATACAACCTGTACACTGAAATCTGTTGTTAACCAAGAGGATATGCTATAGCTATACACATTGAAAAACTAAATTAAATGTTTTGGAAATAAAATACAATTTTTTTTTATCAAAATAGATTTTGCATTTAAAACTAATTTATTCAACAAAGAAAGTAGTTAATGAACTGAACCAATTATTCTGGTCACCATGTCCTTCAAGATTTAGAATTAGTACATCTCACCCTCTCATACCTAGTTTTTATTCACAGGCCGAAAGAAGAAAACAAGTTTTCCTGCTTTTTCAACTCCAATTGGTTTCTGAACTTTGAACAAACTAGTTATTAAAGTGAAATAGTTGAATAAACTGAAAAAAAAATATTGTCTTTGCATCTGCAGAAAAGGTACTGGTTTAGCACTTCAATAAGCTCTTGTTCCAGGTGCTGAGCCAGTGACCTCCACCATTTCAGCAGCTGACTTTCTTCAAAACTTTGCAGCAAATATGTACTGCTTAATATTTCTATATTCAATTTAAATGATTTTAATAGATTACAGTAAGTTTAGGCCTTAACATAGGATGGTCATAATTTCATATTTAAATTTAAGTAAACAGGTTTATTTTGTGAAAATAAATCTGTTTCTAATTTAAATACAAAAGTCTGATATTTTTTATAAAAAATAAATCTACTGATTTTTATCCATATCATTCTCTTCATGCAACCCGTTCTGCCCTTATAGCTCCCCAACGCCCAGCACCATTAATAGCCATCAGTAATACAAATACATACTACCAAAGGACACTGCAGAGCCCTCTCTTCCAAACATCAGGGCAGGGATGCTATAGGACAAATGAGGACCAACCTTCAGCTTGGAGACCATTGACAGAGGTGAATCAGACCAGCTGAACCCGCTCCCTTTGAAAAGCATCTCAGGGTGTTAAAACTGTAGCAAGCCAGAATCAGGGAGCACCACGGCCGACCGCAGTGCTGGGACTCATGCCTGAGTACCAGCACTCAGTTCAGAGGCTGTCAGAGGCGATGAAGGGACAGAAATCAAATTACTTCTGAAAAGTGAATTCAGTTCTGCCTGGAGCCCTTGGCTGACATCGAATAGGACTCTACTGGATGTATCCAACAGGAACTGGTGCCAATTCTCCACCTCCACCCTAGTCTGACTCCTGTGTATGCAGGGAATGCATATTTATAAGGTATCCATCACTATGGCCTCTGGCATCAAATGCCATAGTGAAAAGTCTTGAGACCGTACAAGTAAAGTGTAAGGCCCCCTCCTCTCTAATTTCCCCCCAGCCATGGTGCCTGGCCCTCCGGGGGGGGGCATGCTTGGGGTCACATACGTCAGACTGCCCAGATATGCGCTCAAAACTGGCATGAAGGAAATAATTGCTTAGAAAGTATGTGCACATACACCCCTAGAAAATTCTGGTTTCCAGAATCTCTGACACTCTTATTGGGGTTAACAGTAGTACGTGGTCCCTCACACACACTAGCTGGTATCAAGCTACCACAGAAAGGTTACTGCCAGGCCTGCGACATAGGCTATCTCCTCTTCTTGTGCATCACCCTAGCTAGTTTGATACAGCCACTGCAGGTCCAGAACAGCAATCAGAGCCTGAAATGCTGCAGCTGCTCATTCCTCCACGCAAACAGCTAATGCCTTCTGTTCTACAATACCAGACACACACAACCCTGATGCAACTGAGACAGAGCTCATCTCCACTGGTGCTGCTAATGGTCTGAAAAGGGGGAGATGACATTTTGAGTTAAACTTCCATCCTGACGCTTGGGGCATGGGAGCTGCGTCTGACTACACAGCACAAGGGATTGAGGTCCCTGTAGTGCTGCATTCTTAGGGAGTAGAACTCAAGCCTCTTCTGATGGAAGTGGGTCTCAAAGGACAAGTGGGGTGGACAGAGAGAAGAGAGAAGGTAAGGTAAGAGGCCCCTCTTGTGAGCTTTGGTGAAGAGAGTGGGCCAAATTCTGTCTTGGCAGGGCAGGGACAGCAGGGAAGAGGGGCAGAGAAGGCTCTGCCCTCTGTGTGTGCTTCCTCTTCCTAGGGTTTGCCGGAGTCTGTCTGAAGACTGCCCATAGCACCAAGGGGCCATTCTGGCAATCAGGATAGCCAGCAACGTCCTGGCCATGACACCACGCCAGGAGCTGCAGGGGAAGCATGGAGGGTGATGGCAGCTCTGTACAGCGTAAGAAAGTGTACGGAGACCGCACTGGCCTGGATCAAAGCAAGGTCCGTCTAGTCCAGTCTCCCACCAGCAGCCAAAGGCAGAGGGGGAAAACAGCCACAGAAGTTAAAGGAGACTTGCACTCCATGGAGAGAAACTAAATAAAATAAGTTCCAGAGGAGTAGCCGTGTTAGCCTGTTTGTAGCAAAACAGCAAGAGTCCTGTGGCACCGTAAAGACTAACAAAAGTTTTCGAAAGCTTATGCTCAAATAAATGTGTTAGTCTTTAAGGTGTCACAAGATTCTCACAGTTTAAATAAAATAAGTTGCAAGTAATGAGTCTCACAACTGAGGAAACTGCCTTTTAATCTTGCATGTATTTGCCCTTACAGACAAGCACTGCCTGAACCTCCCCAATCCGGCTCCAGGGGGTTCCTTGTGCTGAGCCCATCAGATGGGGCTCACGGCTTTGTGTTTTATGTTGTTCTGAGCACTAGAAGATCTCTGGAGCTTGTCCTGTGACCAGGAGAGCTGGTGTGAAATGCCAGCCAGGTTGTGTGTTCAGCCAGGGGCTCAGCTCAGGAACTGCTACAATTAGACTCTTTGGAGACAAGTATTAATAATTAACAAACAAAAGTGCAGTTGCTGAGCTGAGTCAACAGCGGGTGCTGGAACGGAAAGGCCACAAACCTGCGTAAATGCTGTTCATATGCATGTAAATTGCAAGCATCTCTCAGCAAGCAGAGAGATCATTTTAGAAACATTTCAGTCCCCAAGCGTGGGATTTTGTTCACCAGCTGGAAACGCAAACAGTTCCTCTATCAAGGTCCATTGTCCTGCTGGTCCTTGGCAGGACTGGGGACGCTGCTACATCTAAGTTGAGAGATCCAATTAACATAGGACTTTTCTCGAGAAGGCCCTAGATCAGCACTGTGTGATATCAGCACTCGGTGAGATGGAGTTTTTAAGGGAATTTTCAATAATGATCATTTATGTAATGAGTAAATTGCAGCTTCGCCTGCCAAACCACCTGTGTGTTTCATTTATTAAAGTGGAGTGAACAGGGGATGGTGGCACTCAGTCACACAAGTACTGCTCCTGCATGAGCAGCGGGGTCTAGCATCCCAGATAGCACCTTTAAGGAGACACCACATGATCAGGTTCCATGGTTACGTTGAAAAACAAAAAACAAAGGAGGGAGGAAGAGCCAGCAATGCTCCATCACAGCTGGCAGCCTTTACATGGGACACACTCTCCTGCCCCAAACAGCTTCCCACAGGACTCTTGTCAGGCTCCCGATTGTTTCCCAACACCAAGTCCTGGGGTGAAATCCTGGCTTTACTTAACATTAGCAAGGGCTTCGCTAGTGACCTCAATGGGACAAAAAATTTCACCCCTGGGATTGTTTAGTGCCTCACTGATATACCTTGCACTCTGCTATAAACTGCTGTTGCAGGATGCCAGCCTGACCTCCCCCTGACTGCCAAGCACTCACCTTTTCAAAGTGTTTTCCAAATAATAATGAATTAAGTCTCACAAGAAGGTGTAGTCATGGGCCCTTTCACAGGGTGAGCTAGCCATTTAATGGGGCCTAGTCCAGCCCAAAGTAGCTGCTGAAAGGGTTAGACGACTAAATTAGAGAGCACCTAATGTTCATAAAAAGCCAGGAGATGCTCAGTTGGTGGGGAGGGGAATCTGGAAAGAGGCTCCCATAGAAATCTCTGGGTGAGGGGCTCCAAGGAGAGTCAGCTGGAGAGCATGAGCTCTATAAAACAATGGTGGAAACTGAGCAGAGCCCATGAGGGGCTAGGAGCTGAGTTCAAGAAGGACAGAGTTTTGGTTTTGCGTTTGTTTGGCATTTACTGCCCAGGAAGGGGTGGATTCTGATGTCACTCAATTGGAGGGCTAAGTCACCGCAGCAACTGAATGTGCTGAAAGCTATTTGGGTGGTGCAGGAGCATGCCATGCCACAAAGGGGTATGCTCAGAGACTGCCCAATTACAAGCCCTACTGTACTGATAGAGGAATGCAAGCAGGAAAGAATTGGCCATCAATAGCCAGATTCCCTTACTGGAGACCCCCTGTGAACTCCCCCTTCTGCTCCTCCTTTATCAACCAAGCTGGTTTCCATCATGGCTGTGCTACCAGGGCAGACTCTCATCGAACTCTTCCTACAGTAGGCACCAAGCCAAGAAGTCTGTCTCAAGTGGCCATTAAAGAGAAGGATGCTCAGAGGAAACCATTTAGTCTGCATCAGCCAGAGCCTGAGTGCCGTAGCCCAGGCAGTGCCCAGCAGCCCTTCTGGCACTCACTGCCCATCGCCCAAGCAGGTATCTTGGTGAGGGTTCTCTGGTTACAGCACATGAAGGGTTAAACCAAACACTGCTACAGGGAGTAGAAAGCTGCCCCACTGAATGTCTGGGCTGTGCTGAGTTCGTTACACTCTGAGTTGGCTTCCATTAACACCCACAAACTGTATGCTTTTTCCTCAGAGCAGCCCAGGCCCAATCAGGCAGAGGGATGCACTGGCACAACACCCACCTGAGAGATGGGTTATTATCCCTACATTATAGGTGGGAAAACAAGCAAACACAAGGAAAGTGACTTGCCTGAGTCAGCAGCAGGGCCAAGAATAGAACCCAAGAGTCCTGACTCTCAGGCCCTGGGTATGGAGGATTCACCTACCTGCTGTGCATCCATATGGGGCCGCAGGGCTCCTTTCCCCAGCTGGGATCATGCTTTTCATCCACTTGGCCTCAGCAGGGTGATTAAACCGGAGGAAGGTTGACTGCCCCAGGCAGATCATGCACCCTTGGGGAGAGAGAGTGAGATGGTGTTTATAGCATACAGTGAATATGGCCACACCAGTCCTTGGGGATCTCTGCTCCCCCAAGGCATCCCAGGAGATTCTTTACCAAATACATTGCAGAAATCAGGAAGCTCTTGTCATGGCCATTGGAACTGGCAAGATCTCTGCCCCAAATATCCCAGCTGGCAGTCCAGCTGCCCTGAGATAACAGGTGTGTTCATGGAATCATTCCTTGTATCACCATAGTGCCAGATCCTGAGTCATGGAGCAGGACTCCACTGAGCTAGGCACAGAATCATTCCCATTGCACCTCCCTTCCTGAGAGACCACAAGGATCTTTACAGAAATCCCATCAGGATTAGCCAAGGCTAAACTCCACCCTTGGACATACGATGCAAGCCCACTGTCCACAACAGCGCCGCACACATTGCTTCTGATGAAAGAGCCAGGCATGACGAGCCTCTGGTGGCAGGGAAATGCCAACTGAACCCTTAGCCTGCCTCTTTATGCCTGACAGTGTAGTGTAAGCAGGGAGCACCTAAGTGTCAGGTACAGAGGTGGTGAGGCTGGGGTTCTGGTAGGTTTTAGGCACAGTTGAGACTTGCTATCAGGTCAGAGGGCTGGTGTGAGACTCTCAGAAGCTGCCATGTCACTTTGGTCAACAGGCATTGCAGACAATACATGCTGTGAGGGCGCACTAGGACCAGTGCTTATGGTACAGGACCACAGCCTGTCAGGAATAATAAGACTATGAACAAATAGCTCCTGCACAAGCCTACTGGAGGTGGTTGAGAGGAAACCTACTTGCTAACTAAACATATGACCCTCCCCTCTGAGCCATTCGAGTCCTCTGTGTCAGACATTCTGCTACTGATTATTGCTGTACACATATGAGCCTCCCAAGCATGGGCAGAAGGAGCCTCGCAAGGAGGTGGCATCCTAAAGAGAGGAGTGCAGAGGTGCCTGTGCATGGAATACCATGCTCCAGACTCAGACATTTGCTCCCTACCGCAAATCCTCCTCTCCCCTGCCTGGACTGAGATGGGAGTGTCTACCCACCCACACACCAAAAGAGCTTCAACTCCAAGGGCAGCAAGGGAAAAAAGAGCCAGTTTGCACAGATACATGATGCAAATACCACCAGACTGAGCAATCTCTGGGAGGCTGCTGTGCTTCAATGGGGCCTCTGGTCATGGGTGCAGTCACTAACTCACCATAGACTCTCTGCATCACCAGATTTCCCTTTCCCAGGGCAGGCTGGGCTACATGCAGGCCAGTAGTGGCACTGCATAAATACTGGCCTAGCAGCAAGACATCAGTCCTAGCCAACTACTGCCCAGTGTCAAACCTCCCTTTTCTGAGCAAGCTCATCTAACTGAAGCCAGCAATCTAGACCTGGCCCAATTTGCATCCAGGACCCTGCCTTAAGCAATAGGGTGGGGGAACACAAGTATGGACAGGGTGCATGGTAGCAGGGAGGACTATGTGCAGGGGGCCAAATAGCAGGTTCACCTTATACTGGAAGTCATCAACATTCCAGGGACGCCGTAGCTGGCAGCCCAAACTGCAGACAAGACAGCTCCTGTCTGCTTGAGCAGATCATCTTTTTTGGCCAAAACCAACTGACTTCTCTGGAGAAAACTGGTAATTAGCCATGCATGTGGAATGCAGCTTGGGGGATGTGCAAACAGGCATTTTAACACAGGCCCGACACATACACACGAGCACAAAATGCCAACCCATGTCACCTACCTCCAACCAGCACATAGGATTACTCTCATTCTCTAGGAGAGAGGAAGGCACTCATGCTTGATGCATGTGCGTGGAGGCTGCTGGAGTAAAAAGACTAGGAGCCTGATTTTCAAAGGATCTGGGCCCACTGACCTCACAGGCAACTGCAGGTCAGCTGCTCTGAAATCAAGTCCCAAGATGAGTTCTGTAAAATGGGGAAGGATCTAAGAGTGATGCCCCTGGGCTTGGTGGAATCCATTCCCAGTCTCTCAGGATCAACAACGCATATAACACCAGGTCCCAGCATTATGTATCCTATCCACGTGGAAAGTGAAATATTACCTTATTAAAAAATGGAGTGTGCCTCTCCTGAAGTCCCTTAGCTAGCCATGTGGCCAGTGCATGCAGCCTCAAGCAGCCAGCGTACCAGTAACTAGCCCTAACCCAATACATCAGTGCAGGTGCTGTGCATTCTTTTGGGATGGGTGAGGTGTTACAGGGTTTTGGTAAATAATATTTATATATGGCTATGTGGTAACGCTCCTGAACACCAACAAACTGCTCCCTTGCAGTATCTGCTGGGAATTCTCACTCCTATTCCCCATGCCACCTCACACTTCCTGTTACTGATCAAATGGAATAGGAGACAGAAGAGAATTTTTCTCTACAAAGTAGCAGCTGAACAGTTCCTAGCATGTTATTGATAGCTTTCTGTTCTTACACCACTTTGCTTTCTGCCTCAGCCTGTTTCCCAATCTCCTCCCAGTTCCTTAACGGAGGGAGCGCTGCACAGCTGCAGGAGCAGGATGTGTGTGTTTGTGACTCCCACGTTCTATTCCAATATCAGCCAGCGTCAACAAGGCCCAGCAGTGGTTGACTCTGTCCCTGTGGTGGCACCCCATACACTGCAGAAGGAAGGCTTTTCACTTAGTGCTCACATCATCCAGCAACCCCCTTGCTCTCACCACGTGGCACAGGACGGGAAAGAGAGGACTGATTTCTCTCCTTGCCAAGCTGAGCACTGCTGTGGCCTGGATTCTCTCTTGGAGGGTGACGAGACAGAGTCGGTGGGGAATTTATCCTGGACTCTGGCCTGACCACAGGCAAGACCATTCCTGTTCCAATTGCCTAATGTAATCTCCCCAGCTGAGCCACGTGCTGTGTTTGTTCATGGCTTGTTGAGTGCAAAGGAGCGAGCAACCATGCTTGCCATCCAGCTCTGCCTCTGTTGTTATCAACATGCCTGACCACATCCCACAGCAGTGCCAACAAGTCACACTTCAGAGGCAAGTATCCCAATGCAGAAAAGGCCAGAGCTGCTCCTAAGCAGAGTCCCAGCGCTGACCCTGATGCAGTTACCAGAATAAAGAGCTGAAAAAGGGAAGTAGGAAGCAGAGCTAAGGAAAAGTAGAAATAAAGAGCACAGCCCCTTGCTGGCTGCAATGGGCAGGGGAAAGTCTATAGCACAGGGATCCTTCAGAGATCTCAAACCTGCAGACTGGGGAAGAGAAAAGGGTGAGTTGCTGGGGAGGAGCTGAACAGTCAGAGTTTGGAGGGAAAGTCAGATGCTACCCGAACAGGGATTCAAAGCATACTGACAAATGTTGATCGACATCCTGAGCTAATTCTCCTGAGCTAATTCTCCTCAATTGGGGAAGTTCCCCTGACGTCTGAGTAATGGCATTAGAAAAAGCAAAGGGAGAACCAGGACATGTTCTAGGTTTGAAAGAGGGCAAATACAGAAAACCAGACTCATTTAACCCTTTGCCCTCCCCATCAGATGATCTCAGAGCATTTTACAAACCTTCACCAAAAAACCCCACCTCCTGCCCCCAAGATCCACAGAACCCTGATAGGCCCACAGGATAGTTATCAAGCTCAGGCGCAGAAAGAAGAAGGGCCCAACAGCGAGAGGTTGTGTGAATCCACATCTGCCATTGACTCCACCTGACAAGGCGTGCTCAGCACCTGACAGCGAGGCTCTCACCGACTTGTGTAAGATGACAGGGTGTAAAGATTCAGAAGCAGAAATCAAAGACAATGTCACTGTAGAAGATGATCCCTTTTCAGTGAATCTGGGCTTCTTCCTGAAAGGTTCAACCAGTCTCATGGGCTGCTAACAGACTGGATGAGATCACTGAGCTGTCTACAATCTACTATAATTTTTCTTTGTAACAGATGAATGCCCAGTGATTGTAGTGTCACCTTCAGATCTGTAAGAGACTGCAGTGACTCACCTGTACTGCTGCTACACAACTTAGGTCCTTGGAAGGTAAAGTCCTTGGTGACATTTTGTACCTCCTGGGGGAGGCCGGAGACTGCAGCCAAGATGCTCTGTGCATGACTACTGCTATAGCCATGGAACTCGCAGCTGTAGTGACAGAATGAAGAGAGACCTGGAGAGAAGCCATGATGATTTTCTGGCTTTCTTTTATAAGGGCCTGCAACTGTTCCCTTTTGTCCTGTAGCAGATATTAAACAAGAGATGAAAAATTTGAATACTTCATAAAATCATATTTTGCCCTCCAGGTTTGGCAACTGGTTCCTCTGAACTGCAAAGAGGCCAAGGAGTAACTTTTGCAGTCAAGGAGGTCTAGTAATTTCAGTTCCCTGTCAGATGGTATCAAGTGGCTACGATGTTGTTTGTTTCATTGATAAACTACCTCAACAATCAGGGAGTTAAGCGTCTGGTTAGAAGGAAGATTTATGGGAAGGAGGCACTTCTTCTCCCCCAGGTGGCTCTTGCCCCTCTATAAGCAACATCTGCAGAACAGGACCTGGCTTGGTGCTCTTGGCATGACCTCTTATGCAATGGAACCCCCTATAAGTGCTTGTCATGAGGGGTCCACACATTCCAATAAGCCCATTTCAGTAAGCCCAATAAGCCCTTACACCCACAGGGGCATAAGGGAAAGAGGCTGGACCCCAAATTGTTCTTGCCAGCATTGCTGGGAAAGATAGAGGAACCTTGTATAGACACCTCAGAATTAGATGAGGTGTCCTCACCCATGACCATCGGGGGAGGGGGAGAAAGTGGTGCTGGTATTTGGACACATGATGAGTCCTCCAACTGCATCAGTACCCGGGGCTGAGGCTTCGCTGGCTGGTAAGGCAGTTCCGGATACGTCAGTACCAAATGGAAGTCCTTCTCAGTAACCTCAAAAGGTCTGTGTGGAACTGGTGGCCACATCAGCACTGAAGGATGAGTCGTTGATGCAGATGGTAGGGCTGACTCCAGGAGATAGGTCAGTACCAGCTGAGAATGTTTTTTGGCACCCCTCAGCAATGGTGACGTACTTTTCTTATGCAAAAGGATCCTGGACAGTACTGGGGATACTGGAGTCAGTACATCAGGAGGTATCAAAGATGGTACCAAAATGGAGTCCATGTGTTCTCTGTGGCTGGATACAGACACCGATACTGATGACAATTTCAGTTTGGATTTAGAAGAGTCCTTGTGTTTCAAAGGCACCGAATCTGGTATTGGTACTGCTCCAGGTTGTTTACCGACGTGATTCTCGGTACATGGTGTGACTTCTTTATCCAGTTCCGGGGTCTGGGCAGTGGAGGACATGAAGTTTGTTGAGACACAGGCTGAGATGGTAACTTTCCCCTGCTCCTGTTCTAGAGCATGGGATTTCCTCTTTCTTGAAGGTCTAAGATAGCTCTGAGGGCTGCCAAGGTCTTTGCTTACCACCGCAGCCACAATGATCACAGAGGTTCTCTGAGCGCCTGGAGCTGATGTATAAGAAGTGGGTGGGGGATTCAGACTATGGGTCTCAGAGAATGCTCCTTCAGCAGCAAGTTCAGCCTGTCTTCATTAAGCTTTCAAGATCTGCTTTTAAAACTTGAGCATTTCTTACACTCGGAGGGGACATGAGTCATGCCAAGGCAGCAGAGGCAGCTTGAATGTCCATTTCCACAGGGAAAAGACCTGTGGCAGTTAGGACAGGTTTTGAAGCCTGAGGTTTTAGGCATAACCTGTACCTGAAGCTATGGATCAAGGCTAGAGAGAACAAAAGCTCAGATCAGCAAACAAGGAAGGGAAGAGGGGACACCCCCCAAGATTGCACTGAAAAACCAGGAAAAATAAAAAGAATAGAAAATATTAAGAAGCAAAATAAGAAAGAATAAGCAGGGGAAAGAAAAGGAGTAGCAAGCTGTGTGCTAGCTACAGAGAACACGATGATGCTCCTCCTCAAGCTGCAGGCCGCTGAGAAGGAATTGGAGCAGCAATGGGTCTACCCTCTCCTATCTCCCTTTGCACCAGAGCCTGAGGATGTGTATGGTGCATGCCCAGATTCGTGGATACTGCTGACAAAAATCTCCAATCTAGAGTGCATGGGCACATTCACATCCTGGAATGGAACACCCATAGGGACACTACTTGAAACAGAAGTGAAGTTCTGTCTCTCAGTGCTTTCTTCAAATGCCAACCCAGCCCCGGCAGAGGCCACAGGCTCTGTTTACCTTCTGATTGGTGGAGTACACCAACCAGCCAAAACCTCTGCCAGCCATGGCTGTATATCTAGGTCTAGGCAACCCAGAGCTAGGTCTGGGAATTCCTGCCTTCTCTCCAATGCTCAGGCACAGTGATAATTTTTATGTTAGAGTCCAGTTGTAGGGAAATAGCAGCTAGGACTACAGCAACATCTATATCACCACCCCACCAATGCTGGAGTACTTGGGGAGTTCCCCACTGTAATATCTGATCTTTCGCTTGGAAAATCCAGTTGCTCTGCTATATTACCATGCAGTACCAAGCTGCATCAAACACAGACACAACCATTACAATGCTGCCCGGGAGCCCTCCATATGATGCCAAAAGAGCACTATCTATGCAGGATATGATGGGATAGTTTAATTTGAGCAATTGATTTGGATTATCGGCAGATAAGTCTGCTCAATGGTCTGTGGGAATGTTGGATGGGATGGAAACTGAGTTACTGCAGAGAATTCTTTTTTGGGTGTTGGCTGGTGAGTCTTGCCCACATGCTCAGGGTTTAGCTGATCGCCATATTTGGGGTCGGGAAGGAATTTTCCTCCGGGGCGGATTGGCAGAGGCCCCAGAGGTTTTTCGCCTTCCTCTGCAGCGTGGGGCATGGGTCGCTTGCTGATGGATTCCCTGCAGCTTGAGGTCTTCAAATCTCACTTTTGAGGATTTCAATAACTCACTCATGGGTTCGGGGTTGTTATAAATGTGTATGGGTAGGGTTTTGTGGCCTGCCTTGTGCAGGAGGTCAGACTAGATGATCATATTGGTCCCTTCTGGTCTATGAGTCTATGAGATGTGGCTATCTCCAAGGTTACAGGAGCAAAGTAGCATGTGGCAGTGGTGGAGGGAAAATATTGGAAAAAAACTTTACAGAAAGTGCCATGGGATCTTTACTGTCCATTCGGGGCTGATGTGTTTCATACATAGCATGCTGCATGGAAACTTGATTTATGCAAACCAGGAAGATAAGCTGAGCTAGCCCTGCCGGGATTTGTGGTTTCAGGGAATCTGTTTATTCCAAACCTGATTATTAGTCCCTAAATCCAATTCCTGCCTTAGCTAAGCAAGAGCACAGATTGTAGACTGGGCCTTAGCCTCTTACCTTCCAGATTTGGCAGCAGATACGCAAGTGACATAAACCATTTGCATATCTCCTGTCAACTTTGCAGCGTCTCCTCTGCACGCCGTCCACACTGCGCTGCGTCGAAGGGAACAGCGTTCCCTTTGATGCAGCGCCACGCCACTTGCTGGGCTGGTTTTCCTGCGTCGCTTGCTGGATCGACTGAGCGGGTCTACACATACCGCTCAGTCAATCCAGAGCAATCGATCTGACAGTGGCAAATTTGCTGCCATCAGTAAAGACCCAGCCTAAGTGTAAAATAGCCCAACATCACACACAGTCAATGTCAGAACTGGATTCTTAATTTCTAGTTCTCTTGTTAGACCAATAAACTCCAGTCACTCCCTAAGTAGTTAAGCATTTCTAACACATCCATCAGCATGGTCTCTACAGCCCATGTTAAGTTAAACATGCTGCCCTGCAGGTGTGTCTGGGAGGGATATTGGGGCAGAGATGGAGCAGAAAGGCATGGTCGCACCTACATCAATAGATGAACAGTCTCTGCCCTGTTACCAGGCTGCAACTCTGTTTCTGCGGCTTGATTAGCCCAGGCAGGCATCTCCCTCATTAATACCCAACTCTCACACAGACTGGGCATGAGTTTTACACTTCCTCCAGTGAAGTCTCTTGGGAACAGGTTACACAAGGTTACACACAGCCTATCCATCCACCCCCAAGCCTCCCACAGTAGACCTTGGAGCTCTCTCCCACCACCATTTGCACACAGACTTCTCACTGCTGATGACCAAGAAAGCAGCAGCTACCCATAACCTATTGCCCTTGGAGGATTTAGTAAACTAACAAGCATCATCAGTCCATTTTATTAAAGGTTTTTAAGGATCCTCAATCTACTCCTGAACATATGGCTCTCACCATCCCAAGAGGCACAGAGAGAAAGACATCTGCTGCTGCAGAATTCCAACTATAGACACTAATCAAAACCCCATCCCTTCCACTGGAGTCACAAGCTTCTCTGATCTCTAACAATAGGCTAAAAGAAGAGGGAAGAACCACAGGACATGAGCGAGGAGCCTTTCCTCCAACCTAGGAGCCTTTCCTCCAGCCTGCCTCGATCTAGCCATGTTAGAGACAGACAAGCAGAAGCAGGGGCATAAAGTCGGGGACAAGGAGCTTTAAAGGAACAGGTGGTTCCTACAGCAGAGAGTGGGGTTTAGGGAAATTGTCTGTATATGCAGACCCCCAACAAAGTATTTCCAAGATCCCAATGTCCCTTGGGGTTTTAACAACAAAACAGAAAGCCTCATGTAGAAATCCTGGGATTGTATTAACCCTGACAGCTGGGTTTACAGATAATTTGAAGCCTCAGAATGTCTGGTTCCTTACTAAAGGATCCCCCCATATGTAACAAGCACTGTACTTGGATGGGGGATGGGCAAATCCCCTCTTAAAACAATCTGTTCCCTGCTTCTAAACATTCAAGGAGTGGCCTGCATTCCCCCCACAGTGCACGCCTCCCTATTCCCCTGGGGTTTGGATTCTCATTCACAGGGTCTCTCTCTTCATGCTCTAGCCCCAGCCTTTTGTGTGACCTCCAACACTCCAGGAAATACATAGATAAATCACCACCTGTAAGAGAGGCTGTCAAATAACACAGGACCCTGATGTCTAACTCCAACGCAATCCAACACCAAGAGAGATAAAAGTGGCAGGGAGTGGAGGAGGAGTAAAAAAATATATAGCCAGTGCCAAAACAGTAGTTCTGATAATCATGCTTCTAGTGTTCCTGGGAATTAACGTAAGGAAAAGGAGTAGACAAACAACAATCCAGACCTCCCTCAAAAAATTAATGGGACACATTCCCTTTAGCACATAGTACTGCTCATGTGAAGACAGTGAGCATGTTTTTCCCCACAAGCCAGAGGGACTAAGATTCCAGCTCTCACGGCCAGGAATACAATACAGGTTTCACTTTATTTAAAGGGATATCATTAAACTGAAATCAAGTCAGTTTTAAAAAAAGCCACCTAAGTTTTTTCAGGTCCCACACCCTGCTCCTGCTCTGACAGCCATAAAAAAAGAAAAAAACCGGAAAGAGAAAAAAAATATTCACCCATCTCTCATCTGAGTTACGGAAACCTGAAGTGTTGACTGTAGCTAAAGGAGGCAAAACATTTCCAGACCAAAGTGTAATGTAAGTTTATGGTGTGTCTCAGAGCAGCAATGGAGATGAAAATACATGAAGGAGAGGAATGACTCTTTAGAAGCAAGTCTGAGAATCTTTATGACAGGCCTCCAGGGTGTGGAGTCTATAACCATACAATTCTAATCAGTGATTATTATATATTTTTGGAGTGTTCTGAGTGATCATTTCTAAGCTAAGCCATGCAGAAATGCTGAATACATTTTTAGCAACTCTAATGTGAAAATTTACACCTCGCCAGTGTGTTGCCATGATGATAGCTCTCATATGCATCAGAACCCCACCAGAACTCATTCACACACATGGAGTGGGATTTCCCCAGATCGTGTTTACTAGCTAATTACATGGTATCGAGAACCAGTGACTATCAGAAGTGCTAAGCCAGAGACTGGCATTGTCTACACCATGGTGCCTAGACATAAATACACTTGGGTGAGTCCTTCTGTTACCTGACAACTACTCAGCTCTTGCAGAATCATAGATTTTAAGGGAAGAAGTGACCATTAGACCATCTAGTCTGACCTTTGTATGATCAAAGGCCACTATGATCATAAGGGCATGATCCATTAGACCCTCTAGTCTGACCTTTGTATGATAAAGGCCATTATTTTTCTCCAGTTACCCTTCTACAGATGCCATGACTACTGTTCCCTTCCCATTAACCTCCCCAAAAATCCTTATTAAAATGACATAAGAAAATAATATCTCCTCCTCTAGCCAAAGATCTCTAAACACTGATAAAACTTCATAACACCCTGTGGGTGAATATTATCGCCAGTTCACAGATGGTGAAAATGAGGCACAGAGAGGTAAAATGACTTGCTAACGATTAACACAGGGTGTCAGTGACTGGGCTAGGAATGGAAACCAGAAATCCCAATTCCAAATTCTGTACTCTATAGACACTGAATCCTACCAAACAGAGGGAAAGAGGGCTTAGAGACTCTCTCCTAAGGGGGACAGAGTCATCCATCTGCTGTCTGGACCAGGAATCCCAAGAAGTGTGCTGCTTTCCTAGTGCTGTTTAACATCTTGATTAATGATCTGGATGTAGGTACAGAGAGCATACTGATCAAGTTTGCAGATGACACAAAGCTAGGGGAGGTTGCCAATACTTTGGAGGATAGAGCTAAAATTCAGAAGGATCTTAATAAATTGGAGAACTGGGCTATACACAACAAAATGAATTTCAACAAAAATAAATGTAAGGGACTACATTTAAGGAAGAAAAACCAAATGCACAAATACAGAATGGGGGGAAACTGGCTTGGCAACTGCAGTGCTGAGAAGGATTTGGTAGTTGTGGTGGATCACAACCTCAACATGAGTCAGCAATTTTAGACTGCATTAACAAAGGCATAGCAAGTCACGGGAAGTGATAGTACCGCTCTACTGGGTGCTGGTTAGATCTCAGCTGGAGTATTGTGTCTAATTTTGGCCACCAATGTATAGAGTGGATGTAGAGAAACTGGAAAGGCTCCAGAGGCGAGCGACAAATATGAGCAAAGGCTGAAGGAATGGGGTATGTTTAGTTTGGAAAAGAGGAGATTAAGGGGCCATAGGATAGCAATCTTCAGATTCTTGAAAGGCTGTCATAAAAAGATGGAGAAAGTTGTTCTCTTTTGCCACAGAGGGCAGGACAAGAGGCAATGGGTTCAAACTACAGCATAGCAGATTTAGATTAAATCTCAGAAAAAAGTCTTCCTAACTGTAAGAACAGTAGGACAATGGAACAGACTGCCTCAGGAGGCTGTGAAAGCTTCTTCACTCGAAGTTTTCAAAAGGAGGGAGGCTGGATAGCCATCTGAATTGGATGCTTTAGACATAACAAATCCTGAATCTTGGCAGGGGGGTAGATGAGATGACCTTGCAGTCCCTTGTAACCCTATAATTCTAGGATAATGAAGTGAAGATTACAAACAACACTATCTGGCAGCCACTTATAAACCCAGTTTATAATGGCACTGTGCTATACCATTGCTTCATCCCAAACATACAAAAGCAACCCAAAATAAGTATTGGGATTTCCCAATATCTGACCCACAAACCAAGGAAAACAAAGTCAATGGGCAGGTGTGTCACATTCAGGATCTGACTATTCCCAGGAGTGATGGATGTGTGTAATTACATCAATGCATCATTTCTGGGACAAGGACAGTTAAAGTGCACCATTGTATTTAGAAGAAAATGTTTTCAAACCAAATAAGTACAACTCCACTTCACTAAAATTTTAAGCCACTTAAACCAGTGCTGAATTTAGTACCACATCTTTAGCAGCTCTCTGTTATGGTATAAATAGCACTGATGGCTGGGAGTGCAACAAACTTTCTATTTTCATTCATTTGGGATGACCATGTGCAACTCACATATGAAAATAAGCACAAATTCATTCCCTTCAAGTGCACATTCAGCACATGTATATATAATATGCAGGAGAAATATTTAGCTAGTATTTCAAGCTATTTGTTCCTTTTTTTCAAAGTCAGTTTCAGCTGCACAGCTGTTGAGGTCTCAAGGAAAACTGCCAACACATCAGAGGGAAAATAAATTTCACACACCAGTGCAAACAAGACCAATTATTTTCAAACAAAGAATACTCAGTGGCCTAAGAAAACATCCTTTTAAAAAGCCACATGTAAATATGCACATCACAGACACGTATGTACTGGTACAGGGGTGAATGTACACACACAACTCCAAGCAAAGATGCCAGGAAGACACAGCCTTGGCTTGTTTATCGGCAAGTGTGTGCCTCTGTGTGGGGGGGAAGGGGGGGAAATGCAGAGGAGGTCTTGTACCATCTGCCACACTCCAGAACCCAAAGCTAAATCTGGTACCACCATTCTAGCTTCCTAAAATAGCGGGGAGGAGGAGTTATAATTAAAGTCTAACGGCGCAATGATCAGCCAGCGACAGACACGAGCCCTGGCCTCCCCGCTGGCTGGCACGGAGCGCCGGGCTCCTTTCTCGCCGTGCGCCCAGCACAGACTGGGAGCTGCACACACGCGAAGTCCTTACCGAAGGCGACCCCGAGCTAAAGGGTCAGCAAGTTGTTGCCCCAGCCATCTCTGCTGCGTCCCGGGTCGCGCTAAACACCCAGCTCTGAGAGTGCGAGGGTTGGGCCAAGGCGCCCACAGCCCGCGCGCTCCGCTTATATTTACCCTCCTGACTATTTTAGTCCTGCCAGCCGCGCCCCACCCAGACCGAAGCCCCCGCAGCTCCATGTGCTCGGGGCTGGCGGGGGGATTCGATTCCAGTCCCCCAGCCATGTCCATGCCCAGCCCTCCTGGCCCTGGGAGCAGGAGACTGCCCCGCCGTACCCTAACCCGAGCTGCGCCGGCCGAGGGGGCGCCAGCCGCCAGCTCCCCCGGTCCCCGGGCAGGGGCACTGACCATGAGCCCGGTGCCGCTCGGGAAGGACGCGCTGCGAGCCGCGTTCCGCGCCGCCGCCGGGTGTCCCGGTGCCAGCCAGCCCCGAGTCGGACCGTCTCCTCTATTCAGGGGGCGGCTCCTCCCCGCAGACAGAGCGGCCGCGGCTCCAATGGCGGGGAGCGCACCGCCCCGGGAGGGGAGGTGACAGCCAGGGGCGCTGGAGGCAGACGAGGATAAAGGAGAGGGGGGAGTGCCAGTCTGCCAGAATGGGGGCCAGTGAACACTGGAGCGACTGAGGGGCTGGGATCGAGAAGGGAGTTGCAGGAGGCGGCTCCACTTAAGGGCATTTGATGGCTTCTCTTTGTTTCTCGGGAGTGGGAAGGACAGGAGAGTTCAGCACACACTGCCTTCCTCCCTCAGCAAAAGGGGGAAACGCCTGCCTGCTTCTATCTTCCCTTTCATCCACAATATCCCGCCAGCCACGCCCATGCCCCGCTATCTGTCTCCCCGATCCAAGTCGGTGCCTGCATGTATTCTATAGGCACCCTTGCTCTGAGATCCACTGATTCCCTTCCCTTTCCCCCTGCTGGCATTCAATAGGGCTCCTCTCTCGTCCCTCTTTTATTGTCCCTTTTGGCCTTCCCTTCTTCTTCTGGCTCTGCCACCATCTTTTCATTCCTGCTCTGGGGAGCAAAGGCTGCTGTAAATCCAAAGTGTGCCCACCAGGCAAGTAGTGCAGAGGGCAACTAGCTAAGCCACTGCCACTCTTCATAGGTCCCAGACTGGTGCTCCACTCAGTAAGAACAGCCACAGTGTAGGCTCCCATGCTGGCACACACCTTCCATTGTAACAGGAACACGCTGAAGATAAAAATAACACAGACCCACATCCTGCAATCCAGTGTACACTGGTAGTCCCACAGGACTCTGCCCATACCCATCAGACGCAGGGTTGAGGGCATCTGCTCTAACACATGTACAGTCATTCAAAACTTCACAGCAACAGCGGGACACAAGCCAGTGCCTCCCATTTCCAAAGCATGAACCTCTGCCACCCAAGCTAAAGAAAACCTGTGTTATCCATTAGCAGTACAGGGCCTCTGGCATGCAGCAGAGCAGTTCTGATTGTAGCCAGTAGAGGACAGTGGTGCCATTTACTACAATGTGTAGTAAGCAGTGAACTCTGACAATTTTACTTCCTACTCCTTCTGCTGATAGTTGTTTTACCTCCTGCACTTTATGACCAGCTTGGACAAGAACATTAGCATGGTCAGTTCAGCTTCGGCTTGCAATGGATTCCTGTGGCCTACAGCGGTTGGGGGCAGAGTTCATAGCACTACCTGGAGCAGATGGAAATCCATTAGGATTCCAAGTGAAAACACATTTAAAACTTCACACAAAAGTAGCATTTCTGTTTTCATGTAAAACCTCATAATGAGGGCATGGGGCCGAGTGCTGTAATTCCCTGGAGAGTAAGGAGGCTCAGTCCCTCACAAGATCAGCAGGACCATTTAAAGGGAACAGTAGTGCTTAGCATTCGGTGGTTAATTCCCATTTCCAACCATTGCATCTCTTCCCCATTTCAGGTAGTATGGGAGTGTCTGGCTCCCAGCCATGACCATTCAGCAGCGACTTCTCCTTGGTTTCATTTTTTTCTGGTTAATTCTTTATGGGCAATTTACTCCCTGAATAGCTTACACCCAGACCCAAACTCTCCTGAGTCACCCTGATATAAGGAGAGACCTGAAAGCAGCATAAAACAGGTCTCTACCCTGCAGAGCACCCAGGCAGGGACTCTGGCTACACGGTCCACCAAGGTCAGCAGCAAAGGTTATGAGCCTATGTTTCTGAATCCACAGGACAGTTTTGAAAAATAATTTTGCAAACACTCTGAAAAGCCATGTTTTCCAATGCTGCTAGAGGGATTTAATCTCAAATGCAGTTCTGTGGAGCAGAGGTTAGCTGAAGCACAGACAATCAGGTTCTAAGAGGTTTGTACGGCCACATTATCATCTATAATACACAACTCTACCAAAGTAAATGGTAAAAGAGAGACTGCACCCATACATGTAATACAATTCTGGCAAACAAATCACAAAATGGGATAGTTTGCATGTATGTAGCTGCTTTAGTCTGAGAACCTCCCTACTTTAGAGGGAAGGGAAGCATTATGGCTCTATTTTACAAATGCAGAAACTGAAGCACAGAGGGCCAAATTCATCCCTCATGTAAATTTATTCCTCATCTATAGTTTTAAAAGAAGTTACACTAGGGACAAATTTGGCTCAAAGTTTAAATAATTTAACTCAGTCACTGCATGAGCTCCAGTGACAGAGTTGGAAATGGAACCCAAGAGCCCTCACTCCGACCACACCGCTGTAATCACAAATTTAGTTAGATTAGCATAAAAAGTGTCCAGATATACAAAGTTCTACTTTACCTTGGAGCATAGCTCATACATTGCAAAGTGCATCCCAGCAAGGCCATAAACAAGATTTTAACTTGATGCACTGATGCAATATCAATCAATGGGAGTAATGCCATTTTTTGAAGCAGTTTAACTTCATGTCAATGTAGACAGGGCAAATGTTGGGCTCAGGGTCCATAGTGTCAGGAATACATATAATGTGGTCATTTTCCCCCTTTCTCCATAAAACTAGGAAGCACTGTTGATCAGCAATGTTATATTGGCAGGAGGGGAGTTTGTGCATGTGATCTTGCTAAGAGGAATTCCAATGGCACTAAACATTTCCCAGAGTTAGAGGCAGCCTATGCTATAATAGAAGTCTGGACTATTTTCCATCAAAATCCCTGTTAACACCCTAGGGAAGGCTTCCAAACTGTAAAAGAAAAATTAAAAATGTTTTTTAAGAGTATGATCAGAAAAAGTGATTCAACTGGAAAACTAAAGCAGCTGTGGAAAATATGACACCATCTTTGCACAAAGATATTTACTGCAGTAGTGTGAAAAACGTGACTGAGGGACAGAGGCAGGAAAACAAGCCCCTTTGTCCGCATGAAACCTGGATGTGTTCTGAGCTTTTTTTGTTGTTGCTGTTCTTCAGGGTCTTTGCTTACTTCCTCCTGCTAAATCAACATCCCACCACTGTCCAAGACAGCTTCTGGGATGTCCATGGGAAATTCCCGTTTTGTAAACTTACAGAGCCAGTATAAATTCTTCAGGGAAACACACTCCTTCAGAAGGCAGCTATAGTCTGGAGGAAGTAAAGTTTAATGCTCCAGCATATGTCATCCAAATTTTGTGTTCCGTTACAGCAGAGAAACTCCAGTGAAGTCAGTAGAGTGACTCTGGATTGTGGGAAAGAGCGCATGCACACATTCTTGTGAGAGTATACACATGCATGGTGCTGCCAGGGCTGAATACAATGAAACATTTTAACAACGTTTCCAAGTGTAGAACATGGGCTGGTTAGTCTTCAGTCCCTGTATTTTAGCCTAGACAGTCTCTGCTTTCTAATAGGCCTAACCTATGGGCCTCTGACGTCCTGGCTTTAGAGTTGCTTGTAGTGTGTAATTTTCTATTCTAATGTGGGTTTCCGCATATCTGGTTGAAAATCACCAGAGTAATGTGGAAAATATACAATTATCAGGGGAAATGGCTGAATTCTGAACAGGAATGTTGAGATGAAAGCTTAGCTTCCATGTTGACAACCCTGCTAGAATCACTGTTGCTACATCCAGATAACTCATTGTTGCTACTGTAATGTCCACCACAAGAGTACAGATATAGCAGGTGGTACCACCCCCTGTAGCACATCTTGGGAAATCTGATGAGGAAAAGAATGAAAAGATGCTGTACAAAGTAAGACAGCACAGTGACTCTCCCAGGCTGGATAATCTACACATGCTCCTAACTGCCTGACATGACATGAAGCACAGCAGGCAGAGAGGGGGAAAGAAATGAAATCAGAAAAGAAAGGCACAATGAAGTCCTCAGCCTTCTCCAGTTGCCCTGCCCCCATGGAAAGGGAGTCAATGACCTATTCTTTCTAACCAGGAACCCTCCTGTGACAGGCTAGAGGGAGGATCTGGCACCAAAGGAAACTTGTTATTGCCAATCTCATCATACAGAGCAGACTATAAGTGACAGCAGGATTTGATGGAATAGTACCCATCTCCAGCACCCTGATTTCCCCCAGCCCAAGGACCCAGCATTCCCTCATTTCTCTACTGGTTGCATCCATGCAGATGATAAGTTGGTGTCATAAGCAAAATGATGGGTGATTATAACCGCTCACCAAGAGAGACTGTCTCCAGGGCAACACACTCAGGAGAATGATCTGAACAAGGCTCGATCCAACGCCTGCCTCACTGTCTCCATTCAAGAGCTTCTCCCTTCAGAAATCTTCCCAAATGTGAAGACTCTGGAAGGGGAAGGTATCAGAGAGCAGCAGCCTTCCTGCCAGCCCTGCACAGAAGCATCTGGGAGAGGCTGCCAGGCACTGCCAGGAGTGGGGCAGCAGGAGGTGCAGGACGTGGCAGTGAGACTGGGGATGAGGGTGGAGGTCAGGCCTGGGAAAGTTCCCCTCCACTACTCTCAAAAGTTGTGTACAAGATTGTGTCTATTGCACTATCATTAACTGAATTGCTCCCTTCCCCTGGATGTCATACAGCAAATCGACGACACTTTAACAACTTTTGGTGCCTCTACACAGAGCATGTCTCAGGCTTCACTTACAATAGCCAGCACTTGGAGGGCTCAGATCCCAGCTCTGCTGTGAGATACAAACCAGACAAATGCAGCTTAAATGTTAACACCAGGCATAGGCAGCAGCTACGTGTATGTGTCGGTATCAGTCAGACTGCCTGTGGGCCTGTGCACAGTGGTATGTATGTATATTGCTCTAGCTGCCCATGGGCAGAAGGTATAAGCATGTGTTGGGCCTTGGGATCTCACTCTCTCTACGGTGCAGGGACTTCCCAGTCAGGCACAAAGAAAGAGCAGCGGGGTTTGGGAACAAATCTGTTTATATACTGATTGTAGCTGGGAGGAATCCTCAACTTACAGCGTAATTTAGGGACAAACTTGACTTAGCTTGAGTCTGTCTCTGGGGTTTTGTTAGCAAGGCAAAGGGACTTTTACTGACCCGTGCTCCCTGGGACCAGCTGGGCAGTGCTCAAACGCTCTGCACAAATCAGATTCCTGCAAACAGAGACTTCCAGAACCAGCATCGTGGGGAGCAGATCTGTGTGCAGAGTGCTGCCCATCACTACTAGGCCATGCAAGAGGGAAAACCTGAGACAGGTTAGAACCAGACAGTGCAGGCTTCCCTAACCCTTCTCTGCTGATGTCCCTCAATCCCAACTCACACCTCCTTGCTATTCCTATTATCCCCCATCATCACTGACAGTGCATCTCAATCCTAATCTACAGTCCCTCTGCTAACCCAGCTCTGGGTTTTCCCCACCCCCAGCTCTGCCTATGCCCTTTTATCTCAATCCACAGATACATCTTTTATCTCAGCCATGGGCTCCCCGCCTCAAACAGATCTGCCCGTGCCTCTCAGTTCTGATCCATTACATCCCCTACCATTCCCATCCTGAGACGGTTGGTTGTAATGAATTGCACTTGTCCTGAGGCATAAATATCAATTAGGAACCAAACCTATAAAAATGCAAGTGTCCTAAGAAACATTTAAGCAAAAAAACAAGCACAAAAATTCACTGTGCCTCCACTTCCCCTCCCCCTGCACCTCTATGCAGCTGCTTTATCACAAACAGCAACATTGTAACCACTACAAGCTGTAACTATGCTGACTCCTATGGTAACATCAGGGCCAGTGCTCTAAATGACGTAATTCAGCCATGAAGCATTAAGCCTGAATGTGTCCTCTGCCGCTAAATTGGGGGTTTATTTATTAAGCATAGCAAAAGATATATCCCCAGCAGGGCAGCCTGTGCAGAAAGGCAGAGTCCTCCACATATATTTTAGGGAATCTGAGCGAGAGAGGATTCCCATTTCAGCACAGTTTGAGCTCAGCCATATCCAGCTCCCAGCACCTTTAAAGTCTGGCGCACACATCAACTGATTCAGCCTCCCCTGTGAGGCTGGGAGCTGGTATCTCCATTTCACAGACTGATCCGGGCACAGAGCCCCAGTAGCAGAGACAGGGACACAATAGCTTAAGAGTCCTGACTCCTAGGCCTCTGCTCCTTCCATTGAACAATGCTGAACAAAGACGTCATATGACTCATGGGCTGGCCTAGCCTGTGCCTTGGATAATCGCTAATAATGAACAGTGGCATTTCAGCCAGGGTATCAAAACACTTTACAAAGCAGAGTCAGTGTCACTGCACCCTTTTTAAGGGGGGAAACTGAGGCTCAGAGAGGGGTGAGACAGCGAGTCAGGCATAGAACCCAGGACTCCTGGCACAGGATTCCCTGTGACAACCACTAGAAAATGTCACCTACAATCTGCTTTGCACCCTGTATTGTGTGATACAATCAAAGTCAACGGGTGCAAGGCCCCAGGTACACTAGATGGGACCATGTGGTGTTTCCATCTGGGACAACAGGCCTACTAAGGGACTGGGGGCAGCATTGACCTTGCTACTTCCCTGCTGGGTACAGACATCAGATGATGCAACAAAGGAGCTTACACCAGAAACAGTGTCGCTGGCTGGATGAGGATTATGTCCCCAGTTGTACTGAGAGGGAGATGAGGAGCCCAACAGGATGCTGGTCAACTGTGCCATGTGGAATAGTGCCAGCCCACACTGGAGCACACAGAGAGAAGGTAAACTACAGCTAAGCAAACACTGCCAGCAGGGAGGTGCATCACCACTCCCGCTGCCCCACAAAACACCTTACTGGAGACACAGGTCTGAGGTGGCTGTCAGCTCAGACCATCTCTCACACAAGTCCAGGGTGGCAGCTCCATCTCACAGCCCAATGGCCACTGGAATTATCAGACAGGATCAGAGCTCTGGTCAGTCTAGTCCAGTGTCCTGTCTCCAGAAGTGCCTTGAGCTGGGCCAAGATCTCACCTGCCACACACAGCTTGGCATAACTGGCCAGGTATACGATAGAGTGTTTCAGCCTCCTCTGAAGCACTGGGCATTGCACAAGGGTCCAGGACTCATGGCCATATTGACTGATCTGGTATGGTAGGCAGCAGGATCAGGGCTAGTTCAGATTTGTTCTGGCAAAGGTTGTGCTCCGCTGGTAAGAATCATTTTGGATAAAGAGGATCTGGCTCTGGGCTATCCCATAACACTTACAGTGCTTGGGACTCTGGGGGCCGCACTGCATCATTTCCTCTAGGCTGAGATTTCCCCCAGGTGAAGTGAGGCTCATGCTTCTTTGTTCCGCCTCACAGTGTTCAGAGCCCCCTCACTGAGCAGACATCACCAGCTAGCCTCACAGTGAATCAGTTATTAGCCTGTAGCTCATTACCATGGCAACTGCAAGTTCTAGAACAATGCCACTGCAGCAGGTTACCATGGCAAAGTTCTAGAGTGACTCCAGAAAGGCCTGTTAACGCTGATATACCCCGCCACCCAAGTTCTATAAAGGGCCAAGCAGAGACACAGAGACCCTGCCCCAAATAGCTTCCAGTCTAAAGAAGGAAAATCTCAGCCATGGGACTAGACAAAGGGAGAGGGCAGGGAAAGCAGGGAGCATGGTTGTGGCAAATGAAACCACAGGAGGTACATCAGAGAGGGAGTGGCTCAGGCACATTTCTATTTTTAAGGACAGATGGGGAAGGGGACGGCCTGGGAAATTGCAGCCCATCCCAGGAAAACTGAGCCTTGGAAGCTGAAATAATTACATGAAAAGGAGGCATCTGAGTTAAAAAGCCTTTTTTGTCTGTCAGCTGGTTGGGTCTTTTATAACAATCAGTTCTAAATTCCCCTCTTTCTGCCTCAAACAAGCCCAACCATTGTTCAAAGCCTCTAATAAACTCCTGGCAGCTGATCCCTCCTCTACTTTCTGCAGCTGTCAGAAGATGGCTCAGGATATACCTTTGATATTTGACAGCATAAACCCACCATCAGGGAGGGGAAGCTGGATTCTATGCTTTGTGCCAGAGACCTTAATACCAGATTACCCTGCAAAGCACATGGCAGTTCTCCTAAAGCAGCATGCTTCTCCATGGGCTAGCAGGGAGCTGGGCCACAGGTGAGCAGAGAGCCATTTCCAATACAATTGGTGACTTGGTGCAAAGAATTTCAGCAGGCATCTCTTTTAAGAACCATGTATGACAGCAGTGTGTGGCAATGGGCCAATAGAGCTAGTCCATGCCAGGCTTCCAGCTACTAGGGATTCTAGCCCCAGTCTGCTTCTAGTGGACAAATTGAGGATGCAGGATGGGTCACAACTGTTCCATCCGCCCCTCATTTTAGACCCAAATTTGCCTTCCTCCCAAGACAACCCGGCACTCTCACCTCTTTGCAGTCCTTATTTAGACACCAAAAAGACTGACTTCTCAAATGGTTATAACAGCCCCCTGCATGAGCCAGTATCAGGGTTTGAACCCACGATCTTCAACAGCACCCTGATCACCTGAGCTAAAGGGGTAATCTCATTAGCTGGTAGCAGTAATAGGCTCTTACCCTCTAGTGTAGCTGCCAGTAGAGGGGGACAGAGCACAAGCTTGACCAGTGAGTCACACTGAGGTTCTAGAAAGGATTATTATTGCTAAAGAAATTCCCCTGTCCCCTTGCCCTCCTTGCCTCCATGGCATCCTGAATAGAGAGAGGATGGGAAGGCAGGCCGGGAATCTTACATTTCCACAATGGCCAGCCTTCTTCTAGAGCTGCACACACCCATCCTGGCAAGGAGAGATGTACCAGAAACTTCTTCAGAAATACAATAAGCATGGACAATTCCAACTAACCACTGGCAAGAAGGGCCTGTAGTATCATCCCCTAGGAAAAGGCACATGTGCCAAGGGAAAGAGACAGTGAGAGACATTAAGGAGAACGGACCCTCATTAAGGTGTCAGAGGGTATGTCTATACAGCAAAGAAAAACCCATGGCTGGCCCACGGCCCGACTCAGGCTCAAGGGGCTTGGGCTGCGGGGCTTTTTCATTGCGGTGTAGACTTCTGGACTGGGCCTGGAGCCCAAGCTCTGGGACCCTCCACTCCAGAGTGTCCTAGAGCCCAGGCTTTAGCCTGAGCCTGGATGTCTACACAGCAATAAGACAGCCCCATGAGCCCGAGTCAGCTGGCAAGGGCCAGCCACAGATTTTTCTCTGCTGTGTAGACATACCCAGGGAGGCGCACACAGATCCCTCCAGCTGAGTCAGAGCAGCCACTGGCTAAAATATAAAGGAGACTCCAATACTACAGCAAGTGTTGGGAGCTCCTTCAGAAAGGGAGATGGGAAGGGGTAATCTCTGTGCAGTCAGAACTCAAATGAAGCTGAGCAATCAGAACCACATGCTACCTACACACTAATCAAGCCAGCTTCTGTTCCTGGTGGGATATTCCCACTAACGCAGCACCCCAATAGAATAATTACTAGAACTGGGCTTCACCTAGTTAGCAGTCACCAATGGTGCTGGGCCTGTACCTGCTCCCAGGGCTGGAGTACTAGTTCTACTGAAAGCAGTGACTCTCTGAAAACACAAGCCAAATTCACCCTGAAGCCAACCCAAGCTCAACAAAGCTTTCGTAAAACTCAGTGAGGCTGGGCTGAGTTGCATTGTATTCTCTCTCAAGCCCAGGTGCGCTCACCTGCTCTCTGGATAACTGTGATTCACACAGCTCCAAGGAAAAGATGTACCCTAGATGCAGAGCTCAAGCTGGCTCCAAATATCTCCAAAGTCAGAGGAAGTCAGGATCCACCTTAAAAAGGTAGAGAAGCCAAAACCTGACCCAAACATTGCCAATATTTGGGGAATGAGAGGATCCAGGCCCAGAGCTAGTTGAGCCCTCTTAGGCATTGCACCCACCAAAGCCAGCCTCGACTCCCAAGAGCAGGCACCTTACCTTGGGTCAGGCGTGTGGGCTGCTTAATCTGCAGGCCATCAATGGCACAGGCATTCCCGCAGGGGTGCAGGGTGAGTGTCCCACAAACATTTTCGATGTAACAGTGCTCAGAGGCCAACCCGGCCCCCTGAAGAACAATGTCCTTAGCAGCCGAGCCAATCACGGTCCTCCCTGCAAGGAGAAACACCTGGTTAATGCTCCTTGGGCCACATCAGGGAGATCCTGTGCCTGAGAAGAGAGGCCAAAACAGGCCAGGCCCCCCCATTTACAGAGGCTGAGAGGGGGTCCCCCTCACCCTGTGTTACTAGTGCCCAAACCCCACTTGGTGTACACCCCACCCTGCATGCTGAGACCCTGCAGGATGAATTCCTGTCAGGGAGCCAGTGCTACCCAGGAAACTGAGTGATCAATAGCAGGCCTAATAAAAACCCCATGGAGGTGGGCTCTGACCTGAGAACCAGCAAGGTCCCATTTCTCTGGCCTGGCCTTTACAGTCAGGGCCACAAACAGGATCCAGTGCTAATCTCTACAGCCAAGGAGAGAGCAGCACTGCACTGGGCCCTGCAACTCTGTCCAGATCTTACCCTGTGGAAGGACTTCCCTTTCTTCTGCAATACGAAGCAACCCTGTTCCTCGAAGGTGCTGCAGAATCCAGGGTCTGGAGGGGCAAGTCAGCACTATCATACACCCCTGTGGATGCTGATTGTGCTGCCTTCAGAGCAGCAAGAGTCAGCACGGCCTAGAGGTATAAGCACAGGACTTCTGGATCCTACGTCATGCCCCTATGAGAGGGGCTGGTGCCCCCATTTTGTGAGATGGTGTGTGGGTGAACTAGTGGCTTTTGGTGGTTTGTGTGTGCACGCAAGGAGCAATGGATGCAGGAGCTGGAAGAGGCTGTTTCAGGCCCTATCTAGGGGACCTCCCAGTGTCTAGAACTGGGTGGCTTGATGCCCAGGCCTGCATTCACTCTGCAGCAGCAGGACAGGAACTACCCTCCCCTCTCATTTGTTCCTTGAACCTGGCTGCTCTCCTGTTATTCCAGAGTTGAGATGCTGGTTATGTGCCCTCTGCCTCCCAGTTCATGAGCTCCTCTGAGCAACGGCTACTGAGGCTGCTTCCTGCACAACATGGGGCCACTTGGGCACAGACAACAGAGAGCTAAACAGACGATCAGAGACACACAGACAGCGACCCTTCTAGGAACTGGAACCCAAGCAGAAATGCAGCATAAGAGGCAGGAGGAAGCTAGGGATAAAGAATCCTATTTCAGCACTAACCACTGTGCCCCCAGGCTATCATCTCCTTCACTCTCTCTGATCGGACAGGCCAATTCCCATGGCTTCTCCGCCTCTTCTTCCCTCCCCTCCGCCACCAACGCCCTCTCTCCTTTGATCCAGTCATCTTTAGCAGCCTCCTCTGTTGATTCTGTGCTGAACAGATCCCAAGCTCTTGGCTAGGGCCTGTCCACCTGGGCTCCCACCCATTTCACACTCTCAGGCCCTTGCTGACTGACATCAGACTATTAGTGCAAGGCTCACTAAGCAACAAGTGCATGGCCCAAGGAGAAACTCTGCTCTGTTTCCTTTCCCTCCCATGACGCACACTCCCTACAAGAGGTGCAGAGGGCTTGGTAGGGTCTGTGCTTTGGGTTGGTGCGTAATGCCCAGCCCTCAGGGGCTATCAATATCGCAGCCAGACTCAGACTGTGCACCCCTAATTCAACAGGATTAACCCAGGTCCTAGATTCCACACTCAGCATCCAGATGTGGCTGCTTTAGATGGGCTTGCTCAGCATCCTGCAGGAAGTTACAGCCACACAAAGTGGATCACAGCAAAGTCCACACACCTGGAGGGGAAGAGGGGGGACAAGGACACAACTGGCAGAAGCAGTCAGGCCAACACTGACGATATTCATTGTTCAGCCAAAGCAGAGGGAATCCCACAGGTGAAAAACTGCCTTCAGTCTGTGCATCGACTGCGATGGAAGGCAAGTACAGTGCATACAAGACAGCAGCATCTTGCGGGCCGGGCCATCAACAACCCTTTCGTTTTCTAATGCCTCTCATCAGAGCTCCCAAAGCACCAGGCAATCTTCCACTAACTACACCCTACAATTCAGGCTGACAGGAGGTCCATATCAGATACTGGGGCGGGGCAGGAACATTAGCTCCAGTTAGCAAGGGGAATGGAGGGGAGTAGGCTCAGATTCTCAAAAGTGGTCACTAATTTGGAAGGCCCAAGTGAAGATTTCTAGGGCATGACTTTCAAGGGTGCTGAGCACCCACAACTCTAGCTGACATAACTGGAAGCTTGCGTGTGCTCAGTACCCCTGAAAGTCAGGCTTTAAGGTTTCCAGTTGGACCCCCCAAATTAGTGACCATTTCTTAGAATCAGGCCCCAGGTTCTTAAAACAAGACATCCAAACTTAACAGGTAGTTTAAAATTGTGGTGTAGGAGATTTGGCCAAGGCCTCACAGAGAGTCTGTGCCAGAGTTGGGAATCGAACCCCTACACCTCCTGTTCTACCCATTACAAATACACCCTCTCCATAGTCTGGCTTTCCCCTGGCATGATGTCTCCATGCAGTGCAAGTTACACAGGGACTCGGTCACCAGGGAGCAGGGAAAGTGACCCCCGCAACACTCAGCTAAGATCCTAACCCCTATCAACCTTGGCCCATTGCCAAATAGACACAACACAGGCAAGGGAGACTTACCCTCTTCCAGGGGAAGGAGGGTGATGGCGGTGCTGAGCCGGCCACTACCCAGGCTCACCAGGTGCGGCTTGTCGGTCTGGACCTTCAGCCCCTTGCCCATGTTTATCAGGTCCAGAGGGCTGTTCTGTAGGGAAGGATAAAGCAGAACCCCTGTTTAGAACACACTCATTCCTGGACTCAGGGGAGAGGTCGCTGGGTCAAGCCCTCCCTAGATGGGGAACAGAGAGGTTTTCCATCTGCAGGGAACTGCATTGAGTTTGGTGAACTAGTCCTGGTAAGCTACTGGTAGTGGCTTACTGGTAGTTGTCAGCAGAAAGGCCGAGAGCTGAACAGGCCATGGGGACCACTGTCTGGGAGCAGGTCAGGTTGGGTATTCTGACCTGGCCACTAACCACTTTGGAGGTAAGCAGAGGGATCCAGGCTCTCAGTCTGGCACGAGAACATAGGGAGGCAGATATGACACCGGCTGCTCCAGAGAAGGTGGCTCTTACGCTAGCAGCACCACACATGCAGGGAAAGGAAGAGGCGACAGGGATGGGAGGAGCCCAGATCCACAGGGGCAAGGCTGGTACATGTCTGGGGGGTGGGCAGGGTTTACAAACAAGACCCCTGAAATAAGGAACGAGGCCAGTAGGGCTGCTGACAGGCAGGGCTGGGGCATGTTCTAAGGACTTGCTCATATATGGGTGGCTTAGTCCCTAGGGTTTGAGTACAGGAGCATTTCCCATATTGGGTCATTGCTCCAAACAGAACTCACTAGCCAAACCTTCCCCTGCTTGGAGAAGCAGGAAGTGGCAGTAGGGATACACAACACTCCAGCCATAACCCCACTAGGCCCTTGTAGACCGTGTGCGCCAGACCTAGCCACGGCAAGGAGGCATACACCCCTCACTCCCACTTGCCGAGGTCTCCAACTGGAAGATGTTCTACAGGCTCTGTTGCTGCAGCCGAGCTGCTTTAGCCCCAGAAACAGGCTGGCAAATGGATGCATGAACAAGGAGACAGATGCGGTCTCTGATGTAGGTTGGCTCCTACCCAGCAGCCTGTCCTCAGTGAGTGATTCAAACAGGTTCTATCTCCATTCCCATTCTGCACAACAAAGATGGGGCATAAGTATTTATGGGCTCCTTATCTTTCTGTTTTATATGACAGAGCAGGGCAGGAGTTGAGGTCTCACAGGATAGCTAGCTGCAGCCAGCAGGGCTGGGCTCTCCATCACCCTGGGACTTTACCCTACCACAAGTAAACCAGAATTCAGCCAGGCTTCACCGAGACCCCACCAACTGCATGCATGTATATGTACACTCAGACATGCATGTTGATGCACACAAACACCAACACACAAGCACAGACTGCTGGGCCCCTGGCTCCTTATTCTGAGGATCCCTCAGTCCTTTTTCCAGAGCACAGAGTGCCGTACATGGGCTCCAGACAGCAGGTTAGCAAGTTGAGGAGTGGAATCCTCAGCTGGGAAAGGCCTGGAATCCTCAGATTCCACATGTCTCCAGGCCTCAGGACCACAGGCCAGGACAGCTGTGACCTTTGCTCTTTGTGGGCTTGGGGAAGAGAGCGCTGGAAGGGTGAGGAGAAATGACAACAGCCCAACGCTAGAACAGAGGGGATTCCATGGGCTTAGGCTCTGTTTAATAGGATCCGAAGTACTAGCCATTTAGCCCAACTGCATTTACAGCCAATCCCATAATAGGATTGGGGGGAAAGGCCCCAGTGGCACTCAGCAGAGAGAGCTCAAGCACAGCCAAGTTCTGAATCTATTAAAAATACCAAGATCCTTTCAGGATTGAGCTCTGGTCAAAGTGGAGGATGGGAGATGTGGCACAGACATCAGGTAGCCCCATGCCATTCTCCAGCTCCAGGGTAGGGGATCATGCCTCGCTGACTATAAATCATCAACAGCCTCTTACTGTAATGGGGCCACAATTCCTCACTGGCGAGCTGTTCCCATGTCCCCTTTCCACAAGATCCCCAGGAGCCATTAGGGCCAACTCAACCAAAGTGCAAGGACCTGGACGCTGAACTGCCCAACCTGGTGCCAGTACCCCCAGCCTCTTCCTAGAACAGGGATTTGGGTTTGGCCTTGGTCCATAACAGAAGTAGGGCCACATATGAAGCCTGACCCAGGCCTGGGAGAGGGAACACACTCTCCCTGTGCTCTCAGGGGATTACCAGGCCCATCTCCCAGAACCTGGGGCTGCTCCCTCTTTGGTTTTTGGGATGTCCTGGTTTCCTGCTGGCCTCATCACTACGGGGACCTAAACGACCTGTATAGCCACTCATTTTAGCATCCCCCTGAATCCCTCTCTAGGACTAATAATCTTTGCTCACTTGTGACCCCCATGCCCGTTTCTGGTGATGGAAGGACAGGGCATTACCTCCCAAAACTGTCTCAGTCTGCCCTCCTCATGGCAAAGCAGTAGTGCTAATGCACCAGCAGGAGATGGCAATCCCAGCACACACTCACCTGAATGATTGCTTGGACTTTGTGGGTCGGGCTGGTCACGTTCCTGTTTGAAGATTCCATGACAGCTTCATCTACGTGCCTGTCACTCGCCTGCAAAGGAACAAGAAACACAGACAGGGTGTTAGGCCTTGAGAAAGACCCCCCAGTCACAAGAATACACTGAAAGCACCAAACCAGTGCCATACATGGGATTATGCTAGAGAGACATCTCTCCCTCCCCAACAGGGGATGCAGACAGGTTGGACCAATGAGGCACATGAGGTCACAGGCTGAAAGTAAAGTTCACAGTGGCCCAGCAAGCACAGGTGAGTGATTGAGAGGCCCTGCTATCTATGCCCAGTCTATGAAAGGAGAATGGTCTAATTTTTATAGCAGGGGATGGACAATTAGGATATCTGTGTTCTATTCTAAGCTTGATCTTTGGCAATCATTTTGCTGTTCTGTGCCTCAGTTTCCCAACCTGTACAGTTGGGATCACACACACCTACCCACACAGGCTGTCTGGGCTCTGGCTGTTTGTAACCAGCTTTGAGGTACTTGGATGAAGAATTCCAGAGAAAAGCAACACATTATCAGCAATACACATTTCACATCCTGCTGCTCCCCCACCCGCTTACCCATAGACGCAAGCAGCTTCCAGGCTTTTTACCCAGCTCCTGCATTGGCATTATTTGTTTCGTCAAGAAATGGGTGGCGTGTAGGAATCCCAGTACTAAAGAGACCCTGGATTTGGAGACATTGATGGCTGCAGCATGTGCAGCACTAAGAGCTCAACACCAGGGGGCATCACCTCTGGCCTCACAAACTTTTACCAGTGGGGCTTTTTGCCTGACAGGCTCCCTGAGCCTCTGCGTGACAAAGTCCCTGAGCATCGTTTGCTCTCTGCCTGCTCCTGCTCAAGACAATGAGGAAATGGCCACAGGGGCATCTGGGTTGGACCCCAATTGAGCAGGGTAATTCTGCACAAAAATCTTGCCGCAGGATCTCTGCTGATATGAAATGATAGTGAGTGGCACAGAGACCCAAAAAGCACAGTAACTTAGAGTCCCTATGTATAGAATAAAAACAACGAGAGTCCTGTAGCACCTTTAAGATTAAAAAATTTCTGCGGGCATAAGCTGTGGTGTGCTGCAACCCACTTCATCAGATGCATGAAGCGGAACTCATAGATAGGAAATATATATAAGGTCCTTGGATATATGTGCATGCATGCGTGAACATGTGCACATGCGTGCATGCACACCCTAGCTAGGATTTCCACTTCATGCATCTCAGAGTTACATTTCCCTGTCTATCTAGCCAGAGATATTCTGTCTCACTCACATACACACACTTGTACATGGAGGCCATAACTACAGAACACAAAACAAAAGAGGGAGCCTTAACTGGACAACAGCTTTACAAAGTTTCATTTAAAAAAATCTATACCACTAAACATACATAGAAAAAATAATTACCAAGGAAAAATCCCAACATTTGGGATGCAGAGAATGAAGGATGAATAGAGACGGACATGCACACATGACAATGCGGCCATGCTAGCCCAGCATCCTGCCCCACCAGTCCACAGGCATGTAGCACACCAGCCAGCTCACCCAGCTGCTGCTTAGGGAACCAGCAACCCACCCATCTTCATATGTGCACGCACAGCTCCTCAGACCCTCTCCATGTGCGCACATGTCCCACATTGACATGTATGTTCACATGACAACACACATACACAGAGAGAAACTGACAAACTCAGTTCCAGCTTTCCCTGCATTATCATCCCAGGCAAGGTTTCTGTCCCTGCAGGAAGTATAAGTAAAGCAGCTTGGAGAGGAAACTGACCACACAAACCAGTGATTTCCTGTGCTCTGATGCTCAGACCACTTGGGCCAGCTTAACAACCTGGGCCAGGCTAGAGTTTCTAAATTTACCCCCTGCTCCATGCATCCCACATTTCCATCTTGGGATCACCCTATAGCAGGATAGCAGCAGTAACCCCTTCTTTGCTGGCCTGGTTTGTATGAGCCTCCAGGGCAGATCTGGGGATGGATAATCTGTCCATTTGGCCTGTGGATCACTGGATGCTGTCAGCTCTCTCACTACAGACCCCCACAATTATAAGGACTGCCCACAGCCTTGCGCTGTTTGAGTGCAAGTCAGGGCACATTGTATCACAAGAGTTCCTAGAAGCTGGCCCAAACAACTATTTTGGCACAGTGTGAAGCACTAACACATTCTCCCTGTCAACCATGAGGGTGGGGTGAAGCCTACGCTTTTAGCAAGGATCAATCACTGTGCTTCAGAGTACGGTTAAGAGGCTTCAGAGAAGGCTGGGGTCTGTTGGACCCTTCACCCCCTGCTTCTCATCAAGCATAGCACTGCTCCCCCACCATACAGCACAAGTTCCTTGGCCAGTCTGGTATAAATACCTTATGTGATGGGGACACCACTCCTTTCCCAGGCAACTGCAGACAAGTCATTCAGACTGAAGAGTATTGGGGCGGGATATTCAGAGCTGGAAAGATTCACTAGACTACTGAATTGCCACCAATCCAGGCTTCATAGAGGGATGCCTGATACTAACAGGACTACAGAAGGACTGTCTGGGAGGAATTAGAGTTGCTTTCATCTGGGGAAGAGATAGCCCTGCTCCTCCCTCCCCGACCAGGCCTCTGCTCTTAGTAATACATTATTTTGCTGGTATTAAGGCAGAACTAGGTCACGTACAGCTCAGTAAAAGCTGGCCAAGCTGTATGACACCAGTGCACCATCTACAGGCTAAGCCTGCATTGCCAGTGATAGAATGGACAGCCTTCTCCTATTGCTGCCAATGGAGAACAATCTTCACGAATTCAGTCAGTGACACTCCTAAGGGCCCCAATATGCTTCCAGGAAAACATTCTGAACTCTGCTTTCATTTACACCCAGGGAACTTCCCTGACCTTGCTTCACCCACCCCTGGTCAACATTGGCCCCAGCAGGATTTCAGAAAGCAGGGTGGGTGGGGTAACTATCATAAAAACTCCAAAAGGACAGTGGTGATTCCTAAGCCCCCCAACTCTGCAGTAGCTCCCTGCTGTTCTCCATCAGCTCACCTCTGCCAGCTGGGGATTTCTTACATCTTTTCCTGCCAAGTGCTGGAGCCACTCCGAGTCCATGGAAAGATTGTTTAGTCTCTGCTCCCACACATCCAGCAGCCCACCTATTACAAACACAGCCAGGGCGAGGCTGTGCTGCTCCTTGGTCACATCAAAAGGACCCAGACCTCACAGATGCTTGTGTCTAATGCATCACAAGGGCCTGTGGGGCCCTGGGGATAGAAGTTTGTGTCACCATGCCAGACAGGCACGTTCAGTCCCCAGACTCCTTCTTTCTGATGGCCAGCAGGGAGTATGGTACTCTGGAGGCAGACCCTGAAGAGGGGAAAAATTCCCATAGCACTTTTCACCTGGAAGGATCCCCCAGTGCTCTACAGAGACATCACTATCCCAGAACTGACATGCAGCCGCCTCTGGGGTGAAACATAGCAGCTGTCACACCAGCACAGTGACAGGTTAGGGCAGAATGGGAACAACAACCTGTATGCAACTTGAACTGCTAGGGGTAGGATTGGCAGAGTGCAATTAATTACCCAAGCTGAGCTTTGGACAGGACACCAGAGTCAATGCCCCCCGGCTTGTGGAAAGAGTCCTGGGAACTTTATTGCTCCCTAGTGACCAGAACTTCAGTACACACCCCATCCAGAAGACGGGCCATTTAGGGGAGATGGGTTAGTAGTATGTGAAGGTCTAGACAAGGCCCTAGTGTAACCTGAGATCACTGCAGCTCATGGGCTGCAGAGACCCAGTGCTGCCTTCTACCTAACAGGACATCCATGCCTGTGGAAACCACCAGTGCTAGCCCAGCTCCTCTGGCTTAAAGCAGCAGCTATGTCAGAGCTGAAGGCAGCTGTGATTTGCATTTCTGCACAGTGTATGTACAGCCCATGGGCTCTGGGACTGCTGCCAGTGCAGCTCCCTTAGACGGGCAAGGTCTGGGCTTCTCCTACTTTCCCTAGAGACAGAACTATCTACAGGCTGTCCTGGCAAATATAGCCCCCCAGATCCTCAGATTTCGACCAGTGAAACAAGGAGAGACCCTTCCCCCACTTTGTCAAAGCAAGCATGGTCTGTGGTTAGCAGAAGACATGCCCAGAGCGAGAGCGCTCAGCCTAGCCAGGAAGAGTGGGAGCTAGTGGGTAATTATTACACACTGTGGAAAAAATGAAAGGCTGGAAACTCCAGGGCTGGGAAAGAACAAAAACAACCATAAGTTCACAGTGGAAGACCCTGGCTCTCTCTGAAATAAGCAGCTGTAAGAGGACAGCATCAGGGAGCAAGACCAGAGACAATTCAAACTGAAATGCCTAGACTGGCATTCAGGCCCAATTTTCATAGCAGCCCCCCCACTGACACCAAGGGTAGAAAGGCTGCCTCCCAAGCTGGGCCATGGCTATGGAGCTGAGGAGCTGAGCTTGGAAACATTATTTGTAAATGAAGAACACTGGTCAAGAGGCTGAGTGATAGCCCTGGGGTCAGAGCCAGGAGGATTTACGAGGGTCTGGCTGTCAGAGGGGCTGAGCTCCTGTTACTTCAAGCTGCCAGCACTCAGCACATCTGAACCTCAGCTCAGTCTGGAAAGTAATGCAGGGCTGTTCCCCTTCACTCCCTGATTCTCATACACAAACCTACAGCTATTGGGGAGCAGTACTAGCCCTCACTGCAAAGAGGGCCAGTGCGTGTTTGTGTGAGCAAGTGGGAGAGGGGGGCATTAATTCATTACCACCAGCGTTTCTCTCCAATTGCTGCCACTTTCCCATGGTGCAAAAGGAGTTTCCAACCTGCTACATGAGATTTCCTGTGTGGGCTGCCCAGCCAGGATCTTTCCTGTGGGGTGTGGCCATGGGGGCAGAGAAAGGGGGTAGAGAAAATATATGACACCAGGGTGAGGGATGGAGGGGGCAAGGCAGAGTAGAAGACACAATAATGGGGTTGGGGTGGGAAACAGCTTCCAGACAGCATATTAAGGGAGTGGTTTGGAGCTCTCTAGGACCTGCTCTCCTGCCTGCTCAGCCATCATTCGCTACCATGCAGCTAGCCTGCATTGGCCACCTATTAGGCCAGAGCCATCCCTGATGTTTAGAGAAGCCCCCTTTGGGCCTGGTCTCCAGCCCCCTCAAGTCAGGGTCTGAGCCCTGATGATGGCAGGACAGGGACCTCACGAGACCTATGAGCATTAGGAAGGGCTAGCCTTAGAGCTTATGTGATCACCCTGCCCCAATACACATATGCCACATCCCTAGCAACAGTGTGGTTTTGGGGCCTGCACCTTACCTGCCCTTGGATCCTCACCCTCGCACTGGGCCAAGCACCTACCATCAGCCTCAGTGGCAAACTGTTCATGTTCCAGTGCCCTGCTCACATCAGGGCCATGGAAGGTGGTCTACCCAGCTGTAGGAGAAGTTGTAGAGAATAGTCTGTGCTGCCAGGTCCCTGGGGAGGCAACAGACGCATCAAGGCAGAAGACTCCAATGCAGAGAGCCAGGCCAACAGGGTCCATAGCCCTAACCCCTCCCCAATCCCTGCACCTTCCCCTCAAAAGCAGCTGCAGCTGGGCCAGAGGAAAGGCAGGCCGGGGGCTGGACTCTTGAATAGGAAGCCAGGGAGGCCAGATGGAATCCCTGCTTGGTGATTAACCCCTTCCTAGCACAGCAGGCCACAGTATCCCAGCTGAGCCCAGGGAGTCAGTATAGAATGAGGGACAAGTGTCACAGGGGTCGGCAACCTTACCGCTGCTGAAGAGCCGCATGCAGCTCCGGAGCTGCGGGTTGCCGACCCCTGCACTAGGCCATGCTCTGCCACCTTACATCCATCTGGGCATGGAAGCACCAAACCCACCCAGCCCCTGTGAGGCAGGTATCCTCTTCACAAATGGAGGAACTCCAGCACTGACAGGGGAAGTCACCACAGCTGTCTATAACACAGCTGGGGATAGAACCCAGGAGTCCCGTCTCACAGCCTTGCCAACCCAGCTGTAACCACTGGGTACATCTCCCGTCCCCGAGCCAGGAATAGAACCCAGTAGTCCTGACTCTCAGACTCTCCACACACCCTGCAGCTTTAATCACTAGAGTCCTCTCCCCTCCACAAGCCAAGAATAGAATCCAGGAGTCCTGACTTCTCTCCCACTCCAGGCTAACTACAAGACAAGCCTAGGTTTCCCACCCTCATACTAGCATAGCAGGCGTCCGCCCCTGACCCATAACCATGGAGACGCTATAATCCTTATAAGGGATTTTATGCTTTCCAGAGGAGGAGGACATAATGATCTGATCCCCTCTCCCCATCCCACTACTCTGGCTGGATCCTTATGGGAGCCAGTGGCCACCCCCAGTGCAAGGAGATAAAAATTGGGGAGCTCCCTTTGGGGCATGTTTCATGCTCCCTCCTTGCCTCCCCTCCCATCCCGTCCCCTCACCTCACCTGGGAAGCACCAGCATGAAGGGCGACTGCTACCCTTCACAAGCAGACTCTGTTCTAGGAATGCTAGCAAAGGAGCGAGGCCCAGCCCAGCTGGATGCCCCACCTCTGGCAGCAACAAGGACGCCTTTCTTCTCTCACAGCAGCCTGCAAAACACTTCACTTGTTCCTACCACCGAAAGAGGCGCAGGCTGCAAATGCCAAAGGGTCGAGGCTCAGCTACCAGGAAATAGCAAGAGTCACCAGAGCCTTCCCACACAGCACAGACCATGCTCACCCTCCACACTCCCCCATGGGGTCACTCCCCCTGCTTGCTCCCTCCTTGGCATCCACAGGGCTCATGTCTCCAATTCCCACAGAAATCCCTAGACAAAATGATTTAAAAAATTAAGAAAAAGCCCTCTGTTCTTTCCAAGAAGGGAAGAGGTGAGAGGACTTCACATCAGAGCAAGGAGAACGGGTACAGAGGCCACACACAAACAGGAACTGCTGTCTTGCCCTGCTTTTCTAGTCCTGGGCTCTGCTGATGCATAGCACCCCTAGCCTTCCTCTCTCACCCCACAACTTTGCCAATGACCCTCAATTCCACCTCATAACCCCCTTGCTATTCCAGTCCTGGGCTTCCCGCTGCCCCCCTATTTCCCCCCACAGCTCTGCCAAAGTCCCTCAATTTCAACTCATAGCCCCTCTACTGTTCCAGATCTGAGATCCTACCCAGCTCTGTCAATGCCTTCAATCCTGACTTGTAGCCCCCCTGCCATTCCAGCCCTGGGATCCCTCCCATACCCAGCTCTGCCAAAGCCCCACACTCAGACATGAAAACTATATATATTTTACAACTCAGGCTAGGGCTGCACTCAAATGACAGCGCTGCTGTTGGATTCTTGGCGAGCTGAGTTGAGCAGTCTCTGTGGCCTGGTTACAGTGGGCCCTACTTCTATTCCTCTGTCCGTTCGCACATCCGGGCAGAGCGCCTCTGGGCAAAGTCCGCTGGCTCCCTCGACACCTTCTGGGAGCAGTGGGCGCTGTCCGAGGTTCTCTGCTTGGTGTCCCATTCTGGTTCCCTTCGTTTAAACCTGCGATCCCCCACACCCACTCCTTTTTTCATTAGTTGTCCCATACACTTAGTTGTTTCCTGGTCCAGTAACTCCTCCCCTTTGGGGGGGGCCTTTAGCAGTGGGCGGGCTCGCGCCTGCCCACTTCCCAGGTTACACATAGTACAATACAGGGATGGACTGATGAGCTGCAGCCTCAGGTGGGAGCAATGGGGCCAGCTAGCCTTGTGACTGAATCCCTCCTGCATCTCTCTGTTGGGCTGGGGTTATTGGTGGCAACACTCTGAATTGAAGTGGTAGGGCTGGGAGCCTAATTTGGCTTCAGAAGGATTGGGGGAGGAGGACTTTTGCTCTTGGGTGTCTTATCAAGTTTGTTTTCCTTTGAAATCCAGTTGGTCCATTGGACTCAGATGCTGCCTTCCAAAGTGCTCACCTTCTCTTCTTCCTGTGCATCACCTCTTGAGCCTCCAAGTGAGATCCCCTTGGGACATCAAACTGACTGCAGCTTTGTATAACTGTACCCCAACTACAACCAGACAGAAGGGGATGCATAACACACAACCAGCAAGTCTCACCTGACCGAGTCATTTCCCTACTTTATGCCTGAATTTCCCCATGGGCACTGTGAGCCTGGATTAGTTCACATTTATAAAGCACCTTGTGGATGGGACCTCCTATTATCTTACTTAAAACCAAAAAAACACAAGGAAAAGGAGCTCCCATCTGTGCTCCATTTAATTGTATCTGCAGCTACAGAGGACAGGTCAGACTCAGCCTGCAACTACACCTGGAGTATGGAGGCCTGGTGTGCCCAAGAACAGTATGTGTAGATGTACACAGCTAAATACTGTATGGAATCTGGACCATGTCTATCCTCTCTAAAGGCTGAATGCTGGTGTGACAAGGGAACATGTAAGAGGAGCAGACCTGGGGTAATTCACAAGGAGTTGCAGCACCCTATGTGTTATATGCCCTGAAATACAGCATCTCTGGCCTCTTTCCCCGCTCCACCCCATTGCCTTTGATGAGTCATTGAAAAGCAGTCACAGCAGCTGACCTAATGGGGTACACCATGCAGCATCCAGACCCTGCATCCAACTTGGCTGTACATTCACTCCACATCTGCTAATGTGTTTAAGGCAGTAAAACTGTCATGCCGTATCCCGTCCTAGTGAGCAATGGGTTGTTCTGCTTCCAGCCTGGGAATGTCGGAGGCGGGAGCATTATCTTGGAGACAAATGTGGGTGGGAAGGGGACTTGTGCCAGGCAGTCATGGTAACTAAATTGCAACAAGGGCCCTGATTGGAGAGGGCTCATATAGACTAGCACTGCAGTACCTGAAACACCCCATCAGGGCCAGTCTCTGTGAATCGGCCAAATTCAATGCAGGCAGAGAAGGAAGGGGAGCATATCTGGTCAAAACAGGCACCATACCCAATCTGGAGTGGGATCCAATCCAGTTAGAATGGGGAATACACCCCACCCAATCCATGATGGGACCCAATCCAATCCAAAGAGAGAGCACACCCCACCCAAATGAGGATTCACCTACTCTGAGTCAGTATCCAATGATATAAGAGCAAAACTGACACCCACAGCTCTTAGCTAGGTCTGACCTGGGACCAATGAGAACAATCAAGAGCTTTGTAAGATCCAGCAGCCAGAGGGGTCTTCTCCCTGGCCCATACAGTCTGGAACCCCTCTGATCAAGATGCTGATGGTTTTAATGATATATGTGATGACACTAAACTGGGGAAGATGATAGATATGCTGGAAGGGAGGGATAGGATATAGAGGGACATAGACAAATTGGAGGATTGGGTCAAAAGAAATCTGATGTTTAACAAGGACAAATGCAGAGTCCTGCACTTAGGACAGAAGAATCTCATGTACTCCTACAGACTGGGGACTGAGTGGCTACGCAGCAGTTCTGCAGAAAAAGACCTGGATTACAGTGGATAAGAAGTTGGATATGAATCAACAGTGTGCCCTTGTTACCAGGAAGGCTAACAGCATATTGGGCTTCATTAGCAGGAGCATTGCCAGCAGATCAAGAGAAGTCATTCATCCCCTCTATTCGGCACTGGTGAGGCCACATTTGGAGCATTGCCCCCATTACAGAAAGGATGTGGACAAATTGGAAAGGGTCCAGTGGAGGGCAAAGAAAATGATTAGGGGGCTGGAGCTCACGACTTATGAGAAGAGGCTGAGGGAACTGGGTTTGTTTAGTCTGCAGAAGAGAAAAGTGAGGGGAGATTTGATAGCGGCCTTCAACTACCTGAAGGGGGATTCCAGAGAGGATGGAGTTAAGCTGTTCTTAGAGATGGCAGATGACAGAACAAGGAGCAATGGTCTCAAGTTGCAGTGGGGGAAATCTAGGTTGGATATTCGGAAAAATTATTTCACTAGAAGGGTGGTGAAGCACTGGAATGGGTTACCTAGCGAGGTGGTGGAATCTCCATCCTTAGACGTTTTTAAGGCCTGGCTTGACAAAGCACTGGCTGGAATGATTTAGTTGGGGTTAATCCTGCTTTGGGCATGGGGTTGGACTAGATACCTCCTGAGGTCCCTTCCAACTCTAATCTATGATTCTATGAGATGTAGTCACCTGCCCACTCAGCTAATTTCACAGGTCTCTGAGACCATGGGCCCTTCACGCAAGTCTGGAAACACCCTAAACAAGAAGGATTTATACTGGAAATGCCATTAAAAAACAGCATTATGGGGTAGAAAGGATTCCAAAGCTCTGACTGAGCCCTTAGGGCATCCTTGAGACTGCAAGCCTCATACCAAAAGCCCCTTTTAAATAAACAACCCCCTTTTAAATAAACCAGAAGTGGCTCAGAACCTGAACCTGACCCAGATCCAAGCTCACAGCCTGCACTCCTCTCTGTAATGAGCTGAAATAGTTCAGTAATCAGGAAAGCTTGGAGATGACACAGGCTCCCCACTCTACATTTCAGCATGTTAGGATTAGAGGATTGGGAGGAGGGGGGGGGAGGAGGGAGGTAGGCATTAAAGCCTGGATTTGAATCAGCTGCTTTGGCCTGGTCTCATTTCAAAGGCTGTACACCCTATGACAGGGGCTCCAGCTACAGTGTTTGTTCTGATCCCTTTTGGCACAAAACTGTCCATGTCATCACAGATGCAGGGCCCAACAGAGAGGCCAGCCTGCACCAGAGGCTCCTTCCCCTCTTTCTTTTCTTCAATTGCTCCTTCTAGATGGCAACACCTTCTCTCCCCCCCCATCCCAAAAACTACACACAGTGGAGCCTAGGTCACATGTTGCCAAGGAGACACAACATGCCTGGCAATAACAGTCACATAAATTAGCTCCAAGCCAGTCACATTGGGAGACAAAGAATTCTGTGCCACACCCACTTATCTCAGCCCCCTGAAGGAAATAGGCTCCCTTGCTGGGCTCGTTAAAGTGTCCACACAGCTGCCAGCTCCAGTCCCCAGGGTTTCCTGAGTCCTCTTGGAGAGCAGGCTACTTTGCCATACTCTCTGTTTCAGCAAAGAGCAGTCAATTCTCCCACAACCATTCCACTCTGCCTGCCATCATGAGGTATTGCTAGCCAGGGGGATTTGGGAGTCAAAATTGAGACCTGCTTTTAACACTACGGAAACACAAAGGGAGGCAGAAAGAAACAATAAAACAAGCCATGGCTCCCTCATTCCCTACTAGGGGCAGGTGTGAGCCAGTCCCTGGGAAGGATTTATTCAAACAATTGGGCTCAGGTGTTGAATTAAAAAGGTACCCAATACATGAAGAATCCTCAGGTAACAGCTAATGCATTATCACAGTGTTACTTCCTGCCAAATTAATGCTTAGGAACAAGACTGCCGTCTCCAAAGAAATAGCTAAATACATCTCTATTCTGCCTTTTTGCACTTTGGAAGGGTTTGAGTTTGAGTAGCCCAACGCATCAGTCCAAATTCACAGCCCTCCTGCTATCCCTACGCTAGGGTCCCCCACGTGCACGCAGCTCTGCTGCTGCTATCCCAGCCCTGAGCCAAGCTCCCACCCCCAGCTCAGCAGATGACCTCAATCCTAATACATTCCCCCATGGTTCCCCACACATGCATACAGCTCTGCTGACACCCCTCAATCCTGAGTTGTAGCACCTTGCTATTCAAATTCTGCCTATCCCCCTCAATCCAAACTACAGCACCCTACTCCATTTCCCATTCCCAGATAAAAGGAAACAAGGCTCAGGTTCTTGATCTATATTTTATAACACATCCCAAGTGTCAGGTCTGACACCAGGAGGCCCAAGGCAGCTCTGGGACGTGAACATCAGTTATAAAGGCTCTTTGAATTAATTGCATGGGAGCAGGACAGTGCCCAGGTCCAGTAAGGGAACAGCAGCAGGGTGTCCTTCTACCGCCACCCAAAGGCACGCCAAGGAATCCCACCAAGCCAGAAGAGCAGCAGAGTGCTCATTCACACCAGCCAAAGGACCAGGGTGTGAGAGGGAATACCACATGGGAGTCTAACAGATACCACCATTTTAGAGCTCAACACACAGCCATAACAAGGGGATTAAGACAATTTGCAGACTTGCCAAGCATTAGGCACCTGACAACTCTCTCACTGGCAGCCCTGTCACACCTGCCCACATCTCAGGTAAAGCATCACCCAGGCAAGAAGAGGAAATTCCCCCAGGAAATGCTCTTACGCCTCACAGAAGATACAATGGGCTGGGAGCCAAAAGACCAGAGCTTATAGTCCCGTCTCTTCTGGTGACAGGTGTTAATATTACTGGCAGTTCACACCCCTCACTACTGACCCAGAAAATGCCCAATTCCTAAAAAAAAAAATAAAGTGCTGGAAACCCAGCACAGAGAGCCACTGAAATCAAGGCCCACTCGACCAACTCAACGTTTATACATGGGAATGGAAGAAAAAGTAGGTGGCCCTTTTAGAAAATCCTCACACTTAGTACAAAGCAGCTGGGCAGCTTCCGCTGGGACATAGGGAGCCCTGTACAGCGTCAAAGGATTCCTTGGACTTTCTGAGAGCATTTAAAGGGCTGGCGCCAAGAAATGTCTCAGGAAGTTACAAGTATACAACATACGGGCCCAGATGTTAGCTCTATGCCATGCAGAGGCCTATTCCCACCACGCCTGAGCTAGTTCGGAGGCTCAGACTGTTTGCTGAGGCTGCTAAGAGACAGGCTGTGATCACTGTCACGGGGACAAACAAGCTCATGGTGCATACCAGATGGCAAAAGTGGCTAAACTGAATCAGTGAAGAGGCCTCTGGTCTCTGTGAGGCCTTGGCCAGACAGCATCTGTCCCCAGCACCACAAGCCCTGGGACCCAAGAGATTAGAGACCAAAGAGCCCTGGTAAGCCCATCTCACTACCCACACACAAGCCTTTGGGTCTCAGAGGCTCTCACGTCTCTAAGCAATTAACACATTATAGACACCAGCAGGGTTGATTTAGCCTGGCTCTAAATGTCTCAAACAATAGACCACACAGCCTTCCATCCCTGGAATGCTGCTCCCCAGCCTTAGACTTTACTGTTAAGAAGCGTTTTTTGATATCCTCCCAGCTCCCTCTGGACCTCTTGACACACTCAGACCACGCTCCCCCTTCCTATACATTTGTGCAGGCACTCGCTGGGCCTATACCTTTTATCATTTAGCTAAACTCAGCTGATTTGTCTCCTTTAACTTCTCCCTCCCTGAAATATTTTTGTTGGTCTTCTCTGAACTCTCTCAAGTTTGACTACATCTCGCTGGGATAGAAGGGCCTGGTGCAGTGCACAACATCCCAGGGGGATCTCCCTTGACTGGTATACAGGGCTCTGCTGAATGAACGCAATCCAGTGGTGGCTTCCTAGGGACAGCAGAAGCAGAGTCAAGCTCCTCCTGTTCACAACAGGCTCAGCTAGTGTCATCACCCAGAGAGTGATGAATTGGGTAGGGGTTACAATCCATCACATCCCCTCAGTGTCAGCACTGCTGCCAAGCTTTGTCCAGCTCCTTATATGATATTTTACATAAATTAGTTAATAAGTTAATTTACAAATAATTTCCATACAACCATCAAGTGAAAGAATGCTGAGGACAAGACACAGGGCTGCACAGAACTTTGCAGCTGTGGCTGGGTTATGCAGGAGTTAGGGTGGCTGTGTGGAGCGGGGGAAATGGGTGCTTTCTAGAGGAAGAGAGGGTCTCTGTGGGAGAGCCTGGGGCCAGTATCAAGCCCCATATCACCTTCCATCCCTGCCCTCTCTTGCCCCTGCTGTCCTAGCTCAAATCGATCAGGCAGAGCAGCAAAATGAGAGGTAGAAAGGCCCATGGAGCAGGTGCCACTGCAATCTCTGCTGCAGGCCTACCATCAGGCTCAGAAGCTCTCTCAAGCAGAACGTGAACAGAGCAGAAAGAACCTATCTGGCCATAGAGGAACCTCCCAGGCATGAGCAGGGGAGATCAGGATCCCTATTGGTTGGTGTGGGCTTGCCCAGCAGCCCTCACTCCCTGACACAGAGGGGACAGCCAAGTTGATACCTATGAGGGAACCCCAGAATTGGGCATAGCCATACACAGCTGAGGATCAGAGTGCAAAATATATAATACCCACTTCACAGGCTCTCAGCCCTCATTCCTTCACTTGACTTGCCAATGGCTAAATAACCACAAGGACAGCAGCAGGATTGCCTGGCAGCAGCGGCGCACACAAGAGCCTTTCTGCCACGCTCACACAAAAGAGACCGTTCCCAAAGCACAGGCACAGAAAGAGGCAAAACGAGCCAACACCCAAACCGGGATCCCTGGCTCCTGACCCCCGCTCAGCCAAGCGCCTCCCTTTGTGTGCAGCTGGCCCTGAATAGCCTGGCATCAAACGGCCAGGCTCGCCCATCTCATCTCCCAGAGACGTGAGGCGGCTACACGCACGTTTCGGCTCCGCACGGCTAGCTCCCTTCCCTTCGTGCAGACAGGGCGGCGTGCCAGAGACCCGCCGCTACGCATTACAGGCGAGCACGGCCGAAAGGCGAGGAATGCCGCCCGAGCCATGTCCCGGGGCAGCCCGGCCCGCTGCAGGTAGGAGCAGAGCGCGGCTTGCCCGCAGCAGCCCTCCCGCCGCCAGCCGCCAGCCGCCGAAGGAGGGACGCGGCCCGTTCGCGCTGCTGGGCTCCCCGACCCCGCGGCCGGGGCCAGGCGCTGCCCAACCCCGCCGGCCGGCCGGGCCCAGAGGGACGCGGGGAGCGGCGCGGCCGGCCCAGGGCCAGGCTCG
>ML675723.1:637179-680649 GCA_007922155.1 Mesoclemmys tuberculata | reverse complement strand
GCGTGTGCTAAACATCTGTCACACCACGCGTGATGTGCTCTTTCATCCCCTTCCGGGGGGGGGGGAGTTGGGCAGTGGTTTGAGGGGATACATCTATCCCTGCATGCACCTACCCATGGAGTTTACAGGTGTTTATCCTTTTGGAGAGAACCCAAGAGTCCGGCTCCCATTTCACTTCATTCTTCTGCAACCTTTTCCCTTTAGTGATAAAAAGGCAGAGGGTAAGGAGCTCTCTCCTACATCTGCTGACCTGGACCTAAATTCAAGAACAGACCTGAGCCCCCTTATTTTCCTGGCACTGAACTCCCTAGCTGAGCACTGCCAAGGGGACCCTGGCAAAGAGTAGAGGGGCATACAGCACTGATTTGTCTGGTTCATTCACAGACCAATCGGTGACAGGTTTGTGAAGGGGTATCTGAAAAGAAACAGCTAGAAAAGAACTTAACAGCCATCCTGGGCCAAACCAATGGTTCCTCTAGCCCAGTATGCTGTCTTCAGACCATGGCCAATGCCAGGTGCTTCACAGGGAATGAACAGAACAGGTAATCATCAAATGATCCATTACCTATTGCCCATTCTCAGCTTCTGCTAAACAGAGGCTAAAGAAGAGAGCAAAATCAAAGTATAGATTCTCACAATCAAGAAACAAAACCCTTGAAATGCTCCTGTCTCCCCTTTCTCCTGCGAGTCACTGACAGGGGAGCTCAGCCTTTGGGCCCTCCCAAAGCTGTACATGAGGGAAACTTAGCCTGACTGGATAAAGGACACTAACTCACAGCAGCCCCACATGTCCTTAAACTCAGCAACTATTGCAATGTCTAAAGTCTAGTCTAGTCTAGACACCCTGGAACGAGTAAGACAGCACTGTAAAGTAGTACCCGTAGTTCAGGGCAGGAGGAACTACTTACTGCCAGACACTCTAGTCAGGCCCAGTCTGACTAATTACATGACGAAAGCACAGTGCAATGCAGCTGTAGCCTAAGCATCTAGTTCCTACAGTCATTGAGTAAACTGGACAACGCTACATGTCAACATCTGGAATCTATCAAGCCCTGCATTTTTAAGTTATCTGACAGGCTGTACAGCTGAGAGACCCAAGAGCTGGGAGATGAGAAGTGGAAGGAAGAGAACAGATCTTTCAGCCACTTCAGTTTCCCAGAAGGGAGAGAAGTTAGTAGGGATATACTAGAACAGACACTTGGGCCCTGCTGACACTGTGTTTTGGAGAGCATGAACTTGCAGTCCCAGCAAAATCAGTTCCAAACATATTTGGCCTGAACACTAAATCTGGCCAAACTAATAATTACTTTCAAAACCTACCCAGGGGCCATATTGTGTGCATGGGGGCTAGTGAGGTTTTAGCTCCTCACACCTATCCCAACACCTCAACTATGTCAGACCTCCAGTATAGTCACACTATACAAATGCATGGTAAACAACAGTTCTGTCCCCCTTGAGCTAGCATTCTAAAAGACATAACTGCTGGGTGATGTGGTAACAGACTAATTGTGCTCCCAGTTCATAGGTAAGCTAAACCAAATTACCTGGCTCCAGAGGACCCAGACCAAGAAATCAAACACCCATGAGTGCAATATCTACCACTAGCAGCAAAGGCATCTCCTGTCCAAGCAGAGAGATAAACAGTCAGGGACTCACTCCAAACACTTTCCAAATTAACTACAAATAAATAGATCCATTTATCATTTAAATTACATCAGCTCTTGGCCATCCAAACCCCTTCTCTGTTATAATGAAGCACCCTGACCTGGTAGCTCAGGAAATGTTCAGAGCAGGACAGCCGAAATGTCCATGGGCAGTGCAAGACCTCCCACTTCGTTGAATTTGTTCATCATTCTTTGCTTCCTCATCCAGCACAAACACAAGTTAGTTCAAAGGTGCACGTATGTTCACAGAGCTGGACAGGAAATGATTTTTAGAAACAGCAAGCTGGTGCCTATCTTCTTTAGAACTCTCTAAGCAGGGTCAGCGTAGGAGTTGAACTGGCCACTGTCTGCATTGGCACAAGTTTTGCTGAATACTCAGCAAACAGTGTCAGTGGTTGTCCAGTCTTCTGTAGCCGCATTTCAGGACACAAGAAGCTATATGGGATAAAATGTCTTGCTCGTAATTCAATTGGCGGCACTGAGAAAGGATTAAGACGGTTGGAAGGAAAATGTATAAAAATGAGAGGTATATGGACTAATTTGAGCTTGCGCATGATGAAGTGGTAATACAGTTTATTCAGAGGAAAACATGTTAATCTTTAGTGACCTCAGCTCTTCTGTAAACAGTTAACATTCAGCTGTTGCTCTCTAACTTTGTTTTCTAGCATTTTTCTTCCAAACACAAACCAGGACCCTTAGCACAAGCTCCAGCTGGCCTTACATTAGCTTTCAACTCCAGATTGAACAAAAATATTCCTCTGCTCTGAAGTGTAAGATCTCAGGCTCACTATTAGTTCTAAGAGCTGTTGCAAAGGGATCTGGTGGGAAGTGTTTTGCCAAAGGTGAAATGTAATTTATGAACCAATTGAAGGCTGCTTCTTCCCCCCATTTCAGCAGCCAACATAGAGCTTCACCTGCTATATAACACACCTGAGACTTCTTGCTTTACGTAAATAAAGCATCTGCTAGGAGGCCCACTGTACACTTACAAAATGGCAGGGGGAGGATCTTCTTACCTCTACTTCAGCGCTAATGGAGTTACTGCAATTTGAGACCTTTAGTTAAAGCAGTACAACTCTGCATGTAACAAACTGGTACAAATTTGGGTGTGAGCCTAAGCTATATCAGCTACCACTGGAAGGAAGCAGCCTCCCAGCAGAGGGCTAAAACCTTGTCCACATAGGACACTTATACCAGTATAACCACCTCTTTCTTATGTGGACATTATTCCAATATAAGGCCTTGTCTACACAGACAAAAAAGCTCAAAACAGCTATTCCATACCAGGTCCTCGTGTGAACACTTCGTCTGTGTACACACCACAACTTACAATGCTATATGTCGATCAGGAGTTTGAATAAGCCACCTTCCTGAGTGACAAAGTAATGCTGACCTAAGTGCTGATGTAGACAGCACTATAGCAGCAGGAGAACTTCTCCCATCGCCATAACTACCGCTGCTTGGGAATACTGGAGTAATTAAGTTTACGGGAGAACTCTCTCCCAACAGCTTGAAGTGTCTGCCCTAGCAGCACTACAGCAGCACAGCTGCATCAGTGCCTTTATGCAGTTTAACGCACTCAGTGCACATGTATCCATAAAAGAAGTTAGTGCAGAACAGCTGTTGTGCTTTAAAATCATATCCTTGCAATTTTGTGCTAGATTCCCCATGAAGACAAGCTTCAGAGCAACTTTTTTCTGTTTAGTTTGTCACTTAGGAAACGGTTTAAGTGAAGCTTAAAAAAGGTGCTCTTATACTAAAATAAGTGTCCACACCAGAGATGGCAATAATGCTGCAACAGTTTACATTCACAACTTAGCTTACACAGAGAAAACCTTCCCCATGTACACAGGGCCTGAGTTAGCTATAGGATTGGGATTGTGAGGGCACCAAAGCAACACTAGGGCAATCTATGGGCTACACGTTTGATTTACATCTGCTGAAGTTCTCCCACATCAGCATGTGAATAGCTACCAGTAACATCAGGGGAAATTATTGTACACTGCAGCTGAAGACCAGATCTGTAAGACAGCAAACATACTACTAACAGTAAAGAGCAATCCCTAGCATTGCAGACATCAGCTGTGTGCACTCACCACACCATGAAACAGCTCAGGGAGAAAAGAAGTTCGGAAGTGACTCTCAAAATATTAAAACAGGGTTTGTGGCTTTTTTTATGGTGCTCTCCTGCATGGATTTACCACCTTTGGCAATAACACGAACATGAAGTCTGCTGGGGGTCTCAGAAATGGGTACTGTGAGCACTCACATCCGAACTGAAGGGATGGAGTTGTGCAGCTTAAAGAGATCTTTCCTCTGAAGTGCAGTTAAAGAAGTGTCAACAAAATACAAAGTGATTACAGGGATTAAAAATCACTTCTCAATTGCTGTAGCTTTCAGTCTGGTCTCTGTCACAATTTCATTTATTTTCTAGTCACCACAGCATCTCCCAAGATAGACAAGACCTGAAGCACTAATATAAATGAACAGAAAACACTGACAAAAACCTTTCAGCAACAAGCAGCTCAAAAAAGCAAACAAACAAAAAAAACCCAGCCCAACTCCTTCCCATCTCCCCACGTCCTCTTTAAAGAGCAGTATTAGGCGCCAAGAAACCTAGGTTCCATTCTGAGGCTCTTCTAAGGCCTTTTTTTAATCAGTTTCCCCATCTGTAAATTGGGGTAATGCTTGCCTGTGTCAAGAGAAGCTTAGTGAAATGTAATTCACTACAATTAGTGAATAAGAGCTTTGAGATGGGAATGGAAGGGCTCAGAGAACATGTTCTCTGACCTAGAGCCCTGCACAGGACTGGGATCCCATGGGTCCTGCAGGACCCACCGCCATAATAGTGGGAGCGGGTAGTGTGGGGTGGGATTAAAAAATAATCCCACATGGCTCTACTCTAGGCAACCTCATCTTTTATAGGAGAGTTTGTTCTTTAACACATCTTCAAAATTCTCATTTCTTCTCTACCTCACAGTTCCTGACTACTCAGCAATATTACCCATTCTTCACATAATACACCAATGGGGAGGAGGGAAGAGAAGACAGGAGCATTCACCCTTGAACTATTTTACTTATCTTCCTTTTAAAGAACCTAGATAACATGCAGAAACCTGTAGCAGATTCCAGTGAGGCAGATGCTCCCCTTCCCCCCCCCACAGCCCACCTCCACTCCTTGCAACCATTGTTCATGTGCTGCCTGTGTTAATGCCTCCCCAGTCTGCAGCGTTTTAAATATATTAAACTGCAGGCTCTTAGATGGGGGGCTCCATGGCTTAGCTGAAAGACAATTTAACAACGATTGCTACATCTTTTAAACACCTGCAGAGTAGTAAAAGCTAGAGGGTCTCCATATCCAACATTAAGACACTTGAGTTCTCTTAGTTTATATCCATAATCCTTTAAATATAGTCACTTAAAAATACTTGCCCAGCCCCCTTTCTGGGTTTAATATTCCTTGAATGGAACAAGAAGATCGAGATTACAGAGTAATTATCATGGCATCTCACAGATCATCCAGGGCATACCTACATATTAGAGCTAGCAGATGCTGTAAGATGTGATTCTGAACATAACATATGACAAGAAACAGTCTGGAAAGTGTTTGTTACAGGGAAGTGGTCATCCAATTCTGTTCAGCAAAGTGCAACCTGGAAAGATTAAACGAGAGCAAAAAGCCTTCATGAAGTTTCACAGTCATTTTTGGCATTTTTAATTTTTTTTTTAATTAAAGGAAATAAGAGAACTTTTGACAACGAGCTGTCCATTCCTGATTATTCCAATGAACTCTATGGAACTGTAGTCACATTTCTGATATTACTGGCTCCCCCTGCCTCCCAGAGAGTGTATTGTGAACAAATCAAAGCCGAGCCATTCCAGCACATGAATAGGCCAAAGCCTCGGCTGATTTCCTTTTATAATACTCTTTATTTGATTAAAGAATTTGTATTCCTTGTGTACACTGGAATGTGTTCTATTCCCTAGGTCATTATTATACAGGGTTACAAAACTTTTTTTTTTTTTAAATATTATCCCCAAAGTAATTTAAGAAAAATGCTCTGATGTTTGAAACTAAACTTGACTCCATTTTAAAATCATACAGACAAGCAACTCTTGAACACAACTGAATTAAGATTCATAGTCTACTTAACTACAGGACAGGATTTGCTTCCCCTCTCCCAGAACACATCTTCACATGGAAAGAATTGGGGTTACGTTTCCTCACTGATGAAATTAAGGGAATAGGGGAGAGACAGCTAACTTCTTTGGCAGACAACCCTATAAACATTGCTGTGCACTTAGTCTCAAACAGATGTTCTCCCACTGGAGCGCAGTACGTAAGTTTCTAGGATTTCTGTGAGCAAGGAACTTCATTCTCTGTCACCCACAAACCAGTGAAACCATTGTGTTCCGACAGAACCACAAGGCCTTGTTGAAATTGTGCGATCAGCCAGCCATGGCTCATATATAGCCAGGCTGAGACCACCAACCAATGTCACCAAAAAAAGATTCTAAAGAAAGTAGGTGAGAAGTGTTTTAAGGGAGGCCGGGGCAGGCAATGCTATTCCAGCTAGTCAGAGAGGAAACACCTCTCTATGGTATAAGGGAGTATGGCTGGGTGCAGCCCTGACACACAGGGAAAAACTTAGCAGCACTACAGCATGTTTGACTTTTACTGAAATCTCTGTGTTGCAACCCAGGTTTCCCTCCGCCTACTCCATCCATAAGTGCCAAAAGGATCATTTTCCTCAGCTCTTACACGTGCCCAAGCAGACTCACCCAAGCATGAATAGGTCAGAGTAATTCAGACCTGTGTATGGGATTGAACAAAGCAGGCCATACCTTTTTACAAGCTGCAACTAGGAAGGGTTAAGATGCACACTGGCAGATATGGGGGCTCAATTTACTGGAGAAGATTCAAATGGATCAAAAAGGCCACAAAGATTGTTCACTTAAACCAGGTAAAATGACTGTAAGCTTCTGGCCCAGGTGCTGCAGCACACAGCACCAAGAAATTCTGGCACAAGTGAGTACTTCTGGGTGCCGCCACACCCACCTGGAACCAGTCAATTGAGAAGATGCATTCTCTCTGCCAGTTGGGAGACAACTCTGATCTAACTCACCAAAGGCACATGGGCTCACTGTGGAGGCTGGCTCAAGTGCAGGTCCATCACTGAAAAGCAGAGCTCAATAGGCAGCAAGTCAGGAGTACAGGCAGAAGGGAGAAGTATGTTTACTGTAACCACCCAAAGCCTCAGCTTTAAAACTGAGGCCAAGACAGATCAGTTTGGTCCATTCCCACTATACAAAGAGATCCAGAGAGGCATAATGCCCACGTACAGAATATCTTAATGCATATTTGAATCCATAGGAACAAGGCTGGAGGCAGTGGAGAAATTAAAATTAACATCACAACAAAAGAAACAGAACTCTTGATACTAAAAAGGAAGAGAATGAGATGTAGTTTCATTCTGGGACTGAGCTATGTAGCCAGCTTTGTGGGAGACAGGAAGGGGAGGCAAAGCCAGGGTTCTCTATGGAGATCCTGCTTTACTGCTGGCCAGTAAAATCTGCCAAAGAAATTAGCAGCCTTTCCCCATATGATCATGTCAATTCTCTGCCAAAGAATTCCTGTGATCCAGGAATACTGCAGTTGGGCAGACAGAGCTGTGTGTCCTAGCAGAGAGAGGGCAGCGGCGTTCCAGACATTCAGAATAAACTTCAGCCTTTTTTTCTTTTAATTTAAAAAAAATTCCTTTGTTATTCCCTGATGCTGGTGTTACAGGATTTCGTATTTGTCCACCAAGAAGGTGGTCTCAGTGGAAAACCTTACGGGGCTGTTCCCATCTACCTGGGTCACTTTGGTAACCTGTGGAGATAATACACACAATTAGTTCAACACACAATATTCTGCCTCCAAAACACAATTAAGCAGAGATTTTTCAATTCAAAGCAGATCAAAGGGGTTGAGGTGGCTGCACACATTCACCTCTGAGCTACAAGGTTAACTTCAGCTTGAGACTTGAAAAAGAGTTTGGTTCTTGGCTGTCCTTAGAGGACAAGAATCCAGACAGTTACTCTAATTTACGGTAACAACCAAGTCTTTGCTCAGAGCACCCTGGACAGAACTGAGCTGTGGCTTCTGATTAATGTTCAATGTGGAGAAAGGTCACACTGCAGTGCTCGTTTTGACCTGGCACGTGGATAAGTAGCCTTCAGTTCCCCATCCTGTGGCAGTTTACCCCACACAAACAAGCCTGCACACTCAAAGGGAATTTTCATTTGCTTCAGGTGATCTATCATCCTCCATCTTCCGCCCCAGAACACTTTTCAAACACTGTGATAAATGGATCCCTTTAGCCACCATCTCACAAGGACAAGTCTGACTAACACTTATGACAGACACTGAGGAAGAATTCCAGAGCCAACTGAAATTGCAGGTCAAGTTTAAGGAAAGGTGAATGGAATTACCTGATCTGGAATTTGGCCAGGATACCAGCATTAATGCCCCAGCTCATGAAAAGCCACCTTTAACACAGGCCTCTAGGATCTTGCTATATCCCTTCTGAGTACATGGCAAGTGAAGGCCCCCTACCATCAGGCTGTGTGCACTTGCTGATTTATTACAACCACTTCAGGCAGCACTTAGCTATTTCTTGGAGGATTCTCATCTAGGTGCTGATCTAGCCCCACCTCCCTAGTGTGAGAGATCGGAGAAATCACTATACAATGTGCTATGGATACAGGCCATCTTCATTACACTGCTGATTCTCAGTACTGCCAGGTGCGAATAATGCACTGGGCTGAACGAAGGGTAGCCTCCATGCAGCTTGCATGAGCTGAAAAGCAGTGAGTGGAAACTGCAGTAATATAAAATGAAGAGGCTGCTCTTGGGGAAGATCCAGGAGAAAGATGAATTAAGGAGAGAGACTATTTGGAGAAGAGCATGGTGCAGCAGAGTACGTGGCAGAACAGACAGCAAAGGGACACAAGGGCTGACAGTATCCAAGAGTATTAGTGACACAGCTAAGTGGGTGCTATGAATGCAGAGTCTGGCACCTATCCACAAAATCATTTGTGTACCATTGCAACTCTTCATTCCAAGGACTGCAGTGCATTGGGCTTTTAGGCAAAGCCTCCCAAGCTCTGCACCAGAGGAGAACACAAGAAGTTGGGGGTGGCCATACCTGTATGTTGCAGTAATTCTTTTTGGAGATGAAGGAGACTTGCACTGGGAAGAAATCATTGGGCTGTCCGGCTATGCTGAACTCCAGGCTGCCACTCTTGTTTTTGGCATCTATCACTGGCAGGCACCATTCAAGGAGATTCCTCCTACTGTCATGGCGATACTCCCCATCAATCTCTCCTATCACTGGAGCACCAACACTGGACCTACAGCAGGGCAATAAGGAGCTGCATATTAGCTCATAGGTTAAAGACACACTTGTCACAACCCCAAAGGGGACAGCTCACCTCCCAAAAGCCCTCCAAGAACCATGGGTGAGGGAGGGAGAACAGCCAGCCTGCAACGGTAAGAGGTAGTCTTAGTTTCTCAGCTGGGGGAACAAGACAGCACTGGATTTATAGCAGATACATGCTCAGATTATATGCATTTCACGGGAATGCCACTCCCTTCTATGCTACCCCTACAATTGCTGGAAAGGGAAGGAACCGACAGGATATTGACAGGTATTTGTTGAGCCTAACCCCATCCCCAAATCCTACTTACGGCAATGGGATTGTGATGACCACATCATTCAGTTCTAGGCTCTCCTCTTGCAGCTCATATTCAATGTTAACATCACAACCATTCCCACTTTCTGACGGCCAGCAGTTAACTAAGGGCACAAAAAGCGCATGTTGGATCATGTGACCTTGTTTTATAGGAACAGGTCTCTAGAAAAAGACACTTAGAAAAATGCAGGGCAGCACTGAACGAAGGAGGAATCATCATCAACATCAAATCACACCCAAGAATTTCCAGCCACCTGAGTTGCAAAGCAACACACAGTATTGTTTAGCATTACTGAAAATAGCCATTGATTAGCCAAAGTGATTGTTACATAGGGAAGAGGCACTAAAAATCACTGTCTTTCCTTGAATAATAACAAAGTAAAAAAATTCTGCTAACGACAGAACCTGCTGTAAAAAATTGGGCTTGTGCGGTCATTTCCTATTCTATCACAGCTTCTTCAGCCCAAGTTCCAGCATTCCACCTGAAGAATGCCACACGCATGCTCGGACTCACTTGTCAGTGGAATGAAAGATTCTTCTGTGGTCTGCAACCTCCATTTCAACACCCCCACATCACTGTTAATAGGGAACGATTTCTCTGGGTTCTTCAAGCCAATCAGAGATTCAGCAGTAAAAAGTCTCTTGTCCACATTTGGATGAGTCTGAAATGAGGGAGACAGGAAGACACAGACTGAGTAAACTGTTCATTGTTTTAGTTTTAACTCAATGGAGAGCACAATTGTGTCTAAGTAATACTGTTTCTTGTGAGGTGCTTCTGACCACACAGGAATACCTTTGCCAAGGAAAACTGCTGATTTCAAAGTGCTACAGGATCACAGTTGCTCAGCAATCCAGAGGTCACCCCAAGAAATAGAAAGCCAGTTTACCAAAAAGTTTCATTTGGCATATTTCCCTCCCCTCCCTCCTATTCTTTCCTTTTAAAAGGAATTCTGGCAGATAACCTAAATGTCAGCTCCAGTTTTATAAAATAATTTTAATGAAGCTTGAACATTTTTTTCCACTTAAAAATAAATTCAATAAAACTTATTTTTAAACAAACAAAAGAACAGCTCCCCTCCGGTGTTTGCAGCCTTCTGCTACTGGGTGGAACATACTAGAAACCAGTGAAACTGTTTTCCTTGACCAAATTCAAAGAAAAGCAAAAGTTAAACAGGAAAACTAAATTAAATTAAATTCTTTATAATCCAAGTGTTATTACACTATAGCGATAGATGTGAGCAGCTATATTAGCAGAACCACTTTTTACTGATTAGCATCTAAGTTATATTGGAGGGAAAGGAGCTGCCGCTGCCACCTGACTCTTCCTGGAGCAGCTGGTGCTGGAATGTTGAGGACGAATTCTCAGCCCCTAGGGAAGAGGATAAGGACTTCCATCTCTAAATAGAAGGCCCTTTGACAAATTAAGCAGCAGCACTATCTAGTTTGTAGGAGTTGTAATGATGGCCATGGCACAGGACACGAAGTGCAGAAATCTTCAGGGCTCAGCAAGTACATGGGAACCAGAGAGGGGAAAGGGCAAACACGTGACAATCTTGAGTTTACAATACTGACTATAACCCAAAGACTGTGGTTCTAGAGACTGTCTTTGATATCAAGATCAATGACAACAGCAAAAGTAACAGGGAGAATAAGCAGTCTTCTGGGTGATTGATTAATCATTAGCTAAGAGTAACTTGATACTAATGCTCTCTTCCTTACAAAGGAAGCTCTTGTGATATAACTTGCATCAAGCAACACGCTGGGACTGCTGCAAAGTCCAAGTGAAATCAGTGTATGCCAATGTGCACCATGGGATAGATAAGGCTGTGGGAGCATGATGCTAAGTGTAAGGAACTGGATTTTCAAGTTGAGTCTTTTGAGCATGAGATTTATCCCTTTATTTGTGCTGCACTTATATTTACCGTAACTGTGTGCTGCTTTCCAATTGTCTCTCTTGGGAAAACTTGGATAAAAATATACACTTCAGTGCTGCTACAACCCATGACAGAAGCCAGGACTATCAGCCCACCTTACCTGTAGCTGTACCCCCTTCTTGTCTTCATTCTCTACATGGAGGCGAATCCGGGCAAACTTTTCATCTAAGATCCTCAGCATGATCATGCCATGCAGCTCCATGTTCTGTAACCCACCATCACGGCCACAAGTCAAGGAAATCTTCTCCTCGATTTTCATATGCACGCTGGACAGAAAAGAAAGCCCTGGTTTTACAAGCAAGAAGGTTCTTTCCTTATTTTAGGATCTGACAGGGACAAACTTAGTCTTTAAAAGGGTGTTCAAACGGATGTTGTCAAGAAAAGAATGACCCAGAGCAGAATGGTGCAAAACAGTATTATGGAAACATGCTCTTCTTTTCTAAACAATGTCACACAGAAGACACTTAGAATCACCTGTGTGTGGCACAAGTCTGGAATAGATGAGACCCCAAATACAAAACCCTGGCTTTTCTTCTGCAGGGCACTCAGGCAGCTTTCAAAAGAAAGAGCTAAACACTGGGAAGAATTCTCCAGTTTACCTTAAGAACAAATGGACATCTTTGGTGCTTCAAAAGACACTGGGCGAATTTATGTACTGCACTGCCAAGTTATTCCTGTCAGTACAGAATAGAAAGTGTGCAGGCAACATGAAAACTTGTCTAGAAAGGAAGGCAGTCCTAGTTGTGTTTTTCACTTAACCTCAAAGCTGGTGCAGTGAGGTCTCTAATGGCAGCAGATGGCTCTTTGTTCCAATACAGAAAACCGGAATTGTGAATACATGTACTCTAACTGGCAATTAGTCAGGAACTCTTCAAGAGTCCAGCAACACTCAGAGCAGGGAATGCAGACTTCTGAACCAGCCACTTCAATACTCAATATCTGCTGACATTTGAAAAGGATCCAGACAAAAGCAACAAAAATTGTTAAGGAGTTAGAGGAATGGAAGTATGAAGAACTGTTATGAACTCTGTAAAGCTTAGCTAACAACAGATGGGGAGGTAGGAAAAAGATAGCTGCCTCAAAGTATCTGACACCAGAAAATAAGAGAATTGGGAGAAAGGGAAAAATTAGGCTGAATATTTGAAATAAAAATTCATAAGTTGAGGGGTAAAATTTCCAAATCACCTAAATGACTTAAGAGCATGAGTCTTAATGGCTTTCAATGAAATTTAGGCTCCTAAGCACTTAAGTCACTTTTGAAAATGTGACTTGGCCTAAATGAATTCAGAGCCTCTTAAAAAATTTCACACAAGAGCTAAACGTCAGCAAGCAAGAACTGCATGGTAGAAAGAAATCGGTTATATAAAATAAAGTGAAGAGTTTGACAGGCCTCAACTGGAGTCTGCAGTCACACTGAAAAGAACATCCTCTTACAGCCCAGGACAACACCTACCTCTCCATGTTAATGGGTGGAGCGAGAACCTTGGCTGCCTCTGAGGAACGTTTGCCTACAGAAGAGGTCATGATGTTTTCTCCTTCTGATTTCAGCTTGTCCACAAAGTTGTCCACCTCCTTTCCCTTAGCTCCAAGCTTCAAAGCCTTACTGGGACCTGAGGGTCTAAAGAACAAAAAATAAGATGCAAGCAACTATCGGACAACTATGGCAGCAGATACAACCTTTCCACAATTTCTTCACATCATTACAATTAGAATTCCAGCACCACAGCTTTTACTTTTTGAGCCCTTTTCAAGACAAGTTAAGAAGAAAAAGGATAATCTTGGGGGTAAGGCAATGAACTGAGACTCAGGAGATCTGGGTTCTGTTTCTAGCACTGCCTATTCCTCTGTGACCTTTGGCAAGTCATTTAATCCATACCTCATTTCCTCATCTGTAAAATGGGGATAAATCATACTGTACTGCCTCACAGGTTAGCTACACTAACATACGGGAGGCACTCAGACACTATGGTGGTGAGGACCACAAAAACTCCTATAAATAAAAAGGGCAGTTTAGAGAGCATGTGATAGCTGCGGCAGGCATGGACTGCAATTTAGACTGTTAGAAGATCAACAAGCACAGATCCACCCACCCAAGTTCAGAAGAGAGGTTTCTGCTTCATGCACACTCTCAATACTGCTTTAAAACAACCCAGAGGGAATGTGCAGCATCTTTACTCCACTCAGCAGCTGCATGCATAGAGGCACCAGGATTACTAGAAAGGCTGCAAACTTCCCAAATCATAAGATAAAATGAAAGCTCAAAACATCCAAAATACAGGTGTTAGCTGGGAGAAAAGCTTTAACTTACCTAGAAGAAGAAACTGACATATAAACAAAATGGCAGATGACAATAGCGCACACACTGTCCATGGGAACTTCCCTCACTTACAGATTATGTGCATTTTCTTAGCATCCCTCTATCACATAATTTCATTTCTCTAGCAAAGCAGCTAATCAGCAGGACAACCTAAAACTGGAATCTTTCCTTTTAATAATGTCTGCAGCATTTTTTCTCTTGCTAATGGACATGCTCTACCCTACAGCCCTGTGTGGGAATTCTTTAAATCCTGTTCCCATCCCGTTCCTGCTGTTATGGTAATGGGTCCTACAGGACCCCAGTCCCGCTGCAGGGCTATACTCTACCTGAACCAGTTTCATACCTTGCTGGTGCTGGCGCCACTTTAGGCTTCTCTGTTTCAATAATGGTCTCTGTGATCATGGCCGCAGTTGTGCCCCCAGACACAGCTGAGCTGCCAAATCCACCAAAGCCTGGTGCTTTTTTGCCCTGTCTCTCTGCATCTCTTCGGGCCTGCTGCAACTCCTTGGCTTTACGGCGCATTTCAGCCTTTGCCTCACGCTCTTGAGTCTAAAGGAAAAAGACAGGAGACTGCCTAGATCTTTAAGACTGATCTATTCCATGTATCAAAGTGCATTAATCAATGAGAGAATGAGGAGATCAAGACAGGACAGAGAAATTCTTTACAAAATGTTAAAATAAATATCATCACTGAAGAATTAAGGTTACGATCAAACCTGAAACAAATGGCAACTTCACAGTACAAAAGGCAGTAATTCCTGAATGCCCGACAGACTATTACATTTCAAACAATTAAGACATGGAATGGTTCTTCCCCACCTCTCTGACGGCTCGGAAAACCTTCTCTTCATGTGAGTCCATCTCTGTGAAGGTCCGAATTTGTGCCAGGTTTACATTCTCACGGTAGCCCAGGGCAACAATTTCATCAAAGGCAAAAATCAGGTCAAAGCAGTGCTCAGAGATTTCGTTCTCCTCAAGAGCTCGGCAATATTCGGGAATCTGGTTAGGGAGAATAATTAAAAAGGAGTCTCTGCAGAAGAGAGGATGACTACATGAACTAACCCTTCTGCCACATGTACAGTATGAATTCACCTCTGTGCAGAGGTTTAGCAGAAGGCTTATACGCTACTTACATCTTATTTTGAGAGTGTGAGATGTATGTGGTGCAGAGACTTCCCATAGGATCTGTACTGGGGTTAATTTCACACCAAAGGCATCACTTGTGACATTCCCAGCCTCGCCTGGCCCCAAAATGCCATCCCAAGGCTATCTTTTTAAAGCCATTAACCAGTCATTGCTTATTTCCACTGGTGTCAATCAGCAGCTAGAGTGTCACTACTAAAGCATGCATTTTTTAGACTAAATTGAAATCTCATATTCTATTTCAGATACATTTTAAGTAACAGATGCCAAAACTGGCAACAGATACTAAACTGTGATTTTCAGGAGTTCCCGTGGCTGAATTTGGCTGACAGACAAAAATTATAAAGGTTTAAACAGACAATATCATGAATACATATGCACAAATACACTCATTTGCAAAGAGATTTTTACGGTAGGATTACTACTACAGCAATTGCATACAGTAAATTAAATCCACTCCACTTATTTATTTTGTACAACTGGTATTAAGGTTTTGTTTATAGCATTACATATTTGTTTTTTTACTGAATTTTGTTAATTTACTGAAGAACTGGGCTGTTTTGGTTTAAAACTCATTGATTAATTCAAAGCCAAACACTTCATCCATATGGGCCTCAGTCAAGGAACAGTGCAGCAGTTTATGGGATCAGACTCAATGACTACTTCCAGGTCATTAACGGGCCATGGGAGATCAGATTCTGTTATGAAGCAGCATATACAGCAGTAATCTCTCTCCAATACAGCACTTTGTAACATCATTGCTTCAGGACAAGAGCATCTGAATTTTGTATTAAGTAAGTTTGGAATAAAGCCCTCACCACTCTAGAGAAGAGCCGGAGTGTTTCTAGGTCTTCCAGGATATTGCTGTTTTTGGTGGTGATCAGTACCATGTACAGCTTCTCCATTGGCTGATATACATATCGCACGCTCTCCGTCTCCACAAAAGTGTGTTGTTTTCCAGTGTTCATAAGTTTGGGGAAAGCTGCCAGCAGCCCCTCAATGCGGGTTCGAGTCATCTCTACGAACTGCCGTGAAACTATGGCCTTCCCTGCCTTTGTGCAGACGGCTGCCGCCAATAGCACCTATGGGGAACACCAGCATTGGTTAGTTACATTCATCAAGCACACAGATTTTTTGAGACTAGACAGACTCACAAAACCTTTGACTTTGAGATAACATTAATTGTTTATGTAGGTGAAGCTTTCTGGACAGCAACCTTATCTTCACGCTCATCTATATAGAATCTAGTATATTTAGTGCTAAATAAAAAAAAATTTACATGACCATGTATATTTTTCATCCAGGCTTCCTCTTAGCATAGAGAATAGAACTCTTCTAGAGGGAGACTCCCTTCTGTTTTTGGTGCTCCTCCCATCACCCAAATCCAACTAATTCATGTCACTCTGGTCAGAGTAAAATAAGTCTTTCAAATTGATTTAATAAAGCACAAGCACACAAAAAAAAAAGATCTCAAATGCTACTTGCTAGAGTAACAAAGTAACATTAATGTCCATTAACAGTCTCTTCAGTGAGGTTATCACACCAAAAGATCACTTGCCAATGGGAAGGGCAAGTGCCAGAACAGAGCTGCTAAAACATTAGCCTTCCGCTATGCCTTGAAAGTGCTTTGGACATTATTAAAATGCTGCTACCTTTTTTCACAGGTGAGCTTGTTTGAAAGGGCTTTTATGCCATTTAGGCCCAAAATTTAGCCTTTGGGGAAAATTATAATAGTTTTACCCTATCCACTATGAACAGAAAGGATTTAATGAGATTTCTTTTAAAGATACTTTTCAATGAACTTTTTTTTAAATGATATTCCCAAGTGGTACTGAAAACTGACAAGCCAAGTTTTATTGCACCAACTGAGTAACATGCAAAGACAAATATACTGAAAAGTAAGTTAGAACTGTTTTAAACATTGTTTTAATATAAACATTAACAAGTGAAGGAATGCTTTTAAATTTAATTTTTCTCTTCATAGTACCCCCTTTTAAAAGTCAACTGATATTTTATTATTAGCATAAATGTGTTATTAAACATAATTACTGTTCATTGAGCACTCAGGCTTTTTATAGATGTTATCATATTAATGATAACTCAAAAGCAGTAAGACAGTTGCCAATTTATCTCTTATAGTTCTGTTATTCTCCTGCAGCTTCCTACTCAAATCATTTCTCTCTACTGGAAAAATGTATCAACTTCTTAATTGAATAGCTTGGCCACAAAAGGGAGATTCTGCTGAAGTCTCACAAAGACTCAACCATTGCTTTTTTATTATAAAGAGCTCTGTTAATTAAGCTAATACTTGCAATTATCTTATACAGACAAGTTTAAGACCCTATGCCAAAATATGCTCATAACCACACACTGTACAGGACATTCATAGCTGGATATAAGGCTTGGATTCCTTGATGCAACTGATTAAATACCATCTGGGCAGCAATGTCCTTACAGTAGTCCAATGAACTCAGATAGACTGGAAAACAGGACTGCAATAGTGAAAGGCTTACAGCCTTCAACTTTCCTAGGATGGCTGAGTCTGACTGATCATAATTTGACCCAGACAGTAAACGTGTACACACACATCATGAGGTCACACTACATAAGACAGACTTGCTATTCTTAAAAGGCCTTTAAATTGTACAGGGATTTAACGTAAGTTTACCTAAGAGAGTAGCCACAAGTTACTGTATGCTTACAAGGCATCAAAGATCCTGTAATTGACACTCTACTACTGAGTCAAGAGTTACCACTTTGGAAGCAAAGACTGATGATGTGTCATTGCCTCACCACAATCACTGATATAACCAAACAGAACAGCTTCTAGGGCTGTGAAAAGGGCATGTGTTTCAGGTTTGAGCATATTCCACTGGACATTGACTTGTTAGGGCTGATTTGTTGTAAATAGTACTTTGATAAGTGCATCAAGAGAGGAGACTCTGAAAAATTAACAGCATCCTCAGTCTCCACTCTGCAAAGATCCAGAATACAAAACCCCTGTTTTACCATATTAAATGTCGCAGTGATCTGAATAATTCAAGTCCACTAGATCAAACATTTCAAGAAATTCCTATCTATAAGCAAAACTATGCTGAATTATTAGTGGGTTGGATTTATTTGATTAGATTTAATTAATCTAATACCACATACGTAGCACTTGAACATTCAACTAGGTTTTAAAGGATGGTTCCATTTATTGACGATTTGTTTTACTGAGAGGACAGTACTTTCTAGGTGGAGAGAGCACATTACACACACTCAGCATGAAAAAAGTAAGATGACATTTTCAACCTGCTGTAACAATTCTTTTCAGATTACCAATTTGTGAAAGCAAGGGATAAACCCTTTCAAAGGTACTTAAAATCCTTATTCTGCTATGTAAGCAATTAACTTCTTTGGATAGAGGACAAAAATTATAAGAGGTATTCTTGATTTGGAACTTGTTTTAAAAGTATGTTGTTCTTAGCTTCACTAAGTTAAGTAAAGCATTTTCTATTTTCCAGCAATAAAAGTTACGGCAAATCAATCCCGCGTAGAAGGGGCTGTGGAAGGTGAATGAGAGTGAAAAATTATATCAGATTAATATTCAGACTCCACATGATATTTGAGTAGAATGAATTTGATATCATCGTCTGTTTGAAGCTGAAACTAGGATTAAGTTATACAGCACTTGATTGTGATGCATTACACATTTTGCTTACATAGAAAAGGTTCAAACTACACCAATATTTTTTTGCCCTTCATATAAATATTGTTTCCCAGTAAATTAAAAAACAACAAAAATACCTTGAGGGAAGAACAATTATTCAAAGGAGCAATCCCAAAAGTGACATGTTCTTTTAAATTAAGCTGTCCTTTTGTGTATATTATCGCATGCTGCAATTTGCCTGCTACAGTGTCACGACCTGTCAAATTTTCCTCTGTTTCATTTAACAGACTGTAATTAAAAATCTTTTCTATGATCAGTTCCACCTTGTTTCACTACATCCAACAGGGTATGAAGATGTTTTAAACCCATTTACTAATTTATTGATGTAAGCAATGTAAGCAAGTTACACACTATCTTTGGTCACAAAAAACATGTGCTTGAAACTGTGTACAAGCCATGCTAGTAGAAAGGAAGGAAATACAAAATGTAATTTACTGCAATTAGGATCTAAAATAGCCTCTTAACAACACAAAAATCTACAAAACCTGAGTTCATTAAAAAAACAAAATAAAATAAATGCATATCAGTTTCACATCCTCTGCATGAAGCAAGATGGGTAACTATTTGTATAGGTCCATATTCGCATATAGCTCATGTAGCTCTACTTCCATGTTTGTACAAACTATAGTCCAATATTAAACTATGGAACTAGTAATTCTATGTGCCCTATTTGACATGTCTTAAAGGGACCTGATTTTCAGAAAGAAAGAAGTATCCATTCTCTGAAAGTAAGGTATCTCCAGTTGGGCACCCAAAGTCAGTAGTTATTTTTGACAACCTTGGCCATTGACCACCTAAAGAAATACAATGTAAGCACATGTTCTATAAGGACAGGGATCTGAAGCCGCAACAGGATTGTAGGGACAACTGGATATTTTTCCCCCAGATCTGTCATTGATTCGTATGATTTTGGGCAAATCACTTAACTGCTCTGTACCTCAAGTTTTACCCATCTAAAACTGAAATATCTACATCACAGGGTTGTTAAAGTTAATGTTATTGCTTGTAAAGTACTTTAATTAGAGTATTATCATACATGCTTTTTTAAGTAGCTGATTTTAATCAAGTAGATGTACAGTCATGACCTTTATATGTGCACACACTGTCCATTTGCCTCACGTATGTACGTGCAGGATACAGTATATTAATAATGTTTTGCATTTCTATAGCACTTTTCATCTATGAAGCCCAACTGCTTTACAACCATGAGCATTTAACTCTCACATCAGTATCATTAGTCCCAGTTTATAGGTGAAGAAACAGAGGCAAAATACCATGCCCATTTTCACACTGAGTGACGGCAATAGGAAGAAGACTAGGAAAGTCCTGACTCCAAGCCCTGTGCTCCAACCAGAAGTTCTCAAACTCCGGGCCACGGAGAACTTGACGGTCTCTGTTCTCCTTGTTCCCAGCTGTCACACTATATCGCCATCCCAACCCAGCTACTTTCCTTTTCCTTGCAAGCGGCTGCTGTCCTTGCTGCAGAGACCCTACCTGACCAAGAACGGGAGCGGAGGTGTGCGCAAGGCAGGACGGGGCAAAGCGCCCACACGCCCCCTCTCTGCTGCCCTGGGGCTGGCTCCAGGAAGGCCCGGGAAGCCCGCAGGAGAAGGCGCTTTTGCCGGGCGGCGCAGGCGCGCCCTCAGAGCTCCCGTCCCAGCCGCAAGCGCGGGATGGCCACGCACCTACCCGGCCCGTGCAGGGGCCGTGGCCGCTCCGCCGTCGGGCCGCAGCCAGAAGGTGGAGGGCGGAGAGCCACGTCTGCGGCGGCCAGACGGCGGGGGGCGGGGGGCTCGCGGGCCGCGACTCCTCGCCTGAGGGGAGCGGCCTGCACCCGGGGAGCGGCCTCCGCGGCAGCCCCAGCGAGGGGGTCCCGCGCCCCTCACGCCGGGGCTGGGCCCAGCGCGGGCCCGCGGCCCAGCATCCCCGGCCCGGCCCGGCCCCTCGCAGCGCCGCTCCCCAGCGGGCCCGGCCCTTACCATGGCGGCGGCGCGGCCCGGCCCGGCCCGGCTGGCTCCCCCGCTGGCTCGCTCCCTCCCGCCCACGGCAGCGGCCGCCGCGCCGCGTCTCTCTCGGCTGCCCCACGAAGATGGCGGCGGCCGAGCCACGTCCCCAGCAGGAAGCCCCGCCCCCTCGCGCCCGCCCCGCCCCCGGCCGCCGGGCCCTGCCCCTGCCCCTCCCCTCGCTGTCCCTGGAGGGGCTGCTGTGCCCTGCCCGGGGGTCTAGATCGAGCTGCTCTAGAACATGTCTGGACACGGCCCCTCTGGACTGTGCCCCGCAGCCCGGCACCGGCGGCCCGGCGGTCAGGACTTTCCTTTCGCGTGACCTAGAGCACGGCGCCCTGCCCTCGTCCCCATGAAGCCCTCCTCATGGCAAGAGAGCTTCCGCCCTGGCCCTGCCTTTCCCGCCCCGCGGACACGGGGCGAAGGGCTCGTCGTGACCCGAATTCGGGCTGTGCGGGCCGGCTCGCCCGGATAAAGATGTTACCGCCCCGCTCAGTGTGCTCTGGAAACGGAGCCCCAGAGGAGCTAGAAGGATTTGCTTGGCTGCGAGTCACAGTCTGTCCCTGTTAGAAGGCGGCCTCCTTCCCATCTGGAGCGTGTCGACCACACGAGCTAGAACTAGGACAGCTCAGGGCTTTTCAGCCTGCGCTGGGGGGGAGGAGACTGGCCTAGACCAAGCCAGCCTGACCTAGAACAACGCCACCCCTCCGTCTGCATCGCGAGTCGGGGCTGTGCGCGCGGACCGGCTCGTGTCCTGCAATGAAGCGCTCCGACCACTAGGCGCCGCTGCTCAAAGCTTTCCCATAACCATAGATGCTAGGGGGCGGGACTTTATGACGGGATCCAGCAGGGCGGAACCGGTCACCGGAAAGCCGGTAGAGCGCGGACTGCGCCGGCGCCGCAAGTTCTCGCGAGAGTTACTCCAGTCTCCATGGTGACGGCGCACAGGCTGCGCCGCAGTGCCCGGCGGAGATGGCGTCCGGGCGTCGGGCGGGGCCCTGAAAGGCCGGGACATGGCGGAGGCCCTGCAGGTGAGCGAGCGCCGGGCCGGGCCGCGGAAACGCTCTCGGCCGCAGCTGGTGCCGGGCCCGGCCCGGCCGGACGCGAGCGGGCCGCAGGGGGCGGTGCCAGCCCGGCTCTGCTGGGCGCCCTCGCCCGGCCTGTGTGCGGCGCTGGCCGTGCGGGGCTGCCGGGCTCCGGGGTGCGCGAGCGCGGGGAGCGGCTCTGAAGGCGTCCCCGGGAGCGGAGCTGTCGGTGGCGGCATGGCCGAGGCTTTCCCCTCCCCGTTGCGCGGGGAGAAGCTGGTCCTGCCGCCCCGGGAGAGGAAGCGCCCTTGGCCGGACTAACCCGCCGCGCCTTTGTTCTCAGACCACCGTCGTTGAGAACCAGCCCTACGATGAGAGTCTCGAGATTCACGACTCCGAAGAGGTGGCCAGTGTGTGCGGACCAGCTCCGCGGCTAGGTATGGGGACGCCTCCTTTGGGCGCCTGCTCCTACCCTCCCCCGGAAGGGTTCGCCTCTTCCCTCAAAGACCACAGCGCTGAGCAGCCGCGGCCCTGCTGTCGGCACCTGGATCTTAGCGGTGTCTTCTTAAAGCTGCTCTTTGTGGGATTTAAATCTTTTCCGTAACATTGGAGGGCGGGCAGATTCATTGGGATTTTCTCCTAGGCCTATTAAGAGGTAAAGAGAATACACTCACGTTTTTAATAATGAAATGCGTTCATGGAAATACAGCTAGAGACAACAGATGTGGTAATGGCAACTCACTGAAATCTCGCTGGGTATCTAGTGATTCTCATAAGTCTTTTTTTTTTTGGTGGCCTCAGAGTGCAGCCACCAACTCTTGACAATTTTTCCTAATACGCTCAGTTAAAGTTAGGAAAATGAAATAAATATGCACACATGCATGTTCCAATAATAAATTCCGGGTTTTGATGCATCAGTTGTGTGGATCAGAATATTAGTGAAGTTCAGCTCTTTGACTGGACTCACTTGCGCCTCCCTTTCAGGTGGAAAAGGTGAGGGGTGCATGAAGAACTGCAGCTCCTGCCAGCTGGCTGGAGGGAGTTACTTGTTCTTCTCTGCAGAGCAGCCATTCTGGCTACATGTGCAGCAACTGCCCTGAGCCACTTGCCAGGAGGCAGGGAGGGGGCTGCTTTGGAACTGCAGCTGAGGAAGGGGGCTGCTGGGGGTCACTTGCATGGTTGTGGGGGGGAATCATGAGTGGGTGAATGTAAGGACCCTGACGGTAATCGAGCAGCTGCCAGAAAGGGAGGGAGGAAAGGGGTTGGGAGGTGGGACCCCAGGCACTGGTGGACAACTAGTGGCTGGCAGGGAGGGATGCGGATCCCAAGGCAGACACGCGGAGGGTGGGGGGTGTCACTTCAACTGCAGTGCCAAGGTAAGACCATGCTTCTGGTAACCAAGGGCTGGGGGTTATTCACCCTGCAGGGGCTACTCCAAACAAACCTGGCTTGTGGTCAGGTGAAACTTGGCTGGGTTGTGGATCCTTGCCCCTCCCTCCTCAGCTGCTTGTGGCCACACAGAAAGCCCCTGGTGGCTGCATGCGAGAGCCATTGACATGGTCATCTTAACATGGATTTGGCTTTCTCCACAATGGCAAGGCAGACTGCATTAGATTCTGGTTCAGCCAAAGCGAGTTGAAGTTGTGCGTAAGCATGATTGTTAAACTTGGGTGTAAGGGCCCTGTAGACACGGTTTCATTCATCCAAGTTGTGACCCCACAACCTGCACTTGGGTAACATGATATACAGAAACCTTCTTGGTGATCTCTTCAGCAGGTCCTAGGTCCACACGCTTACAGCACAAAAGCATGGCTGATAACAGCAGTGATGAGTATGATGAAGAAATGAATAAGGTATGAGGTTATTCATGTTCTTCTTTGCTGTTGTGCTTGGTCACAGTCTTTTGTAGCCCCATCTACTGGGACTTCATTATTTGCATGTTGAGACCTACTAGTGAAGGTAAAAAGGGGTCAGCTTTCTTCTTCCTTCAATTAGAGCAGATGGAGCAATTTATGTGTCCTAGGGAGGTTAGATCTAGAAGGGGATTTTCACATCCAAAGAGCTAAATTACAGCAGTTGACACCATCCAGTGTGGATGTAATGAATAGCAAACCTTCATTCAAACTTCATGACTGAACTGGGATTAAAAAGAGAGTTTAAACTCATATTTGGCCATAAAGATAGGCAGTGCTTTTTTACAGGTTAGAGAAGATGACGATAGGTCAGGACATCTGGATTCTCTTTCCAGCTCTGCCACCCTCTTGCTGTAACTTTGGGTGAGCCGGTCCTCCCATCTGTATTTCAGTTTCTCTGGCTATAAAGTGGGGTCATACCACCAGCTACCTTGCAGGGACTTGGAGAGGGCTGAGTAATGTTTATAAAGTATTTTGAGATCCTCTAAGGGAAAAAGATTGTGACTGACTGCCACTCACCACTCGATGGGCACCTCCTCATGGTGTTCTGGGAATTAGCTTGTGGTGACGTCCCCATTCGCAGCCTGTGCTCCATCACTCTTCCCTTCCTGCTGTCATCAGGGCTTTCTGCTGTCTTTGAGGCTCAACCCACCAGCCAAGTCACAGTCCATGTTCTCCCCCTCGTTTGGGGAGAGGGTGGGATTATGCAGTCCTTTCCCCCCACTTGTTTCAGTGGCCGATATAGTCTGCCACCACTCCACTGGTAGCTGGAGACAGGATGTGGCCCAGCCACCTTCCACACCCTCTCCTCCAACTCCTCTGTAGCCTTCTCTGGGCTGCTTCTCCTCAGCCCCAGTACCTCCTCCCTTGTATCAGGGCCTCATACCTCCTCCACTCTTGTATCAGGGCCTTCCGCTATCACTGAGCCACAGCTGTTCCGCACCTAGGGTGCTGCACTCCTCCTCCTCCTCCTCCTCTTCTTCTTCTTCTGGCTGGCCGGCCGGCCAGCCTTCCATCCCTGAACTCCTGGGAGTGACTGGCTTGCTTCGCTAGTCCCCTTTTATAATGGGCTTCTGGGTCCTATTGGCTGCCCCTCACCCAGCCCGCCTTAACCCCTCTTGGCCAGTGCAGGGTAGGCACTCCATCACATATATATGAGAACTGAACATCGCTCCATCCCTGAAAACCATGCATTTGGATTAAACTAAGAGCAGTGGCAACCCTAGGTTAAATGTCTGTGCTGACATTCCTTTTCTACACCACTAGAGCAAGTTTCTTTGTTATGCAGCTCTGCCCCACCATTTGTGTCAGTTTTTGCTGTTTAGAATGAAAGATGACAGAGCTGGAAAATGGGACTGTCGGGAATATATGTTGCACTGAATCTCTGTTTTAACTTTAACCTAGGAAAAGAAGGTAGCCCAGTTGGCCCCCCAGCGAAGATTTAGTGAGAATGAGGATGGGGAGGATGACGACGATTCATCTGAAACTGACTCGGATGATGATGAGGAGGAGGAGGAGGAACATGGAGCCCCTCTAGAGGGGTATGGGGGATTATTAATTCCTAATAAGGCCAGGTTAATTAAAGTCAGGCACTCAGTTCTGAGAAAAAGCGCCTAACACGGCATTTGAGTAATGTTACTTTCTAACTGTACTGTGCAGATATGCCTTTAGGTTAGATATTGTGGGGATGAGGGGTTTAAAAGCAGATCTGTTAATCTGCCTAATTCTCTTGTTTCTGAATCTCTCTCCTTTTCAATAGTGCCTACAACCCTGCAGATTATGATTATCTACCCGTGTCTGCTGAGATTAAAGAGCTCTTCCAGTATATAAGGAGGTGAGTAGGAGCACTGATCTTTTGGGATGTCTTTCTGCAGAGTGAAATGTTTACAGAAGGAAATACTTATTTCACGGATGATAATTTCAGTCACCCCCTCTCCCTGTGAAATTCTCAGGTACACTCCACAAATGATAGAACTTGAACACAAACTGCAGCCTTTCATTCCAGACTTCATTCCAGCTGTTGGGGACATTGATGCCTTCTTAAAGGTACACAGTTTTCAGACGCTGCCCTGTAACTCCCACTGTGCAGTATCAAACAGTGCTCCCTTCCATGAGAATAATATTTAGTGAAAGCAGCATTTGCTTCTCTTTTTTGGAGCAGCAGCGATTTCAGCACACAGAGTGCCAGACTAAGGACGCAAACTCAGTTATGGGGTTAAGTGGCCCCTTACTATATATAGCTTTTTTTTATAATTAAATCTTTCTGCTGACAAAGATGACATTTCACAATCAGATCTCTGAGTCTATTATGAGACCTAAGTGGATAGAGCAGAGCTCTTTTTGCTCTCTCCACTCTCACCTCTTCCAGTGACCTCAGATTTCACAATTTATATCTTCCTTCAGTGTTTTCAGGGAGTCCCTTAATTCTGATGATGTTCCTTCTTGCTCCGTTTTCTGTGGCATCTCATTTAAGATGCAGCTCTTTCTGCTCCAGAAGTGCCATGCAGCTCTGTAACTCTCTCTCACTCCTTTCTCTAAGGCCAGCCTGTAACACAGTGACTTGATCTTCTAAGTCAGTAATTTAGAGGGACTCATTTTAAACATCCTTCAAACTTTCCTGTTTTGAATTTAGAAGAAAAAAATCTCAGTTCCTCTTTATCTGCAGGTTCCACGTCCTGATGGCAAGCCAGATAACCTTGGCCTGTTGGTACTGGATGAGCCATCGACAAAACAGTCAGATCCCACAGTGCTCTCCCTCTGGTTAACGGAAAACTCCAAACAGCACAATGTTGCAGTAAGTTATGAAGGGAAAAGAGCTGTTTATCCCATGCCAGGCTTGGTAGAAAGATGGAGTCTTCTTCTAGCCTGTGTAGCTGTACCACTACCATGATTACAGCACAGTGAGGATGTGATGTTAAGTTCTTGTGAACAGGAAAACATCTTTCCCACCCACACTTTTAGACTACAGTGTGTCTGCGCTCATTCGCGCACACATCCTTAATCAACAGATTTTGGATCCATTTGTTTCCTTGGTCAGCACTTCATTCCCCTGTGGTTGTTGCTTTCTGGTTTGGGTCACTCTGTTCTTTCCCAGCTGCTTTTCTGCTCCTGTGTGCAGACACTGGATGTGTAGAGTAGCTGGGAGAGAGAATAAAACACACAGCCCAGCCAGGAATGAAGCATAGGGTTTGGAGGGACCCACTAACCTTGGAAAGTCCATCTCCAGATTCTCATTTCTGTTCTCAGCAGCAGATAAAAGTGAAGAGCTTGGAGAATGCAGAGAAGAATCCCAAAGCCATTGATAACTGGATCGAGAGTATCAGCGAGTTACATCGCTTCAAACCTCCTGCTACTGTGCACTACACCAGGTGAGCTCTCTGTACCCTTCTGCCTATTGTACTCTGCCTACTCCGTACACTTGTTTTGCATGCAGAGATGCAGTTTGAGTGTTCTTTAATTGATGGACTCTCTCTTACTGACTTTGTGTAATTCAGATAGCTCTAGTTTGCCCTGGTCTGAAGGCAGCATTTATAAGTAGCTTGTATGGGAGACTAAGAGTCAGGACTCTTGGATTCTATTTTCTGTCTTCCACTGATCTGTTGATGTGACTTGTACAACATCAAACAGCTCTGTACTCCACTTCCTCATCTGTCATATGAGGATAATAATACTGATTTACCTAACAGTAGGATTCACAGGCTTCCCTAATGTTTGTAAAGTGCCTAGACATCCTGAGATGAAAGATTCTGTATGAGAGCAAAGAACTATCATTAACTCTTCTCAAATGCAGCCAGGAGAGAGGAGGAGCTTTGGTGACTTACACTATGGTGCACTGCAGTGATGGGGTGTTAGAAATGCAGATAGAGTTAGACTAATGGTTTATTTGGAGAAGATAAAAATTGGAGTTATTCTTGCCATGACTGTAAAAAAATTGATCTCTCATCAGACACTTAGTAAATGGTTACAGCTATGGATTGCACATACGAATCAAAATCTTTGACACAGGCTGAAATTAATGTTTGCACTCCCTCCATTTTACATCTACTTGGCTCATCCACTTAGCTGGAATTCCTATTGATTCAAAACTGTTCAGCAAAATTCTGCATTGATTTTGAAACAGACAGCTGTGTGTGTTCCTGTCTTTTAACTTTTCAAATGAATTTGGTCCCCATTAAAGCGAGAGCGATGGATAACAGTAACTTGGGCCAGGTATAGTTTGCATATAGATAAAGATCCTGACCACCTTTGCAAAGCGCTTTGAGGCAGGTAATATTATTAGACAAGCTTCCTCACCCTGGTCAGCCGGTATCATCCAGTCCTGACTTGCGCGCACACACTGCTTTTCCAGTCCTGAGCTAACCACACATCCCTGCCAAAACTCCTGTCCCAGCCAGCAGCCCCCCTTGGTGTCCCACAAGGCTCCCCTACAAAGAGACTTGTATTTTATATAGCTTTGGTGATGTCCAGATGTGTGGATTAACCTGAGATCATATTCATTTTCCCACATGATCCAAAACAGACTTGATCCCAGACCTCCAAAGTCTAGTACGTTAACGGTCATCCTATAGCAGGCTCAGAAATCTGTGGCTGTCATGACCTTGTCTCTTGCACTGTGGAGTTGGCACCTTGTTTTGACTCGATTACCTCAGTACTATGAAAGTTGTTTAGTTGGTACGACCTTTCTGTGTGTTCAGATACACAGGGAGAAAACAGGCTCGAATGCGTGTGAGGACAAGAGGGCCTCAGTCCATTTCAGCAGAATTAATGCCATCCTGTGTATTTACATGCAGGTTTGTTTTTCTCCCCTTACAGGCCAATGCCTGATATCGATACTCTGATGCAGGAATGGTCCCCAGAATTTGAGGAACTCTTGGGAAAGGTACATTGTCAGTCTGCCTAGCAGCTATCCCCAGTGCAGATTACGCACATAATCTGGGTTTTTGTTTCATGTTGGGCTGTTCGCCTACTCCATGTTCTCCTTCATTAATGCAGAGCTGTTTGGGTTTCTTGTAACAATATGAAGGAAAACCACTGTGCAACCAATGACTAGGCAATTTGGTATCTCTAGCTCATCAGCTCAAGCCTCAAATCCAGCCAGCTCAGTCAGTAGTGGCTGAAAGCTGCCACCCTGTGATGCCTGTTGAGTGGCCTGTGTGAAATGGGTGAGTTTCTGCCCACTTCCTAGTGAAGAGGCATCCATGCCACAATCGGTACCAATTGTCCTGTGTTGGCAGAGACACCAATGGACAAATGGGCTACAGAGGCTACCCTCCATGTAAAGATGGGGGATGGGGTCAGGGAGGGGAGGAAGCTTACCTTGCTACTGTCCAGGCTGAGCCTGCTCTGTGCTGGGATAAGACTAGTACACACTCTCGCTGCATGGGAACTGAACAAGAGCTGGGTCGTGAGTTACCCCTTCCATGTCCCTTTTAGGTGAGCCTCCCAACTGCGGACATCAGCTGTGGCCTGGCGGAATATATCAACATGATATGTGGTAAGAAAAGGACCTGCATGTTTCACTGTCATCTTAATTTCAAAGGCAGCAGATGGCCAGCGCCTCACCATTCTCCTTTCTAGAATATCCACAAACTACGAAGTGTTATGAGCCTAAAGGGGAATCTGAGAAAGCAGCACTTCCTCCCGGCAGCAGGGCTCCAGGCTGTTTGGAAGAGAGGTTCTGGGTGCATTAGTTGCTTTCCCCTCCCCTCATAGCTTGGTCTTTTTATTTGGGCTGCCATGCCCCAGGTGTGGTGGAGAGCCTGCCCCCTGCTGAGTGGGCTGATAAGAGGTCCCACCAGCACCTGCTCCACATTGTATCAGTGAATGATGCTGATCCAGTGTGTCAATTTCTAAACTTGGAGATGTATTTTGTGCTCCCGCTATCATGTCTTTGTGTGGAGAAACAGATGGGCCCCCTGTTTTTAAATGTCTGTTCCCTCTGGATACTCAGGGCAGGTCCTGCCCTAATCATCATTCACTGCTAAACCCCTGACTGCATAATAGCCAAGTAGCAGTAGAGATAGCATCATGGTTAGGAAAAGCAAGAGATAATCTGGATGCAAGTTCAGCCCTCACCTAAACTAGCATCTCCTGTTGACTGCAGTTGGGAGAGACCTTTTTAACTCAGGGCTTGGTGTGCAATGCCTCAGGCAGTAGAGAGGGTGCTCAGAGGGTATTGCTATTTGGAGAAGGCCAGTGTGCAGGCAGCAGGACTGTGCTCTGTATTCTTATATTGTTTTAGCTATTCTGGACATTCCTATCTATAAGAGTCGGGTCCAGTCCCTGCACGTCCTCTTCTCGCTGTATTCAGAGTTCAAGAACTCACAGGTGAGTGACTCCAGCCCTGTCCACTGCCTTCTATGCAGTCAGTTAGAATGGTCACAGGAGGAGGCAGCGGTAAGCCACTTGTCCTGAAATTCACCACAGCTACCTTGCACTGCTGAAGAGTCCATGACAAGAGTGTGGTCGTACCCAAAAAACGTCACTTTCGGAAGTGTTTCCATTTTTTCCTAACAATCTTTGCTGTAATGCATGTTTCGCCTTGCAGGCTCCCCATGCCCCTGACACACAAGGATCCTTTCACCCAACACTTCCATAGGACACACCAGTTGTTTAAAGGCATACCATTCTGGAAGCTGAATGCGTGTTTGGTGATGAATATCTTTTCCCATCTGAAACCACAGGGAGTTTAGGGAGGCAGATAGGAAACATCTGGCTAACACCTTTTACTAGTACGAAAAGTTCCAAAGGATTGTTGAGGACCTCTTTCTTCCTAGTGCCTTAAGCAGTGTGTAACACTGGGCTGGGTAACGAATTCAATCCAGCCTGAGTCAGCAGTTCCTCATACTCACTAATGACCCCAAACTAACTTACAAAGTGACATGTTTCAGAATGCAGGTGTTAGTTTTGTCTTGCATAGTCAGCAGAAGGGAAACAAAATCAGCATGGACATACACAGGTTTTCTTTGTTTATTAGTAGATCCATTCTTTTATGAGGTGTTTTATACAATGTAACCAGAGATAAAATTAGTATACAGATATGCATGTAAATAGGCCCATGAATGTCCCTAAAGCTGTACTGAGACCTACTACCCCTCATTTTCTTCAGTTTTGTGGTACTGATTATATATTGTGGTTGCTGCTCTTCTACTCTCCATTGTTCTTCTCTGTCTTGTCAGTTGGCAGCGTTGATTCAAGTCTTAATCTTACCTGTAGTTTAATTTTGACTAATGTTGAAGGTGTTTCTTCCTTAATATATTTTTTTATTCTCAAATGATCAGATTTAGTGGTGGGCAGTGGACCCTCTTTACAGCAAACTCCAAAAATTTTCACCCCATTTCTAAATATATTTCTTCTCAGCTGTAGATCTGACTGGAGTTAGTGTTTCTAGTACCCAAATTTCCCATATTGCTTGATATCAGTCTGTCGTTTTAGGGGAGTCATTCTTCTGCCACTCAATGCTATGGTAATTCTACTAGCAACTGGGGAATGAGTGATCAGTTCTTATGGGCTCTTATAAAAAGCCCTTTGCAAGACAATTCAATAAAATACTGACACACAGTTTTCTCCCTTATGGAGTCTTCAAGGACTTTCCAAATATCTTTAATTTTTGGACACAGTCACTATCTGTAGAGAAATACTCTCATCATTCTCTCCAGCGTTGCCCATTCCTGTACCATAAATTCATTTACTTTTAAGAGGGGTTAGGTACCATTGATTAATTTTAATATAGTTTCCATTTTTTATTAATGGGTTTATGGAGGGGTGGGCGACGATTGCCCCCTATGTTTTCCCATTCTTTGATTTTGTTGTCTATACCTACATAATCTTTATCTTTCTAAGAATGTACTTACTTCCTCTACATAAGACTAGAGTAGAAAATAAGACTTTGTTTCATGAATGGAGTTGAATAGCTTTTCATATTCCATCAATTTTCTGCAAAGGGGGTTGCATTTTTGTGTGGGTGGAATGAAAGAATACATCACAGTATTATTGTAGTAGAATTTTGGTGTGGTTTGGGAGTTGGTTTTTCATGAGGCATTGTAAATGTATTGTCTCTAAACAGCTGGCCATGTGTGTTTTCAAGTGACCAGAGCAAGTCACTGCCCTAACAGAGTCTCCTTTCCCTCCAGCATTTCAAAGCCCTGGCTGAAGGCAAAAAGGTAGGGAGTCCTCCATCAAATCCGCCTTCACAAGCAGGAGAGGCAGAAGTGTTAAGCTTCAGCTGAGGAAAAAAACCTGTCTTCAGGAGCTGGTTCCTGCACCTGGCCAGAGAGCCTCAGCCTAAGGCAAAGCCTTACTGCAACCTCCATCTTTTCTGTATGTACTGGTAGATGGACAGTGTACAACCCACATTAATTTGGAGAGATCAGAATTTAGCTTGTGGTATTTAATTGCAAATATTGCATGACCCTTTCCTGTTGGCTCGTTCCCAGAGGATTCAGCATTAAATGTGCCTGCGACTGGATGGAGACTCTCTCATTGACAGCTCCCAGGCCAAGACATAACCCTCACTCTGCCCAGGCAAATATTTGGACTCTTTTTATAGCCTTCCCCTAGACTGCTAAACCATGTAGCTCTGCAGGCTATTGAGCTTCAGAGTTGGCTCTGATGATAGGGAACTTGACTAGTTCCCTAAAGCAAACATTTAAAAGAATTTAGCCCAGAGCCCCGGCCTGCATTGCAGGACTTCACTGAGAGATATAGAAATGGGCCCTGAACTGCTTCTCTACCACTGTTTCCATTATGGAACAAGTGTAAGATTCAGTTACTACATGCAGAGGTGAACAGCACTGAGGGCCACAAACATGTCATTCACCTAGGGGGAGTCTTAGCATTTCTAATAAAGTTCTATATACACCCCACTTCATGGGCTTGCGTAAACTTGTCCTGCAAGGAGGAAGAGCTGTCAATGGAAGCAATTAAAGGGGAGAAGATGGTGCTGGGGATGGGCCTTTATTCTATATTGGGATCCCAGTAGCAGCCATTGAGGGAGAAAGCTAAGGAAAGAGGGTGGTACTCTTTCCTATTAAGGAAGAGTGGAGTTTTTCCCCCTTGTTCCCTGCAGGTGGCATCAGTTAGTACATGAAATGGCCCCTTTATCAGCCTCTCTGTTGAGATGAGGACACTAGCTCTGATCTATGTCAGCCTAGCCTAAATCCAGCAGAATTTGGCCTACTATCATCCTGTATTTTGGAAAGAGGACAGGTCACCAGAAATAACCAGCCCACTGCTACAGACAATTGTTTGGTTTATTACTCTTGGAAGAACTTTCCAGACACTATCAAGTCAACCCACTCACCCATGCTCTGACAGAGACCCTTGCGGTGAGGAAAGCTTAAGGCTCCCTCAGGGGCATCAGGCACAGCCATTAAGGCAGCAACGTAGGGCCCTCCATCTCAACAACTGCTGCAGGAAACAGCAGCACCCAGCTCCGCAGAGCATCTGTCTATGTAGAAGCAGCTCTATGTCACTCTGCTTATAGCTTTTTATTCTTAAAGTGCCTAAGCTACATAAAAACATGCCTCAGCTAACAATGCAGCAGCTTAAAACTGCTGACAGCTGCTAGATAATTTGATGCATAGCTTAATGTATTACTGAACAGCTTGAATGGCCATGTATATTTATTTCCAGCAGCACCTGCGTGTGCGCTTATTCACTGGTACCCAGGGCAAAATGTGGCAGGCCAAGCCAACTTCTTGGCATGAGAAGGGTCACAAATGGGAGTCTCCCAGGAAAGAGTTGCTCTTTGCAGCTTCACATTCACAAAGAGACCATCACCACAGCAAGACACACACAAAACAAAGGCTAAAAAACTCAAAACCATCCTGGTGTCCAGGTGCTGCTACAGCTGCTCTGACTGTAGGAATAACACCCTAGTTATTGCAATGGATAGTTAAGCTCAGTAGTGGTTTTTCACAGAGAAATTTGCTGTGTGTGTTGCAGTGCCCAGGCACAGAGGGGTGATGTATAGCTAGATGGGGCTGTCCTTAGGCATACCCACACCTGTCCATGGGCTGTAGGGAGTTACCAGTGTAAATGAGGGCAGAGCAGGAATTCATTTCCCCTAAATGTTCTTTTCAAAGATTAAGAACTTCCCTTGATCACTCTGGTTCCTCCACAGGAGACAGCCATGGCCCTTTGTCCCAGGTAGGATGATTATGGGATACCCAGAAGCAGCCCATCACTGCTATCCTATTCTAGGTCTAGCATTAACAGGGGCATGCAGAGTGGTTTTGCTGTTTTATCCCAAACTGAGCATGCTTTCCCCCAGCAGAGGACAGAACTAGAGCAGCTGACAAGTAGCTGACTCAGTGCTTGCTCTTTTGATTTTTAGCATTAACATTCTTGCAGGGCTTCCCCCATGCCCAGCCACTGGGGAAGTAAGTCTGTTCCATCTCCCACTATATGATTCGATGCCCATACTAGCTTGGAACACCTGGATCCTGATCTGAGGAGCATAGTCGCCTGGTAGTAGCAGGCACCAGCCCTTCTGAAACCCAGGCGTCAGGAGTCGCTTAGGGACTTGGCCAGGCCTGAGAGGAAATCTGCGACTGACAAACTGGAGTTTGGTCAAACCTGGCTCTCCACCCATCTATCTCCCCAAAGATGCTGACATTACCTCGTCCTCCACTCCCAGCAGTTTCAGACTCCTTGTGGCAGCTCCTGAACGGAGCCCTGATCCATTCAGAGAAGGATGTTCCCTGGCTGAGTGGCTGTAATGACCATGGCTATTGCATGCATGAATTCCTCTTGCTCCTGGGCAGGAGCACAGGCCATTCCCACACCAGGTGCTTGACCTGCCTCCAGCACCCTGGAGCGGTCTTAAAATCAGATTCCATGGTGTTTTAGGTGAGATCAACTAAACTCATGGCAAGTGAGAGCTGAAGAGCCCAGAGATCCTTGGGGCGGGATGGTGTGGAAGACCTGGAGTCGCAGGATTTTAGCAAAGTTGCACTTCTCTCACCTGGAGATTTGGTGGTGGTTCCACAAAGAGCTTGGGGAGTCTCAGTGGAGAATTGCAGCTCCTGAATGGGGCTGTGGTGCTGATGGATCAATGGACTCATCCCAGGGGAGGGATGACCTGGACCCCATTGGAGTGTCCTGCCTACATAGTCACAGCCATATCTCATCACTGCTCATGCTAGACACTTTGTAAATGTGCCCAACAATCGGGAACCGGACAAAACCTGAAAGACAAAAGAAACCCTTGACAAGGGCCCTGCTGCACAAAGCCTCTGGGTGCAGGTGGCGCACTGTCCCCAGGCTTGCTGCTGCCTCCCAGTCAGACCATTTCCAACTATGTCCATGGCAGTTCCCTGCCAGCCCCTCCACTTTCAGCCCATTGGTTCATATCTACAAAGGACAACTTCCAGGTGAGACACTCCTGCTGGCCAGGCTCACCTGGCACAGCTGCCACAATGGGTAAAAGCAGCAGTTTTTTAATATTTAAGTTAAAAAAAAAAAACTGTTTGAAATTATGACAACCACTGCTAAGGCCTAAGTGTGCTACAATCTATTAAGATATTTTAAATATATTAAGTAGTACTTGTTTGCTACCAAGTTTTAAAGAAAGTCAAACCACTGAACTGCTGGAAATCACTGGCTAAGCACCTGGAATCAAAGTTTGCTGAAGTGCTAAACCAGTTTTTAATAGCGGAAGCCTCTTCTGCAGATGCAGAGAGAATATTTTCCTAATTTCAGTTTATTCAACTAGTTCAGTTAAATGACTATTTCATTCAAAATTAAGAAACCAATGGGGAGTAAAAAAGCAGGAAGGCTTGTTTTTCTCTTCCAGTCTTTATATAAAAACTACTTTGAGAGGAGGAGATCTACTAGTTCTAAAATCTTGAAGAACATGGTGATCAGAAAATCAGTTCAGTTCACTACCTACAAATACTTCCTTTAATAAATCAGTTTAATTAAAAATATCTTGATCAACATTTTTTACACAGCCACCACAATTTTAAAATTCATTTTGTACATTTTTAATTCAATTTAATTTCCATCCAAATAGAGCTTGATGCAAATTACAAATAAAAAAATAGAAAATGGGGAATGATGCATTTCTTAACCTAATAAAAATATGTAAATTAAGCTATATGACTGCTCAAATAAATGTGCACAGATATAGTGTATCCTCTTGCTTAGCAAAAAAAGCACCAGCTTGAGTGTAATGGCTATATTTAGTTGCTAATCAAAAGGTTTCCATGATTTACCAACCAGGAAAATAAAAATGCACAAATGCAAATGAAGATACAATCAATTATTAAAATTAAGGTTTCCTTCTTGCTGATTTAAATGCTTTGATTTCAGTCACTCCACCCTGAGAACATCTGATTGCCTTAAGATGCTATCCTACATGTGCACACATGGGAGTCTGTGCTAATTGGCTCTTTGCTCTCCTGTCCAGCCACCAAATCCACTCTATTACCCTGCACACCAGCCAGCACCCTGGGGGTCCCGCTGAGGCAGCCACTGTTCTGAGCTAGTCTAACCACTTCTCGCTTCTTAAGGCTGGGTCTATACTGAGGGCAGCAAATTCGCTGCTGTCAGATCGATTGCTCTGGATCAAATGAGTGGTCTGTGTAGACCAGCTCAGTCAATCCAGCAATTGAGGTAGGAAAACCACCCCGGTAAGTGGTGTAGTGCTGCATCGAAGGGAACAGTGTTCCCTTCGGCGCAGCGCAGTGTGGACGGAGCAGACACAGCGAAGTCGACGGAAGATACGCAAGTGATTTACGTCACTTGCACATCTCCCATTGACTGCCACCAAATCCGGAAGGTAAGTGTAGACCGGGCCTCTGTGTGGAAGCTGTGTTATTAGTAGCTCTGTTTCATCCCATCACTACTGCTTCCGTCCTCTCCCATAACCCCTCCCACCACCAACAGATCCTTCCTGCTGCCAAACAAAACCATGCCCTGGATGTTTCTGGTCCTTTTGCTAGGCATCAGGAGTGACTGCGGCTAAGGTGGATGGGATGTCTGCTGAGTGCAGAAGAGCATGTTCTCCTGTATGGGCTGCTGGGTTCTGTGTGGGCTTGGCCAGGTTTCCTGCTCACAGGTGAGCACACCGTGTTATCTAATACTTTGCTTGAGGGGCCTGGCAGCACTGACCCAAAGCCTAGAACTGGTAGCATGGCTCTCTGAGCCACCATGCCGTGCAGTCCCACACAGCAGCTGCTCCCATTTTACACTAGCTCTCCCACTCCTCCAGTGCAGAGCTGGTACTGACACTGCACCTAGGGGCAAACTGTCTGCACTAGCCCAACACAGGATGGAACCACCTCTCCCACATCCACTCCCTGCACCTACAGGGCCCCTACTGCCAAGACATGCTACTTACCAAGGTCCAGGCTGTTCTCTGGCTCTGACAGGGCAGCATCATGGTGCTCGGTCTGGATTCCCGTGTCTCCATGCTGGGCTGCCAAGGGAAGGAGTTTGGGGTGAGGAGGAGTCACGTGAACTGTGCCCACATGTCTGTACTGCCCCCACAGAGCTGGGACTCCCCTGTCTGGGAGCATCGCCCCATCCCTCCCTCCAAATGCAGTAGGGACCCAGCCCCAAGCACAGACATAGAACCAAAGGGAAAGTCCCTGCCCCAGACTGATGGGGAACCAGAGGGGTCCCAGGGAAAGGGCCACACTGGGTCACCGGGAAATCCCATCGCTGTGCACAGCTCAGAAGGGAGACCCCTCTGGCTGCCTGGCTCTGGTAGGGAACATACCTTTGGCTGCCTGCGTGAGGTCGTTGAGCTGCAGGTTGGATGGGAGGGATATGTTCTCTCGGGGCAGTCGCACCCTCTTCGGCCTCAGGTTGTTGGAATCACTGGAACAAGAAAAAAGACTGACTGGCTGGAAGAGTGCCCTCCAGTGGCACAGCCCACACTACACTGCAGGTCTCTCCCCCAGCTCAGGTCTTGCCTCCTCCCTCACTGGCCCCAGTTCATGCCTACATGTCAGTAGATTTGGCTTATTCCAGGCAGGGTTGCCGGGCCTTGGCGCACACAGCTGGGCTGGCCCTCAGCCCCTGCTGCTGCAACCATGTCCTATGGGACCACAGCTGCTTGAGGGGGGTTGGGGGCTGGATAGGAAGCCCAGCCCAGCTTGGTAGGGACTGGACAGTGTCCCCACACAGTGGCTGGTGGCCCTCTATGAAGTGAGTTGGCAGGAGTAAGTCTAGCTCCCAAGGGCCCAAATTAGTCAGCCCCAGCTGGCTCCAGACACTGGACTCCTCTTTTTCCCCTAGACAGGCCTATCCACTGCAGGGCAGGGCAGGCTGTGGGTGCCCAGGCTGCCCCTGCTCTGGGAATAGAGGTCTTTGGTCTCCAGTGCTGCGAATCTGGCACGTGGTAGCACCACTACCCTTAGGGGAGTGACCATCCAGCAGCCGCCCTGTGGACCTAGGCAAATCTCCACATGTGCCAGGCAGCCCCAGACCGTCCCCAAAAATTGCACATGCCAAAGTAGTGAGGCGGTTGGAGAGGCAGGCACAGGAGTGTGTGGAATGCAGGCGTCAGGTTGTTTAGTGAGGGTGGCAGAGGGAAGCTAAATAAAGCACTTTTACCCCTCCACCAAGTCCTGCCAGAACAGAGACCCCACAGCCAGGGGGCAGCGGCAGGTTACCTCTGAGGCAGCGGTGCTGGTCCAGAGAGCCCTGGCAAAGAAGACAGCACATTAGGGGCAAAGCCGGCATCCTGCCCTTTACAGAGAGCTGGGCATGGCAGGGGTGCCAGGGCCTTGACCTTAGGGGATGGAGGAAGGAGCACTCCCAAGCCAGGCACTGGCAGTGCAAGGTTATGTGCCTCTCACCTGACGCCTTCTTCCCCTTCCTGCAGACCACACAGATGATGAGGGTATTGAGGCAGAGAAGGGTCCCCAGTGCCAAGGCTCCTCCAACGACAATGGCCAAGAGGGGCAGCTCCACACGAGTGTCCAGCAGACCTGCACAAGAACCAGCCACCCACACGAGAGACCTCCAAACGCAGCAAACACAGAGCTATGCCACCCCAAGGCCAGGGCTCACTGCCCATTACTATATGGTACCAGGAGGCTGTTTGGCATCATAGGTTCATAGATTCCAAGGCCAGGAGGGACCATTGTGACCATCTTATCTGACCTTATGTGCAGCAGAGGCCACAGAAGTGCCCCACAATATCCCACAGCAGATCTTTTAGCAAAACATCCACTCTTTATTTAACAATTGTCCGTGATAGAGAATCCACCTCCACCACAACCACAACCTGAATTTGTCTAGCTTCAACTTCCAGCCACTGGATCTTGATCTTGATTGAAGAGGTCATTATTAACTATTTGCTCCTCATGTAGATTCTTATAGACTGTCATCAAGTCACCCCTTAGCCTTCTTTTTATTAAGCTAAATAAATTGTGCTCTTTGAGTCTATCACTATAAATCATGTTTTCTAATCCTTCTGTGTCCCCCTCTTCAATTTATCAACATCCCCCTTGAATTGTGGATACCAGAACTGGCCACAGTATTGCAGCAGGGTTGCAGCAGTTCCAAATGCAGAGGTAAAATAATCTCTGCTCCAACTCAAGATTTCCCTATTTATGCATCCCAGGATTTCATTAGCTACTTTGGCCACAGCATCATAGTAGGAGCTCGTATCTGGCTGAATATCCCCCACAACTCTCAAGTGTTTTTCAGAGTCTCTGCTTCCCAGAACAGAGTCCCCCATCCTTTAAGCATGGCCTTAAATTCTTTGTTGCTAGATGTATACATTTACATTTAGCCATATTAAAATATATATTTTGTTTACTTACATCCAGTTTACCAAGCAATCCAGATCACTCTAAATCAGTAACCTGTCTCTCTTCATTATTTAACACTCCCCTAAAATCTGTGTCTTCTGCAAACCTTATCAGTGATGACTTTATGTTTTCTTCCAGGTCACTGATAAAAATATTAAATAGTGTAGGGCCAAGAACCAATCCTCGTGGAACCCCACTGGGAACACACATGGTTAGTGATGATTCCACATTTACAGTTACATTTTGAGACCCATCAGTTAGCCAGTTTTTAATTCATTTAATGTGTTCTATATTAATTTTATATTATTAAATTTTTTTAATCAAAATGTCATGCAGTACCAAGTCAAAAGCCATGGAGAAGTTTAAATATATTACGACAATATGTTTATCAACCAAATTTGTAATCTCATTTAAAAAATCAAGTTATTTGACAGGATCTATTTTCCATAAACCCATGCTGATTTGCATTAATTACATCCTCCTTTAATTCTTTATTAATTGAATCCCATATCAGCCGCTCCATTACCCTGCGCAGGGTCGATGTTAGGTTGACAGACCTATAATCACCTGAGTTGTTCCGTTTAACCTTTTTAAAAGTGGGTACTTTATCTTTTGCCTAGTTTTCTGGAACTTACCCAGTGCTTCAAACCTTATTGGAAATCAACATAAGAGGTCCATTGAGCTCCTCAGCCAACTCTTTTAAAACTCTTGGATGCAAGATATCTGAACCTGCAGATTTAAAAAATGTCTACCTTTACTAGCTTCTGTTTAGTATCCTCCAGAGATACTAGTGGCATGGAAAGTGTGTAATCACCATGTGATGATGTTATATCATCTGTTTTAACCCCAGAACAGAAATATTTATTGAATACTTCTGCCTTTTCTGCGTTGGTACTGATAATTCTACCCATTCTACCACTGGTCCAGTAATGCACCAATGCTACTATTAAGATTCCTTTTGTTCCTAATATATTTAAAAAACTCCTTATTGTCCTTAACTCTGCTGGCCACAGATTTCTCCTCGGATCCTTTTGCTTCCCATATTAATTTTCTACAATTCTTCACTTCTGATCTATATTCATTATTATTGAATATTGGAAAACATAATTCTAACTACATATATAAAATGATGGGGGTCTAAATTAGCTGTTACCACTCAAGAAAGAGATCTCGGAAGTCACAGTTCTCTGCAAACATCCGCTCAGTGTGCAGTGGCAGTCAAAAAAGCTAATAAAATGTTGGGAGTCATTAGGAAAGGGATAGATAATAAGACAGAAAATATCGTATTGCCTCTTTATAAATCGATGGTATGACCACATCTTGAATACTGTGTGTAAATGTGGTCACCTCATCTCGGAAAAGATATATTGGAATTGGAAAAGGTAGAGAAAAGGGCAACAAAACAACATCCATATGAGCAAAGATTAATAAAACTGGGACTTTTCAGCTTGGAAAAGAGACAACTAAGGGGGGAATATGATAGAGGCCTATAAAATCATGACTGGTATAACAAAAGGAAATATTATTTACTCCTTCTCATAACACAAGAGCTAGGGGTCACTAAATTAAATTAATAGGCAGCAAGTTTAAAACAAACAAAAGGAAGTATTTCTTCACGCAATGCACAGTCAATCTGTGGAACTCTTTGCCACAGGATGTTGTGAAAGCCAAGACTATAACAGGATTCAAAAAAGAACTAGACAAGTTTGTGGAGGATAGGTCCATCAATAGCTATTAGCCAGGATGGACAGAGATGTAACACCATGCTCTGAAGTATCCTTAGCTTCTTCCAGAAACTGGGAATGGGTGACAGGACAGATCATTTGATGACTACCTGTTCTATTCATTCCCTCTGAAGCACCTGGCATTGGCCACCACTGAAAGATAGGACACTGGGCTAGATGGGCCATTGGTCTGACCCAGTTTGGCCATTCTTATGTTCTTGTTAACTTCGCCTTCCTTCCAATTATTTATTTTTTATAGTTCTCTTTACCTCCCCACTAAAATCAGGTCAGTTTTTTAACCAACATGTTCTTCTTTGATTGTGGCTTTTTGGTCATCTAGCAAGGTGTTGTTAAATGATTCTGTTATCATTCACATTTTTTTCTTCCTCTCAGCTGAACTGGCTCATAACTGCTTTCAGCTTTGTGAAGTTGGTTCTACTAAAGGACCAAGTATATAAATTACTGATCTGGACTTCAGTCATGTCTGCACCTCCATGGGTCTCAATATTCACTACCCAGTTCCCCAAGTAACCCCAGGGCAGAGCAGGAAGGGTCAGGCACAGCTGGGCTCCTCTGTAAAAATGTTCTCACAAAACAGAGATGCTCTCTGGGGGAGCGGGATACAGGGTCTTTCCCCTCTAGATGGGGCTGGTTCTGATCTTGCTTCATGGCATGGGGACAGGCTGGCTTAGGGGGGCATAATATCAGGAGACAAAGAAGATATCAGCTCATCTCCAGGGGCAGTAATAGTGAAGAAGTCTTCCCCTTGCACAGGCTGCAGCCTCTCCTACCATTGCTGGATTTGCGGATCACCCCAGACCACGATGAGACTGGGGAGTGAAGGGGGGGAGCCCTCACTCTGCAACACTCTCCAGCCCTAATGCCCAACTCCCAGATAGGTCGCACCTACCTGGCAGCAGGATGGAGGAGTTGGTGATGCCCACGTTGTTGGCTGCGGTGAAAGAGACATTCTTGGCCATGCTGCTAAGCTGCACCTGCACGGTGTGGTTGGTCAGCCAGGGGTAGCTCTTGCTGTCCAGAATGAGGAAGTCAGATGTATTTACTATCACGTACCCATCCTGGTCTATCCAGGTGATGCTGGCTGGAGGGTTGGCCCACACCAGGACAAAGAGAACCATGAAGAGACCTGGGTCTTTGGCCTCCTGGTACTTGGCATTCATCTTCATGATCTCTGGTTTAACTGGGCAAGAAGGGACACAAACCAAGTGTGGGTAAGACAGAGCTGGCCCCAAGTCTTGAACCCAGTGAACTCTGACACTGGGGAGGCAGCAGAATCCAGTGGTTAGATTAGGGGACAGGGAATGGGGTCTAGTGGGCTACAGCAGCGATCTGCAGGTCAGGACTCCTGGCTGTGGGCTGGGAGCAGGGGTTTGTGGGTTGACAGGCAGAGTTCCTCTGCCAGAGTTGAATTTGGCCTCACACTGCAAAGATGGGAGGGAAATTCCATTACTGCGTTTTGAACAGCATTTTAATGAGGCTTCGTTATTATTAGTGATGCATTCAGGTCACTGTCCTATGTTCTCTGCACATCTGAATTGGAGGCACAGGGCTCAACCACTCAGGTGCTGGCACTAATTAGCTGCTATTGAGAATGATGATTACAGCCTACCTGCAGCTGGTCAGGGCATCCAAGGCACTGCACACTAACCCCTCCCAGTCCAGCCCCAGCTGCTTCCTTGGTCCACAGACACAAGCATGGGCGGGAGGGAAGCCTCTTCCATTCCACCCTGTCTAATGGCACAGGACCCAGCTGGAGAAAGTGCAGGAGAGCTGGTTCAACTCTTTCTCACATCTCCAGGGAAATACATGTGATGGATCCCCTGGTACCATGAGCACTCAGTGCGCTGCCTGACCAGCTCCTTGGGCTTGGCATGCTAAGGCTGCGAATCAGGACTGAGGGGCCGCAGAAAAGCTGGGGGAGGGGCAGGGCTAGAAGGGCGAGGTCAGGATGGAGGGGCGCGGGCAGAGGTTGGGAGAAGAGAAGGAGGAGGCTGGAGGAGCAGGGGGCTGCTAAACAGGATTCAGGTGTGTGCTGCCACCTCAGAGCTCTGGGCCCCTGCTCTAGCGAAGTCTGGGGGCCGAGGGCCCGGCCCCACGCAGGGACCCTTACACTGCACGTCGAGGAGCACCGAGGCATTGGCGGTCTCGCCGGAGGCGGGGTCGGCCAGCGAGCAGTTCAGCTCCCTGTGGGCGCGCTGCGCCGTCACGGTGAAGGTGCTGGAGCCCTGCGCAAAGGCCTCGGCTACGGCCACCCCCCCGGAGCCGTTCGTCTCCTGCCTCCGGCCGTTCAGGTACCAGGTGAGCAGGGGCGCGGCGCCCCGCCGGCCCCCCCGGCAGGTGAAGTCCCGGCTCTCGTCCTCCCGCAGGGAGCTCGACCACAGCGCCCGCCCGTCGATCCTGGGCTCCGGCTCCGGCTCCGGCTCCGCCCGCCCTGCCACGGCAGGAGAGAAAAGCCACCCGCGCCTCAGCCGGGCTGACATCCCGCACCGCCTCGCCTCAGCCGGGCT